>VYXD01016282.1:168852-184545 GCA_013397195.1 Hylia prasina
TGGAATTGCTGCTCACTGGCTGTTCTGATCCAGACTGGGACACCCACATACTGTCAGGGTTTGGGCACACAAGTGCATTGGAGGCAGCAGCCTGGGGATCCCCAGGAGTATAGGGCACACAGGTCCTGTGGGGAGAGTTGCACTTTGCCTCCCCGCACCCCCAGCCCACACCCTGGGAGGCTTGTATGCCCGAGGGGTGGGCAAGGGGGCTTAGTGGCTTCCAGACCCCTCCAATAAGTCAAATTTAATTAAAAGCCTTAGGGTCCCTACAGTGTCCCCCCTGAATGGTGACCTGGACACAGCAGGGACAAAACCCCTATTTGTAATGGTGCCCTCATCAAAGGCAGAGACGGTGCTTTGCAGGATACCAGAGGGGGTGGGGGATTCATTACATGCACAGAACTGGGACCCAGCCTTGGAAAGCCCAGGTATCTGTCGAAACATGAACTATTTAAATCTATTAAGAATTTCACCCAGCCTGTCTTTATCCGGTTTTAAGTGCTTAGATTCCAGCTCCCCGGCGTGCCGTCCGGGCTATCATTCATTATCTGAGGCTATTCGTCTCCACATTGTCACAGTCTTTTGACCCCTAAAATAAAGCTCTCCATAAGCCTTTCCCCTCATGGTCCCCTGCCTGCCCACCAGTGATTTATTCCACATCTCCATTCCGTTTGCTAGCCCTGGCTCCAGGGCTGCAGTGGGGAGCTCTTGTGAGTATAAATGGTGCCGTTACAGTACATCAGCTGAGAGTTTGTCCCTGGAGCCCAAGTGCTGTGTTTGTTGCCAGGCAGGGGTTTAACATGGGTCTGAGAGGGACTTGCCTTGGGTTTTTTGCTAGAAGAAGGCAAGCCCTGCCAAGGCAGGGTGTTCGTGAAGGGTATCCATGCTCCCTGCCACCTACCTCATATGCCATTGCAGGGCATATGCCCTCCTGCTGCCTGAGACCTGCTGTTTTGCCCTGGCTAATTCTCAGACACACACACACACAGCTGTCCCTTCAGCTGTCCATGCTTTCTCTGCCCCATCCTCATCAATATCTCCAAGTTCTTGCCCTGTGCTCCAGCTTTGAGGATATCTGCCCATGACTGGGGCAGGTAGAGGTGACACAGAAGCTCATTTTGCCTTCATTTCAGGGGCAGGCAGACAGCACCAACAAGGGCAGGGTGCTGGGGTACCGGTGCCCCTTGCCCCAGGTGCTCAGAACTGCATCTCACCATGGAGTCTGGGTCCTGCTGGTGCCATGTGTGCACAGGCAATAGTGACTTTGGGAGATTAGCAGGATTTGGCAGAGGAGGGCAAGGGGTCAGACTTTTTTTTTTGTCTTTTAAAAAAGAATAATAATAATAATATTATTTTAAGAATAATAACTCAGCTGCCTGATGCACAGCAAATTCACTGGGCAGTGGAGTGGCTTCAGGGGGATCACCAGCTCACACTCTGCTTCACTCTGGAGCCACCGAGCTGGGAAGAGGTGATGGGTGGATGAGGCCACCAGCACCACCAAACAGATGTGCCAGGCTTCCCAGGACAGGGAATAGGAGCAGCTGGGAGATTCGTGAACTGCTTCCCTCAGAGTCTGGTGTTTTGGTCCCTGGCTGAGAACATCTCAGGGAACCCTTCCTGTGTGGGGAAGAGGAGTCTGGGCGCTCACGTCAGGCATCTTCCCATGTGCCTGCTCCTGGTACTGGTCCCGTCTCCCAGGTCTGGGTAGCACTGGTGTCTCTGGGTTTTGCTGTTGGTGGGGAGGGATTCAGAGGAGCAGCTGTGTGTTGTGCCAGAGTTCCTGGAAGCCCCAGGACTGGTGGCACTGATAGAGCTGTTCCTTACTGTCACTGATGCAGAGGGACTTTGGTGGCACACCTTTGTGTGTGCATCACTGGGCACTTATGGGTGCTTAGCCAAGGGGGCATTTTCCCTGGCCAAGAAAGAAATGTCTTTACAACTTTACCCTGAGTACATTATCTGTGTGGTGGGAGGGATAGAGGGGTTGCCTGTTCAAGCCAACTTTTTCCCTCACTGATGACCTAATTTGTGAGAATGGTGCAGTGGGCTGCAGCTGGTCTGGGTCTCAAGAGACACAGTCCCAGCCCAGGCAAGCAGCCAGGCCTGGCCACTCATGGATGGTAACTGTGCCCATTGGGATCCTGGCAGATGGTTGCATCTATGGAAAAAGATTCAGGTATGACGTACAAGCACTGACATCCTGCTAGTGACATTGCAGCCTGAGAAAGAGCATCCTCATTGTGTTAGGATGTCCCCAGAGAGCTCACTGAAGACACAGACCTTTCCATGGCAATAGAAAGCAGGGTTTTGGTCAGTGGTCAGTGCCAATGGAAGATCTGTCACTCATCTGCTGCTGGCACCTTGATTAGTGCCAAAGCTGCAGGGACTAGCCTCTCCTTGCTCCCACTGTCTCTGTAAATTCTTTCTTCCTTTTCCTCTATTCTTTACGCATTTCTTGCTCAGCTCCTTGTGCAACAGTTATTTCCCCCTGAGCAGGACAGGTAGGGACTGTCTGGGGCTCCTGGGCTGGCCCAGAGGCTGCAGAGATACAGAACAGGCAAACTTAGTGCCTGAGGAGCCCCAGGGCAGGATTTCAGCCAAGCCGGTTTGCAGTTGGGCTGTGCCTGCAGGAACAGAGGCACTCTGGGGGTGAGGGCAAGCAAAGCCAGCTTCCCTGGTGCCCATTGGGCATGGCTGAGGGCAAGTGGGAAATGGAAGAGAAAGCAAGGGAGAAAATCATCCCAGCTGAAATGTGCTCTGCTCCAGCTGCAGGTCTGAAGGGGCCCAGAGGGATGGACACCTGCCCTTCATCCTCTTCCCATCTATGCACAAGGGCAGTGCACCTCCAGATTTTCATGGGACTTCTTCAGAGTGCTCAGGGAGGACCCCTCCCACCAGCCCCTGTGGCTATACCTTTGCTTGAGGGGGTCCCAGTCCCATGTCCCTCAAGCCACACACCCTGGGTGGTTTCATGCAGCAGTGGTCTCTCCTTCTCTTTCACTGCCCTGACCAGCACCCACGCTGCAAGGCTAGAGCCTGTGAGGGCAGGCTGCTGGGCTGGAGGGCCCTGCCTGCCTGCCTGCCTTGGGGTGAGCCTTGTGAGTCACCCCCTGGGCTTGCTGACCCACAGCTGCTACCCCACAGCGCCAACAGACTGGGCTGCCCAGCCTTCCCCAGCATGCCTTCTCCCCTGGAGCAGCACCATATGGGCAGAAACGAATCATCCAGTGGGAGAGCCCCTGCCTGGCGCCATTTCTCTGTGCCCTTGCTGCAGCAGCCGCTGACTTGCTGGGTTTTTCAAAGGGACAGTGTTTCTCTTGCACTCTTTGAGATGACTACTGGCTCCAGCATTGGGCTACTTGTTTTCTCTCACTAAGGCAGCTGAACTTTCCCCAATGCCTTGTCCCTGGTCCTGGTCACATGCACTCTCCCACGGTGACACCCAGGCTTGCCAGCCATGCCGTACAGATGCCCCCAGCTGGAGGGATTGTCTGGGCTTTGCACCTTGACTGCTTCAAACATCCCTAGTTCAGAAGGGTACTGGGCACACCCTGACATCTGCTCAGGCTTTGCAGGGTCCTCCCACAACATGTGGCACCCACATTTGGGCATGAACTAGCCAAGCTCTTGTGCTACCCCAGTTCCAGCCTCTGTCAGCACCCAGAAGAAGGACACAGTGACCACAACTGGGTGGACTTCTTTCTTCTTATCCCAGCCCTTCCAGGGTTTGGACGTGGCTTTAGGACCACCACTTCTGCAGGTGCATGTTCCCTCCATCCCCCCAGTACCTGCAGCACAAGTTTGGGCAGCTCCTGCTCATGACAGCCTGGCCTCAGCATGACCCTGCAGCTAGCAGGTCCATGGGTTGATGCAATGCCATGCCAAAGCCTCTTTCCTTTAGGCAGCTTCCCAGCTGTTTGCATGCCATCCTTGCCAAGGAGGTGTAAGGAGGAGAACAGGGAATGGGGTCCCCCTTCTCTTCCCAACCTATGGCATTTCCTGCTGCCTCAGTGCCGCGGGTGCTTCTCGACAGCCAAACCCTGACTGTGCCCCCTAGGGCAGTGACTTGCTGCTTACTCACCACACCCTCAAGGGCCTCCTGCTCTGCTTCCACACCCAGCTGCTCCGGTTAGTGGGTTAGTGGCAGCACCCACGCAATGCCCCAGGTGAGGGCCTGAGTGCCCACCACATGCCTGCATGGGCTGTAGGAAAGCTGGATGGGAGAAAATTCACCTGTGTGCCCCCCTTGCCCTGTTTGCACAGCTTGGAAAGAGACGGGCTCCCCTTGGGTTTGACTTGTAGGGTGTCACTCAGTGTGACATCATTGTGTGAGGCATGATGTGACCTATGTCCCCAGGGATGGAGGTCAGTTCTCCAGGGCTGTCATCCTGCAGTTCTTGCCACTCCAGATGGGTGCAGAATTACCTGTGGGCTCAGAGTGATGACCTGGCTACCCTAGCACCGTGCACTGCCCTGCTGAAGACTTCCAGAGGCTGGGATAGAGACTGCATGCGAGGCAAGACACAGCCTTACTACCCTAGAGCAGAGTCCCCTTGCCACAGGGGAGTGCCCAGGCAGCAGTACTCAGTGGGTGCAGGCCTGTCAGATCCCACATGGAGTTGGCATGGCCCAAACACTGCTCTCCCACAGGTGCGACTTCTGAAAGCTGACTATCCTCTTTCTCACTGCACAGTTCTACCAGCCTCACTCCCTTGGCTTCCTGCAAACCAGGACACCACTGGGTCCCTTCAATAATGGTCTGCTAGCAGGGGCCAGAACATCATCCCCATGCCCGAGGAGAGGATGGTGACTTGGTCCAGGCTCCTTGGTCCATGATTTTGGCTGGGAATGAGACTGGGACATACTGGAAGCTCCATGACCATGGGCTAAGCTGGAAAAAAAATGGTGATTATGGTTCTTAGGACCCCCTGGCTCTGTTGCAGCAAGCACAGCATCCAGAGCACAGGGGTTGCATCAGAAGCCCCAGCGACTCCTGTTTGACATGAGTCACTGGGACTGGGCTCAGGCTGTGGCTGTGGCAGCCTAAGGGGTGACAGCAGCAGGTGGGCAGTGGTTTGCAGCCCCTTTTCTGTGCCTCAGTCTCTCCTTTCAGCCATGAGGCTTGTTTCCCTCACACAGGGGTGCTGGGAGGTTGGAAAGTGGGGCTTATCATCCCATTGGCTTTTGGGGCAAGACAGAGCCCCCCAGCAGCAGTTCTGGCAGCCAGCAAAGGGCACCAGGGGCAGGTGGGAGGGATGCTGCTGCACTGCCGAGCCTGGCTGGGGGCTCCCAGGCAGGAGGCGGCAGGGGCCGGGGTGCCCCAGGCAAGTTGCGGGGAGCCGGGCTGGCGACCCTGTTCCTTCACCAGGGCAGGGGGAGGAGTGCCCGGCAGCAGAGGTGGGGCACCTTAATTGTAGATGCGGGAGGCCTTGGAGTGGGACAAGCTCAGGCAGATCTGGGCCCTGCGCCGGAGCCCTTGCCAAAGTGGTAGCAGTTTGGCAGCATTTTTCTTGCCCTTGTCTCCCTCCATTCTCCCCCCCCCCCCCCCCCGCCCCGAACCCTCCAAAGCAAAACAGCTCTTGGGCTCCCGGCAGCCTCCCTGTGCCAGAAAGTGGAGCCCAGCGGAAATTAACATCGCGCTGGACTTAGGCAGCCCACCCCACGCCTCGTCAGCGTGGACGGAAAGCTCCTGTGCTCTCCCGCCAGCCTTGCTGCCGCCTGGACCATGGGTGGGGACCCCCGCGGTGCCGGTGGGCCGCACATCACCCCCCAGACCCGCGGGGCTGAGCTCTTCTTCCCGGCCTGATCCAGCGGGCTGGGGTGAGCCGCAGTTCAGTATTTGATCTGACGGCCCCGGGGGGCTGGCGCATCGTTTTTATATGAGTACAAAGAGTCATCTCTTAATGAAAGTCCCATCCCGGCTCCCCCTCTTCCCCGCTCCACCGGCGGGGGCAGCCAAACCTCCGCCATCCTGCTGTAGATGTTAGGAGTCCGTGGTCACAAAGGACAGCAAGCTGGGAGACCAACGTGGAGGCTTAGATCCCTGTGTGGTCATCATTGGATGGGACTGGACAGATTTTCTGGTCACTGTCCACGTGGGCCTCAGTTTCCCTATCTATGTAGGACCTGTGCCCGGCACGCTCCACGATGCTTCCCTAGCTGCTCCATCCCTTTGCAGAGGTCCATGTGAATCTTGCAGCAAATTGAAACTGAGCTGCTGGGAGCAAAGGGAGGTGAGTTCCCCCGGCAGGAGTGCGGGCTCGCCTCAGTTTCCCTGCTGGAAATTCCCTTTCCGGGCTGTGCCTCTCTTTAACCTTTAAACCTCCAGCCAAACATTAGGGCTCCTTTTCCAGGCTGTGTGAGAGGGCACACCCTCTCCAAGACCAGCTGGGGTCTGGTGGGCAGGAGATCCAGGCAGCTGGGGAGCCTGACATGAGGCAGGGGGATCCTGGCAGGTCCTTGAGCTTCAAACAAGGGCCTTGGAGGGGGTTTGCACTAGGGACAGGGTTGCAAGCAGAGTTCTGCAGCTTGGTGTCCCAAACACAGCCCCCCAGCTGCACAAGAATGAAAAGGAAACCCAGAACACAGTTAAACACTGAGATTCAGCTTGTGATTTTTGAGCCCCTGGGGCTTGGCCAGACTATAAAGCTCTGGGTTTGGAAGCTGTGCAGCTGATGCTCTTCAGTGAGTGGGGCTGAAGGCAGCACAGGCCGCCCAAGCACTGCTCCCCAGGGAATCCCAGGGAATGTAGCCTCCCAGTCATCAGGCATGTCCTGGTCCTGGGGTATAACCTGGGTCCAGCCCTGAGGTTCTGTGGGCATCCATGGCCACAAAAATGATGTTGTTGAGCAGGATGAGCTCTGAGCCTACAGGAGCAGCGCTGGAGGCAAGGGTGGGCTGAGTTTAGGGCATGCTTAGTTCGTGTGGCCCACGGCTCTGGAGTTGCCCGTGGCAGAGCTGGAGCATCGCCCACGCCAGCACGAGGCAGGGTGCTGGCAGGCTGCGCAGCTGCACGAGCTGTGCCATGGAGGGCACTCCGGGCAAAATGTGTGGGGAAAGTACAGGAGTTTCTGTAGCCGACGGCACAGCCTTGTGCTCAGACTTTGCCTTCAGGGCCCCGGAGCCAGGCACCTCGCTCCAGCTGTGCTGGCAAGGAGGAGCTGCCTCTGACGTGGGCCCAGCCAAGACTTGCCCTCCCTCACTGGCATTGGCAAAGCTGGCGATGCCACCTGCATCCCTCCCTTGCACTCCCGCACCCGCCTGCAGCTCCATTCCCTGGAGTCAGTGCCTGGATTTGGGGAGGTGAGTACAGGATCCTGGCCAGCAGCCGAGGGGCTTTATCAGAAGCAAGGTCACTCATCTAGTCTCCCACGGGGTAAAGCAGCGAGCCCCCGTGGAGAGGGGGAGACACACCAAAAATGCTGGCTGGGCTCCTTGTTGTGTCCAGAGCTTTGGGAGATGCAGCTGAATCGCACATCAGTGCCAGGCCTGGGTTAGGTCAGTGCCAGCCCCAAAGAGCAGCTGCTGAGTAGCACAGTATTTCTGCCATCTCCCGTTGGGGACACCACCATCACCCCCATGGATGTCCCCATGGACGTCCCCAAGGATGCAGAGTGGTATGTGCCAGCATCATCCCATAGCCTGTCCCACAGTTGGAGATCTCCCCATTCCCTGAATGGATGGACAGGGCAAGGTATTGCCTGGGTGACCCACCCACACCTATTGTCCTGCCCCCACTGCATATGTTTCTCTGTTCCCTTGTTACCCAGGCTCAGCATGAAGCTGGCACTGTCCTGCAGCCTTGCTCCATCCCTGGGGTTAGGTCTGGTCGTGTCCCATCCACAGCCTGGTCTCTCCTGGGCTTGGGTGCTGGTTTTGCTCTGCTCGTTGTCCCCTCCTGCAGGGCAGTGGGGAGTCCCCTGGTCATGGACCCCAACAGCATCTGCCGCAAGACGAAGCGGCTGGCGGGGAAGCAGGCAGAGCTGTGCCAGCTGGAGCCAGAGATTGTGCAGGAGGTGGCCAAGGGCACCAAGCTGGGCGTCCGGGAGTGCCAGTACCAATTCCGCTTCCGCCGCTGGAACTGCACCAGCCACAGCAAGTACTTCGGCAAGATCCTGCAGCAGGGTAAGGCCAGTGCTTCCTCAGCTTCCCGTTTCCCAAAAAGACCCCAGTCTGGACACACACCTCCCCGGGATTCCTGGAGCAGAGTCTTGGCGTGCAAAGCTGTATGTGTGTGTGTGTGTGTGTGCATGTAGGGGGTTGCTCAGTGCTCCCCGGTGCAGTCACGCTGAGGTTTTACTGCCGGGACATGTCTCCCTGTGTTGTAATGAAGCAATTACCAGTCCTCCCAGACAGTGCGGGGCTTCATGAAGCCCAAGAATGCACCCTCGTCTGGCAGTGATTTACTGCTCCCCCGGGACCCCAGGGTGTGCTGCGGGAAGGGG
Organism: Hylia prasina; assembly: GCA_013397195.1. Lineage (NCBI taxonomy): Eukaryota > Metazoa > Chordata > Aves > Passeriformes > Sylviidae > Hylia > Hylia prasina. The sequence continues at coordinate 177,300 of VYXD01016282.1, forward strand.
CCCGGGTGGGAGGCAGTGCGCAGACATTGGGAGCTGCCTCTCACCCCGTGGGTGCCCTCCACATCCCTCCTCCTGGTCTTGCAGGGAGCAGAGGAGTGTTTGTCTCCTGTCCCTGTCCCTGGATGGGCACCCTGATGTCAACCTGAGGAACAGGGCTGGGTGGCAGGAAGGTATGTGCAGGTCTCAGACAGTGGATACAGTGGTCCAAGCCAGGCCCAGCTGCATCAAAATCAGAGCAGAAGCAGAGGACGAGAGCACCCATGAGTGTGTAAGGGATGGGAAAGCCCTGCCATGCTCCTCAGCGAGAGAGGCTGGGAGTGGATAGTGCTCTGAGCTAGGGGAGATGCTTGAAGCACCTTGGGCTGGTAAGATCACTTAGTGGGAGGTGAGTTTACTCCTGCACCTCTTCCCATGTTGGTCCCTGTGTTATGGCAGATGAAGATGCTGGAACAAGCCCCACATCTCCTCAGCCATCACATCTGTTGGTGCATGGCCAGCCCGAGGCAAAGTGGGTATGTCCATGGGCCGTGCAGGGGGGTCCAGGTGGCATCTCTGGGGGGATTGGAAAGAATGGGGTGCCCTGGGCACCCAAGTGACTGCAGGTACTAGTAGGGGTCAGAGCTGAAGCCCCAAAGGAGATCGTGGCCCTTGGGAGGGGGGCAGGCTCATTTAAAAAGCTGATTTGCAGGTGTGGGTTCCACCCTGACACAGGGAGGTGTATTCAGTCAAGAGGCAGAGAGTCAGGGCACATGGGGGACTCTCCTGCCTCTGGAGTCACCTATTTTCACCATAACTGGCAGTGAGGCAGGTGGGATCTGTGCCAGGCACAGGAAGTGGGGGGGTGCCAGAATGCAGGGCCAGGCCAGGTGGTGAGTGAAAGGTACTGGCAGATGAGCTGCTGGGTACCCAGGAACAGCTTGTGTTGGAGGAGGCACAGGCACATCAAGCATGGGGATGCTGAAGGAGCCACCACACTGGTCCACCCTCACTGCTGGGGTCATAATAAGCAATGTCATAGGGACGGTGGTGAGTTTGTGAGTCTCTGGCACTTTGAGGACACGGGGCATCCCAGCTAAAGGTGTGGAGTTCCCCAGGGCAACAAGATGGGTGTCAGAAGCCCTCAGAGGTGCCAGCAGGCACCAGCCTCCCTGTAAGCCTGCAGGGACTGCATAAAGTATCCCAGCATTTTTGGGGTTCCCAGTCCATCAGATGAGTACTTCCTATCCAATATCCTTTTTATCAAGGATGCTGCAAACCTCCCATTCCTGGCCATAGCCTCCCTGGCACAGTCATGGCTGTCCCCTCTTCCTCTGCTGCCACCTGTGCCAGGTGTGACATGCCAGGACTGGCTGGCTTGGGGGCAGCCATGTGTCTGGAGGAACTGTTGGAGGAGCTGCATCCCCCCAAGGCCCGGCTGGCAGGGTGGCATGGGGACCTCTGCCAGCTTTGGGCTGTCTGCTGAGGGCTCTGCCAACCCCAGGTGGAGCAGGCGGGTGGTCGGGTGGCTTGTGGGGCAGGAGGGCCTGGGGAGGGGGTGGTATCCCCTCAGTGGCACTGCCAGGAAGGCACCGGTATGCCCAGTTCCTGCTAACACCAGAGGGATGCAGGTGCTGCGTGGGCTTTTGGAGGAGCTGCTCATGGAACTGGTGCCCTGGTATCCCTCTTCCTGCGGCCTCCCCAAGTCAGAACACTGAAGATGGAGGGATGGGACATCCCCCAAAACCCACCTTCTCCTCCCTCCCCAGGAATCCCCTTCAGGCCAGCCCCCTGGGCCAGCCCTGCCCTGGCATTTGGGTGGGCAGGAGTTTGGCTGGCACGAAGCAGGGGGAGCACAGGAGCCCCCCGAGCAGGGCGCCGCACCCCTGCTGCCAGAATCCCCCGCTGGCTGCGGCTGCAAGCGGCAGGTCCGGGCAGGGGAAAGATGCTTGGAATTCGTGTCCCGGAGCAGAGAGAGACAGGAGCAAATACTAATAATAAATAATCCTGCGGGGTGGAGGCTGTGCCGGTGGAGAGAGGGGGGCAGGCAGCTCCCCATGGCAAAGAGGATAGTGGGGGGAGAGCAGGCAGCACGGCTTCATCACTGCTGCCCTGCAGAGCGTGAGTGGCACCCTCGGTATCCCTCATGGTGTTTGTTTCCAGGTGCCAGTTTGGAGCTGGGGTTGGGAGTTTTACTGCTTAGAGGGATATTGCAGGGTAGTGTGAGGAAGCTGTGGGTACCACCTGGTCACCTGGGACCACTCTCTGTTCTCTGATCTTCCCTCTTTCCTATGGGGAAGCACCCGGATGTGCAAGAGGAGTTGGGATATTTGTGGCGTCTCCACAGCTGAGTGGAGGAACATTGACCAGCCCCCAGAGTCTTCAAATCTGTTTGCAAGAGGCAGCTCCTGCTCCAGGCAGCCTGTTTCAGGGTGGGTGCATCACCCAGGGAACAGCAACGAACACATATGAAGAGGGAGAAGGGAGGTCTGAGCCCTTGGGATGTCAGCCAGGGGGTGCTGCTTTGCTTGCTGGAGCTGACCCCACATCCTGACCCTGTCGCTTCTCCTGCAGATATCCGTGAAACAGCTTTCGTGTATGCCATCACGGCGGCTGGAGTGAGCCATGCCATCACGCAGGCCTGCAGCATGGGTGAGCTGCTGCAGTGTGGCTGTGAGCTGACACGGAGCCGGGCCCCCCCCTCGCCCACTGCGGGGCCAGGCACAGAGGGCACGGCCTGGGAGTGGGGGGGTTGTGGAGATGATGTGCAGTTTGGCTATGAGAAATCGCAGCAGTTCATGGATGCCAAGAACAAGAAAGGCAAAAATGACATCCGAGCTCTTATCGATCTGCACAACAACGAAGCCGGGCGTTTGGTAAGGCCCTTGCACTGCCTGTCCCCTGCACCCCTTGTGCCCCTACCCGGCCCTCCACCTTCAGTGTCCCCAAGCCATGTACCCGCACCAGCTTTGGCTGAAATATGACCCAATATCTTTTTGGGTATCCTTTGCAGGTGCTTTGGAAACCCCCCGGGCCTCTCTCCACCCCCAGCCCCTCCCCTGGGCCAGGGCGGCAGCAAGAGGCAGGGTTTTGCCTGAGGGTGCTGGGCAGCGAGAGAGGGAACCGAGGGCTGAGCATCGCTGTCTCTTCCTCAGGCGGTGCGCAGCTACATGAGGACAGAGTGCAAATGCCACGGGCTGTCAGGCTCCTGCACCCTGCGGACCTGCTGGAGGAAGATGCCCCATTTCCGCGAGGTGGGGGATCGCCTGCTCGAGCGCTTCAATGGGGCTTTCAAGGTGATGGGAGGCAACGACGGGAAAACCCTCATCCCTGTGGGTGACAACATCAAGCCTCCTGATAAACAGGACCTCATCTACTCGGCCGACTCACCTGATTTCTGCTCGGCTAACCGTAAGACAGGCTCGCTGGGCACCAGGGGCCGTGTCTGCAACAGCACAGCCATGGACACGAGTGGGTGTGACCTGCTGTGCTGCGGGAGAGGGCACCGGGACGAGACGGTGGTGTTGGAGGAGAACTGCCTTTGCCGCTTCCACTGGTGCTGTGTGGTGCAGTGCCGCAAGTGCTCCGTCCGTCAGGAGCTCAGCCTCTGCATCTGACAGCCTGGGGTCAGGCGAGGACAATTTGGGAGGCCACCTCCAGGCTCACAGGGCCCCCCGGGGACAGAGACAGGTGGAGCCAGTGGCGGAGTCAGCGTGGGTGAGCTCAGCTCTGTGCTCTGGGGAGTCCTGGCTTCCCCAGAGGGCAGCATGGGGCTGCCCGGCATTCCCGCGGTGGGAGCTGTGGGCACAGAGCTTCCACTAATAAAGCTATTTAAAGCCGCTATGCCACAGCGCTTCCTGGGGAGGGCTGAGAAGTGCTGGCCACCGTACTGGAATAGAACTAGCCAGAGAGCTGTCTTGCCCCAGCTCTGAGTCTCAATCAGTCACACTCCTGCCAGACTCTGGCCCTGCTGGGACCTGTGGCAAAGTCCAGCTAATTTCTTATTGACTCTGTGATTTTCTCTGTGGTTGTTGAGCCTGGAGATGTGTGGGGATGGGGGCGAGTACTCTCCTGCCCTGCTGTGCTGCTTCCCTTGTGTGAGTGCTCTCCTCCCATCACCCACAGCTGTCAGTGCTTGGGGTGCTGGTTTGTGTCCCGCCACCATCTGAACCGGGATGTTTGCAGTCCACGGTGCCTCCCCTCATGCCTCATGCTGGAGGTACATCTAGCTGCCCTAACATCATGGTGTCGTGCTCTGACTTTCTTGAAGGGACTCTGTATTCTTTTCACTCCAGCCACGGTCAGAGCCTGGCACACAGAAGCCCTGGACAGCGCTGACACTGTTGGCTTGGTGGTATGCAAGGCATTCACTTGGCGTGCCATGGGCCACGTGCAACCCCACCTGGATGGCAGGGTGCCAGGCATGTATGTCTTTATAACCTGATCAGCCTGTGCCCCTCATGGACAAACACAGGGTGAGGAGCAGCCTGCCTGGCTGCCCAGCAAGGCAAGCTGCCAAGCCTCTGTTGCAGGGGATCTCTGAGGGGGTCCTTCCCATGCTGCAAGGAGCCCACAGGAACTGGTTTCTCCAGGGTTACCCAGCATAAGGGTTTAGGTAACTGCAGAGTGGTGTGCGTGTGCAGTGCCTGCTCAGCTGGCAATGCCCACTGGGCTGAGGATCCCCAGAGGGATGTCAGCAGGGTCAGAGCCTGGGCAGAGAGGTCCACATTCCTGTGCCCGCTCTCCACACTGCAGCAGTGCTGGACACTGGGGGCTTTCCTGTCCACCTCTTCAAGAGAACTCTAAGCTGAGGTAGCTGAGGTGGGCAATGCCCCATGTGCTGGGCACTGCCAGGCAGGGTAAAAGCAGAGCTCACAGTGCTGGGCAGACTGCAAGGCAAAGGAGATTGCATGGGATACTGGAGATGCCCACCAGTGGGTCCTTCCTCGCCTGCCCCAGGCAGCCAGCAGGGAAGGGCAGGAGAAGCAAGGTTCTGGTGAACCATTAACTTGGCCTAGCAGTCACTGGGGAGGGAATCTCTAAATCTGTCAGCTGTAACTTCGCAGCTGGAAATTCCCTTCTGACTTGGCCACAGTAGTGCTGGGAGAAGGGAGGCACACAGGGCTCCTGGGAACTCCTGTCCCCACGCTGCCCATGGGAACACGTGGGTGGGTGTGAGCAGGGTAGGGTGGGTGCCGGTGAAGGTACCTGTGCATGCAAGCAGCTTGGTGTGTGTGCATGCACAGGCAGCATGTTTATGCTTGTTCATGACCATATGTGTGCATGTGAGTTTGTATATACACCCATCACTGTGTGTGTGAGCCCCTTGTGGGTGTGTAAATAAGTTGGCCTGTGTATATTCCTGCATCTCTATGAACACACAGCGAATTTCCAGTGTGTGTGTCAGTGATACTGTCCCCACGTGTGCCTGTGTGAGAGCAGGTTTGCATGTCATATTGTGTTTCCTCAGGTGTGTCTGGGACAGAGAGGACATGCAAAATGGCCCTCCAGGAAGGGAGCTGGAGAGCTGCAGGAGCTCTGTGCTGGAAGATGTGTGGAGCTGTTCCATAGGACCTGTAGACAGGTCCCTCTTAATCAAATGCACTTAAGCACACCTCAAGGCCCGGACTGCCTGTCAGGAGAGGTCTGTTCAGGCAGGTCCCATGAAACTTTTAGGTCACCCCTGTTGTCCTCTGGAACCATAGCTGAGACCACCTGTAGAGGAATTCTGAAATCCTCTGTGAGATGTTCAGAGCCTCAGCTCCCACCTTTGGCAAGTTCTTTCTCTGGATTCTGTCTCAGCTTTCCCACAATGGGCTGCTTTCATGCTCTGGGCTGCATGGACATGGCTCTGGAGATGTGGCAATGCATAAACCCCTGGGAAGACATTTAGTACTTTTGAATAAGGTATCTGACCTGTGTCCTCTCTGCCATTGCCTCAAATCACAGCTCCTGAAGGAAGGAGATCACAGAAGCCAAAAATGTGGAGAGGAAGCACGTGGTCTGTGCTTGTGGGGTAACTCCTCTGCACTGTCTGTGAGCCTCTCATGGGTGTGCAAACCAGTTGGGTTGTGCGTCTTGTTCTCTTTCCAGCTGGGGAAAAGGGACAGCTCTTGTGGGAGCTGACAGCTCCTTACCACAGCTCCACACTGCTCCTGATCTGGCAAAGCCAAATCCATTCTTTTGATTGCCAGGAGAAGCCCTGACACAGGCAAATGCTGCCAGTAGCCTGTCAGGGTCTGGACTGGCCCAGTGGTCTGGAGAGGGCTGAACAGCCAGCAGAGCCCCCTAGAAATCTCCCAGTTTTCCAGACCTCCACAGCTCCCCAAGACCTCCCCATCCAATAGGACCTCACCCCCGATTCCTAACACACCCCAGGGCAGTAACTCCCCAGGTCCCCAGAAGTGCCCCAGGAGTCCCTCAGATTCCCAGAAGTCCTGCAGCCATCCAGGCCCCCCGGAGCCTGCTGAACCCCTCAAGACCCAGCAGCTCCCTGGGGGCCTGGGGGGTCGCAGCATCCCTGCCGTGGCCATGGCAACCCGGGATGCGGGGCGCAGCGGGCGGCGCGGCGGCAGGAGGCCGCCAGGGGGCGCTGCGGCACGGCACGGGGAACGGGAATGGGAATGGGAATGGGAATGGGAATGGGAATGGGAATGGGAATGGGAATGGGAATGGGAATGGGAATGGGAATGGGAATGGGATGGAGGGATGCATGGGGAACACAGGAGTGGAAATGGAGTGGGATGGGATGGAGGAGTGCATGGGGAACAAGGTTTAGTGGTGAACATGGCCGTGTGATGTTTACAGTTGGACTCGATGATCGTGGAGGTCTTTTCCAACCTAAATGATTCTGTGGCTCTATGAATGCAGCTATGTGTGGGGGCTCGTTGAGGTTCATTGGGCTGTGCAAGTGACTGTGCTTGGGGAGCTGCTCATGGATGTGTGCAGGGGGTGTGTGTATGGGTGTGCACGGGACCGTGCTTGGGAGAATGAGCACGGGAGTGTGTGAGTGTGTACAACCCCCTGATTCCCATCCCCGTGCTCCTGCGGGCAGTGGTCAAGCAGGACTCTCTTCTGGGGGTGGGGATGGTGAAAGCCAGGGGTGCACAAGGGTGGCTGTGTGGGTGCAGTGAGCAGCTGGAGAGTCCGGGGGTTGTAGTTCTAGATGTGCATGTGTAGCCCAGATCCCTGCTACTGGACAGTTTACATTGCAAAGCTTTCAGGATCTTCCCAAGGGAAAAAGAGGAAGTTTATACTAATTGGATTAAAA
>VYXD01016282.1:191786-237292 GCA_013397195.1 Hylia prasina
GCCGCCGCGCCCAGCCCCGCACCGGGGGCGGTCTGCCCAGGGGGCTCCTGGGGGGGTCCCGCCGCCCCAGCCCGGTCCCGCACGCTTGCGGCCCCCCGTTCAAGGGGCTGTCAGGGCTGCTGCCCCCCTCCGCCTTCCCTCGTCCCGACGGAACGCTGGTGGGATGCGCAGCTTCTCCCTCTCCAGGAGGCTGTCCCCCTTTCTCCCCCGCCGGAGACGCTCCAGCGCCCGCCCCGACTGCCTCAGTTTCCCCGCTCGCCCGCGGGGGACGGGGGAATACTGGCTGGGATGTCACTGTCGTGGGGGTCGGTNCCCCGGCGCGCAGGGAGCCAGTGAGAGGGAGGAGAGGGGAAAACACAAACAAGCAAACAACCCACAACAAACAAAGCGGGCAGAGAGCAGCGCCGAGCCCCGCCGCCCCTGCCCCAAAGGCGCCCGCCCGCCCGCAGCCCGCACAGNGGGGAATACCGGCTGGGATGTCACTGTAGTGGGGGTCGGTGCCTACTGGATCCCCCTGCGACCCCTCCATGGCTCCGCCTGTCCTAGATGCTAGAGGGGTAAGAGGGGGCCACCTGCTTTCCAGAAAGCGAGCCCCCAAATTCACCATCCCTGTCGTCTTCGCTTTCCCTCTGCCTGCTCCCAAACTTGTGCGCTCCAGGCAGCCAGGGGTTAATGCTGGTGCTGGTATCAGTGGGGGGGTCCCCCGCCCTTCCCCCTCCCTCCAGCCCCTTTAAATATAATTTGTTAACGTTGGGACTTGTATTAATTAAAGCAGCAGCCGCTGCAGCCTGTGACCCGGGGGCCTGTCACCGTGAAATCAAGTTTAAATCCAGATTTAAAGGGGGAAGAGAGCTGGGGGGAGCGCTGTATCCTCCTAAGAAGTGTGACAGTGACAGCTTCTTGCCGGTGCCTGGCCCTCATGAGCTCTGGGTGGAGCAAGAGGCAGAAGGACCTTCCTTCTACTCTCCGGAGCCCCTGCCTCAGTTTCCCCGCAGTGCAGTCGGGACAAAGACCGTAACATCGCCCCCATCCCGGGATGCCCTGGGAAATGATGGCAGACTCTGTGTCAGGCTCAGGACATGCAGGGAATGAAGTCGTTGCAGTGCTCGGGGCAGGAGCTCCTGTGGCTGGGGACAGTGGTAGCTGCATCCTGCTCTGCATCTTTTGTCAGCCAGGGCTTGCTTGACAGCAAGAATGAGTGCAGGAAGCCGGGAAGAAGGTTTCTCCTCCTCTGTAGGGGTTTTGGAGGGATGCACTCCCTTTGTCTCTCTTCTCCGCTCCACCTCTACTCTCCCTGTTGGAGTCACTGTGGATTTGCACTGGGGCATATTCATATACTACCCATGAAAGTGGTGGGATGGGTATAAACACCCTTGGGAAGCTGGAGAAAGCAGCAGCCTGATCTTGACAGTTCTCCCTCTCCCCTGAGCAAGCTGTAATTCAGCAGAGATGCTGGGGCTGAACCCTCCCTCCAGAGCTGGGTGAGCGCTGACCTGGGGAACTCATCCCCTGACAGCTGCTTCTGCCCAAGTACCTGAACCAGGCTTCCAGGATTTGAGGGAATAGAGGGAGAGTAACCCTTCTCCCCAAGACCTGGCAGCTGCAGTCCTTCCTCTAGCATCCTCCTCCAAGTCTTGTTTCTGTAATCAAAGTTCAAAGGGCTTTGAGCTCCTTGCCTGTCCCAGGGACCCAGCTCTTGCCTGTCCCAGGGACCAGGGAGAGACCTTCCTGGGGAGAGCTCCCAGCAGGGACCAAGCTCTCCCGAACTTGCAGTGGGGCGGTGCTGAGCTCCTAGTGGACCATGCTGCAATATGCTGGATGCTGCTGGGCATCCCACTGCCTGCTGCTTGCTTTGTGGGTCTTCCACTTGGACACTGTTTATTCCTGAGTCTTTCAAGCCATTCCCTGGAGTTGGGCAAACACTTCCTACTGTCTCCTTCTCCAGATTTGTCTGTCATGTGTACCTCTCTATTAGCTCCAGGCATCTCTTTCTGGACATGCTTTGTCTCCCCACATCCCATATCCCATCTCCACACACTCCATCTGCTTCCTCATTTCCCCAGGTAGCATCTCTATTTGTGTAAGTACCTGTACCCCTGCCATGAGCCATGTGCCTCTCCTTGCACCCCTCCATTTGCTGTTCTCTGTGCTTCTGTGGCCACAGGCATCTGGTTCAGTGGGGTTAGGATGTGACAGTGGACTTGGGATTGTTGCTGGGAGCTTGAGGATACTTGGTACAGTGCTTGGCTCCATATTTCACAGCTGAGCTGAAAAGAAAAGGCTGATCACTGCCTTTACCTCCCTTGCAAGGACCAGCAGTGTTGGGGGGATCAGGAGATGCAAGGAGGGGATCAGCCAGCAACAGGGATGGAGCCAGACCTGGAATGGGCCTCCTGCTCCAGGGTCTCTCAATTCTCTCAAGGGGCAACCCACACTTTCTGTGGAAGGCAAGTTGGGGCAGTGTGTGCTGAGAATCTGCGGTGCATGGCCAGTGTGGGAGATCCCTGGGGGAGCACACAGAGAGAGCAGTCCTGGGAGATGCTGGACTCCAGAGGCAGGATGGCCAGGTTTGACTGCTGCCGGGAAAAGGCTGCCAGGGTGTCTGTACTGTACTTCTGTTGTCGGAGGGCTCTGCAGCTGCAGTGCTGCTGGGTATCTCTGCCTGGATAAGCTGCCATTGAGCACAGGGCAGTTTTCCCTATATGCAATGGGCACAGTGTGGATTGAGGAGCATCTCCCTTCCTCGTGTTCGTCCCCCACAGGCTTTTCCCCTTCCCCAAATGGAAAACCAAGTGGTTGGCACATCGCTTGCTCTGAGCTCAAGGGTGTCCTTTTCCCTCCCAGCTCCTGCTCCAATGAGATCCTGGGCCTGAAGCTGCCATCAGAGCCGGTGCTGAATGCCAACACGGTGTGCCTGACCCTGCCGGGGCTGACGCGGCGGCAGCTGGAGGTGTGTGTGCGCCACCCTGACGTCACCGCCTCGGCCATCCAGGGTATCCAGATTGCAATCCATGAGTGCCAGCACCAGTTCCGGGACCAGCGCTGGAACTGCTCCAGCCTTGAGACCAAGAACAAGATTCCATATGAGAGCATCATCTTCAGCAGAGGTAAGGGTTGGGCGGCTCCCCTCCTGTCTCACTGTCCAGCACCTGCTCTTTGGAGCCCTCATGGGTTCCCCTGGGCCCCTGCACAGCTCTTCCCCGGCCCAGGGGATGAGGCGAGCTGTCCAGCATCCCCATGGATGAAGGCAGAGAAATGCTATGGTCTGCCAGACAAAGGAGCACTGAGCTATGGCAAAGCTGCTCCATGCACCTTTGTACCTGCATTGGCCCTTGTCCTGAGCTACTCCTCCCTGACCAACTCCAGCTGCTCCTAAGGCTTTTTCCAGGCCCTCCTGCTTTCTGGCATCTTCTCCCTATGTGGTGTAGGCTGGTGTTTGGAGCAGTGCCATGGGTGTGCTGCATAGTTGGTGGGTCTGAAGGTGGCTCCATGCTTTGGGATTTGGTTTGGTGGATACAGTTGAGCATCTTGGCTCAGTCCTGCTCTGGGGATGGTGTTTTAGTGTGTTATGATGAGTTGAAATGCCCATAACTAGTGGGACCTAGCTCTGTAAGCTGGTCACCTGGTGTTCTGACCTTGTGTTGGCTTTCCAGTGCAGAGAGCTTAAGGGCTCTCTGTTTTATGGGACCCTAAAGCACGATGGCAGAAGGGATACAGGCTGTCCTGGGAGCTCACCTGCCCACAGACCCCCCAGCTGTGCTGCTGAGAGCACTCTTCTAGCTCTCCACATTCTGCCAAGGATCCTGGTACCAGGATCTCATCTCCCTTGCAGTCATGTCTGGCTCTGCCTGTATCAGGACCTCCCTGGCTGATACTCCAGAAGACTCTGGGGGTGCACAGGGGCTGGCCTGCATGGTGCAAATTAGGGGTGTGACCTGATGGGATCTTCTAGAGGACTTGAATGTATCTTTTCACCTGGGTACTCTTTCTTGAAGCCTGTGCCTCAGCATATTTCTAAGTGCTCATTGCTGCAGACCATGGTCAGGAAGGGCAATATGGTGCCAGTGGCTGGCAGTCAGGGTGCTGAGAGCAGGCCAGGTGCCCAGCACACATACCACTCCTCCAGCTCCCAAGAAAGGTGAAAACTACCTGAGAAACTGCTCACATACCCACTTTGTGAGTCTCTCATCCTAGTGCCCAGCAGAGAGTTGCAACCATCCACTCTTCTTCAGACATCCTTCCACATCCTACATCTTCTTTCCCTGGGACTATAAGGAGAGTCTCAAAAAGGAGAGGTTGGCAGCTTGAGGCTTACATGTCATTGAGGGGATGTGGTGGCAGGAGCCCACAGGCAGCTGTAGCAAGTGGGAGAAGGCTGGAGAGGGGATCACAGAAATGTTTTGGTGTCCAAAGGTCTCTCATGTCGAGGGCAGCCTGGACAGCCTCAGTGGGTGGAATGCTACCTCGGAGCATGTGTGGCATCAGGGATGTGGAGCAGCATCAGTGGCTGCTGTGGAGCAGCCCTGGTCCCTCTCAGGACCTTAGTGCCTGGAGAAGGGCAGTGTCTCTCCTCTCTGTGAGCAGTGCTTGGGTTAGGGCCTGGCAGGAAGGGTGGGGACTGTCAGCCCTGATAAGCATCGAGGTATTTCCAGGTCCTCTGAGGAATGCAGTTCACTTCTAGTCTCCTCAGGCAGCAGGAGACACCAACTTGCTGGCTCAAGTTGCTCACACACCCAAACTTCCTTGCTCCGGGTCCCACCTCACTGGGTGAGAAACACCAGCAGCAGAGAGCACTGACCTGCATCCCTCCCTCAGACCACCTTGTCTGCTGGTGGCCTCAGTGACCTGCACCTCACTTCTGTCTCTGATGCTCCTGCAGCCCTTCCTGCCGTCAGGGCTGTGCCCAATGGATGTGGGGACTCCCACAGACCATGGACTCCTGCCCCTGTCTTGAGCTATTGGATATGGCTCTGCTCAGGCTCTCAGCATTGGTGGGATCCCATTCTCTGGAATGGAGACACAACATCCAGCAGCAGGTCAGGATGGAGGTAGGGCTGGGGCATCAGAACAGGCAGGCCTCTCATGGCACTCCTGTTTTGGCAGCGGAGGTTGCAGGATGAGCCCCAAGTACCCAAGATATCTCATGTAGTTGCTTGGAGCCATTTGCTGTGGAGTAAGCCTTGACGCTGGAGCCCTGGCCCACTTTGAACCCTCTCATGTCCCTCAATAACAGTGCTGGAGTTCTGAGCTTTGCCTTCCATCTGTTACAGGCACAGCCGTCAGAGAGGGGATGCATCTCAGGAGCCCAGTGCTGTAGGAGAGGCAGGTGGTAGGAGTGAGGGGTGCAGGCTCCATGCTGCAGACTTTAATGCATCTGACCTCTGGGGACCAGGTCCCTGCTTTGCACCCTGCCTTGTCCTTGCCGTGCCTGGGAATGCAACGTGCTTGTAGGATCATTGTTTGTAACCCGAAGTGACAGACCCCTTTAATCTTTCATTCCTTTTCCCACTTCTTCTGCCATCAGTTCAGCCGTGCGTGAATCTCACTTTAAATTATTTGTAGCTGGCTTCTCCCTGTTTGGCTCCACTCCACAACTCTGTCCTGTCTCCTGCATCTCTCACATCTTCTCCAGTGTGAGAGATGCAGGAGGGCAATGAGCCAGACACGAGGCAACACTGTTCCAAGCTGTCCTGTAGTGCCTGTCCCACTCTGCCCAGTATCCAGGCATTCAGTGGAGGCAGGGACCTCATCCCTGGGGACAGAGAAGAGGACAATGGCAAATGAGTGCCCATCTCCTCATCCTGCTGAGCTGATCCCAGAAGTTGGAGTGCAAGCCCTGGGGAGACAGGAAGGAGAGGCTTCAAATCGGACAGGGCTGGGAGTCTGGGGTGGCTTCAGAGCAGCATAGCTGGAGACAGGGATGCTGACAGCATGCTGACCTGGGAGATGCTGCCGTCCCTGGGGCACGGGAAACAGTGGCTGTGAGGAACAACAGCAGGTTAGTGGAGTTTACCATCCCTGCTCTCACAGAGCCACTCAGTTCTTTTGAGACACCACCATGGTCTGTGGGTTTTTCAGGTCTGGTCTTTTGATGCTGCATCCTTGGGGTATGAGATGCCCTTTGTACCCTCTGTTGAGTCTCCAGTGCCATCTGCACCTGCCATCCTCCTCGGCCCGTGTCCCCTCCATGTTAAGCCAGGCTCAACAGTGCTATTGCAAATCTTCCTCCAGTCTTCCCTGGCTCCCCAGCTGGCTGCCTATGTACTTACCACCTTCCTGCCCATTCTCTGGCACTGTCACTTCTGCCAGGACTCTCCTGTCCTTGGTCCCATGCTTCTCTGCAGTATCCCCTTCTCCCTCCTTATGCTCGCCTGGCTGACAGAGACATCTTCTCCTGGCCTCAGGAGACGTAGGGGGATGGAGCAGTGAGGTGGAGGCAGGTGGCTGCATCTACATCAGCAGTGGAAATAGGTTCCCTGCTCCTGCTCCAAGGGTGAGCAGCATCCACTGGAGAGGATGGCCTGTTGTCCTGGTGTATTGTCCCACCACAGCATCTGTGGGCTGCCAGGTACTGTGTGGCTTGGCTGGGCTGACCCATGCCTGGTTGCCTGATAAAAACCAAGCTGTAGATGGTGGTGGGTCACTGAGTCTTGGTCCTTGTCCAGTATGTGTGCACCCATGGGTGGGTACAATGCCATCAGGGCTGGGACTGTCTGGCTGCTGGGCAGGGGCTCTTTGAGGTGTGCTATGAGATTGAATATGCCCCTTCGCTCATCCCAACCCCAACCCCGTCTACGTGGAGCTCTGAAAAAATTAGAACCTCTCCATGGAGGGGCTGGATGTCCTTGAAGGCCTTCAAAGGCTCATGGTTGGAGGGGACATGACTCTGGAGTGCAGTATCTCTTGGTTCCTGCAGCCTTTGGAGAGATGGGTGATGCTTCCCTGCCCTGTGCCTGCCTTAGAAGGTCTCACTGGTGACAAGGGGTCTGCATGGCCATGGCCAGATCTTGATTTCTTCCAAGAGGGAATGGGGAACTCCCTGCAAGGATGGAAACACCAGGTGCTGGGGCCCAGCCAGCTGTGAAACGGAGCCTGGGGAAGCTTTAGTGTGTGCCGAGGGAGGCAGGTGCTGTTACAGATATCCAGGGAGATGCTGCCAAGCTCAGGACCCCGGAACCCAGCTCTGCAGAGCCCCAGCCAAGCTCGGGTGCCCGCAGACCGCAGCGCCGGGCCTGGCACACCTGCAGCTGGGCTGCTGGCAGGGTTTTGTGTACCCCCAGGCAAACCAAGGGCTTTGCCCACCTGGCCCTGAAGGACATGCGGGTGCTGTGGATGCTTGGCTTCATCCCTGTGGGTTCCCCCATTCCCTGGACCTTCTCCCCACTGACGGTGCAAGTGAGACCCTGGGGCCAGGCAGGGTTGCTGGTGGTGTGGGGCTGAGCTCAGCTCCCTGCAGCCTGCACAGCAGCAGGGGCTGGCTGCTCTCAGTGCCGTGGGCGGACGAGGAGCGAAGGCTGCGGGCTGTCCCTGGCACGCTCAAGAAGGTGCAGGGAGGCAAGTTGGGATCTGCAGGGAGGCATTTAGCGCCTGGTGCTGGGCCAGACCCTGGCAGGTTCACCTGCAGTTTAATTAGGGAGAGGGGAGGGGAGGGAGCGGGGCTGGGGGAGAGGCAGCGTGTTGGGACTGGCCGTCTCGGCAGGCTCACAGGAGGTGGTGGGAGAAGTTCTCCTCTGCCTTGTATCAGGGCTGGGGCAATGTGCCTGCAGCTCCTGGCAGCTGCACCCCACTGCTGGGGGGTATGGCCATGAAGGGGGCAGCTGAGTATCCCTGGGGTACTCTAGGGTGGGCCTACATGAGGCTGTCCCACTGGCTCCCTCAATGCCACCCAGGCATTGCAGTGATGGGTGCTGGGAGAGATTTGCTGCCTGGATGTGATGGTGAGCTGTGGGAGGAAGGCCATGACTCCAGCTCTTCCTGGTCCACAGACTGTAGAGCCCAGAGCTGTGCCTGAGCCAGCCATGTAGCCTTCATCACACATTTGTTTGAAAGATGGAGGAATTGCAATGTCCATGGTGGAGCCAGTGCTGCTGGGACTTGAAATTTAGCAATGGGACTTGACATTTAGCAATGTCCTAGCCAGTGCTGCTGGGACATTGCTAAATGACTCCCCAACTCATAGGCATATCTTGACAGGGAAAACCTTCCCTGCTAAGAAAGCTGCTTTGGGATTTGAGCTGAAGAAGATATTTCAGACCTGTCCTCCTTGCCTAGCATGGTCTTGGAGTACACAGCAGGCTGGATGCCTGTGGTGGTGTGAGGATTGTGTCCTCCATTCCCTCTTCCCTGCAGGATGCAATATTTCTTGTACTTCCCACAGCTACACCTCTTCTGTGGTCTCCAGAGGGATATGGTGACTCAAAAATCACTGCTGAGGTCTTAGGTGGCTGGGCTAGCTGAAGAGCCTCCCTCCAAAGGGCTCAGGGCTGGCCACCACATGCCACTCTCAGCCGTGGTTCCTGGAAGCTTCCACCCTTGCTGAGCCCACGAGGCGGGTGGTTGTTGCCTGCAGCCATGTTGCTTGTTGCTTTGCTTCAATCCTGTGTCTCTGGCGTGGCTGGGGTAGAGCAAGGAATGTAAAATGAACGTCCTAACAGAACCATACTGGCATGGCTGCTATGATCCCAGTGCTGCCCTGATACCCTCCTGCCCTTTGCTCACAGCTCCCCATGAGATCAGGTGAGGGAAGAAGGGGAGAAGGCAGGGAAGAATGGTGGGGCCAGGCAGAGTGATACTGAGCAGGGAAGGACCATGATGAGATGGGAACAAGACTTCCTGAATGCTGTGATGTCTTGTCTTGGGGACCAGTCTGTCCCGTGCCCACAGCCTGGGGAATGGCAGCCCCAGGGACAAGGACCCACAACTCATCTGTCAGCTCACATGTACTTGGAGAGCACTAGAGGAAGAAGGAGGACTGGGGCTTTAACCCACGGGTTTCCCAGCCATGGACGGTGCCCAATCAACCTGACCTCTTTACCTGTAAGGACACGGGCTTGCTAGACGGACTGGGTGGGGTAGAGCTTGTGTCTGGGCTCCAGAAGGGATTTTTAAGGAGATGCCACACCAGAAATTATATTTTAGGCTGGAGAAATATTTGAGAAAGAGGCAGGGCTGAGAGAAGGGTGTTTTGCTGCGTGAAGGGTTTGCTGCCCCTGTCCCCAGGCACTGGCTGTGCGAGGAGCTGGGGATGCCCAGCACGGTGGCAGTGACGAATTGGGCTGTGCCCAGGTTTGGCATATGAAGGGCTGAAGCTGGCCCAGATGGTGGAATCAGACAACTGACACAGGGAGGATTTGGGAATCCAGGAGACCTTTCTGTGCTGTTTCTCCATCCTCCATTGCTCACCTGGGGACTGAAGTTCCCCAGATGTGGGCCTTCATGCTCCAGCAGCGCTGTGGGTGTGTTGCAGGCACTGCCTGCCAGCACTCTCCCTGGAGAGGCTGCACGGCGCAGTGTACGCACCAGCAGCCCCATTACCTGCCTGCTGAAAAATGTTGTTCAACTTGTGCATGGAAAGAGGCAGGCTGAGAGCAAGCTTGTCCCACACCAAGGGGAAGCTGGGAGAGGCTCCTGCTGGCTTTTAAGCAGAGCCTCGTTAATTTTTTAAATGCACCAGTGTCAAATTAACACACAAAAGAGCAGCACGTCTTTAAATGCAGGTTTCCGGGCCGCATTTCATTTTCCTTTAATAAGATCATAGCGTTTGCTCAGCAGGCGGCAGCGAACTGCGGAGAAGACATGCGTGGTGGGGAGCACTGCCAAGGATGGGCGACAGCAGCGGCTGCACTCTCACCTCTCCTGACTCCGTGGCACAAGCAGGGAGCTGGCAGAGCTTTGGGGTGCTCACCCAAGACCCCCGTTTGATGGTGTGGATCTGTTAAAGAAATCAGCCCAAAATCCGTTGTCTGTTCAGCTGTGTCCAAGCCAGGGCCAATCAAACTGCTCACGTCCAACAGAGGGAGAGAGGCAGGGAACTCCAGCTATTTATTTATTCACATGTGACGCCACGGCACAAAATCTGGCTCTCCCTCCATCCTTGCCTCATGCTGGGGCCAGTCAGTGTGCACCAAAGCAAAGGGCACTGCAGGCTCCCCGCCTGACCTAGGAACCACAAACAAAAGTATTTCTTTGCATTTCAAATAAAATAGAAATTCCCAGGGAGGAGAGGGTCCTCACCTGGCTTCAGTGAAGCCAAGAGATTCTTAGGCACCCTGCTCACAGCTACATGGAGCCCCATGGAACCCCTTCTGTGAGACCTGTCCCTGTCCCCATCTGCCCTGTCCCCAGCTAATGACACTTGTGGATGTCCTCACTCCCTAGCGTTTAACGACAACCAGCTGCCGCCTCTGGCAGTGCACGGTGTGGTCACAGCATGCTCCAGCTAGAACTAGGGATGCTCATTTTTTTCCAGCGTGGTATCCCATTTAGAGCTTCTTGTGGGACCTGGCAGGGTTCAGGGTGGGAAGGGACCACGGACAGATGAATGGGGCTGGACAGGCAGTGCAGCCTGCTCTTTTTACTGCCTAATCTGCACCCTGTGAGTAAGCAAAAGTGGCCCATTCTTCAGCAGAAATATCTCTTGACCAGTTATATTTAGTATAGTAGGAAACTCTGAGTGGAGGGGGGATTGCCTTTCCCATCAGAGCCATGATGCTGATGCCTGAGCAGTGCTGTGGTGGCATCTCCTGGAGTGATGTGAGAGCGGGGTGATGGTGGAAGCTGGGGTCCCAGCTAGGGCAGGGCTGGCCCTCAGGGTAGCAGGTGGGGCTGGGGCTGGATAGCAGGGAGTTGGGATTCACCCATGGCCTGTGTGGGAGCTGGTGCCTCAGGAAAAAGCAAGACACAAGCTGAACCCCTAAATCCCTGCAGCCCAGAGTGATGATGGGGTCATGCAGCCCCCCTTGGGGGTCGCACCACCCAGCCTGAGCCCCGCTGTCTCCTTCCTTGCAGGCTTTCGGGAGAGCGCCTTTGCCTACGCCATAGCGGCGGCCGGCGTGGTGCACGCCGTGTCCAACGCCTGTGCCCTTGGGAAGCTGCAGGCCTGCGGCTGTGACCAGAAGCGCCGTGGCGATGAGGAGGCTTTCCGGCGCAAGCTGCATCGTCTCCAGCTGGAAGCCATGAACCGTGGCAAAGGCATGGTGCACGGGGTGCACATGGAGCACATGCCGGCAGAGACCCCCGGCCTCCAGGACTCCTGGGAATGGGGAGGGTGCAGCCCTGATGTGGACTATGGAGAGAAGTTTTCCAAGGATTTCCTCGATTCCCGGGAAACCTACAGGGATATCCACTCCCGTATGCGGCTGCACAACAACCGCGTGGGCCGGCAGGTGAGTGGGGCACTGGAGATAGTTGTGGAGAGATGATGGTGGGAACAGGGTCTGCAGGACATGTGGGAAGGCTGGGAAGAACTCATGCTGGCTGCTGTGGAACCATTTGTGTGTCTGGGATTGCCCCCAAGGCACCCCCTCTCCCCAGTCTTGCCCAGAACAAAGGCAGTGATGCCCTTAGCAGGACAGGGCTGCACGGATATGCCGGATATTCCCTGCGGGAACAAAACCTCTGAGCATTGCTGCTGTGGCCTTGCCAAGGGGCGCTGTCCCAGGCCAATGTCACCTGTCTGTGCTGCAGCAGTGCTACTGGGCTGGCACAGCAATGATTCTGGCTCCTGCCTCTCAGGAACTTGGTGAGCTGGTGTTGGGAAGCTGCAGTGGGAGGAAGCTAAAGACAGGGAGGAGAAAGTCACTGGCATCATGGGGACAGACTCTGCAGCACCCAGCCATGACTCTGCCTCCAGAAAGGGAGGCAGATGTGAATGAGATTTGGTTAGGCAGTGGGCTCCTGTACCAGCTGGGAAACACAGCTTGCTCTTGGGAGCAGAGGTGACAGACCACACCCTTGCCCCCCATCTCTAACAGTGTGCTGGAGCCTGTCCAGGCAAGCAGGACAGCCCCCCCCCCCATTCTTATGATGTCAGGTCTCGTTAAAGGTACTAATTAGTAGCTGACTCTGTCTGGAAGCTGAGGTTTAAAAGCAGCCCGATATTGGAGACAAGAAGCATGCAGGCAGGAGGGGCTGGGAGGACGGCTGCATTTCCCTGCCTGCCTTTGCTCACAGCAGGTGCCTGAGAGATCCCATCCATTGAATCCAACAGGACACATGTCCCCAAGACCCCAGCCACATGCTGCCATGGCAGTGCCAAGGGATATGTAGTGGCTGCAGAAATAAATAATTAAAGGTCAGAATTCCACAGGGAACGTTTCCTTGGGATGGCTCAGACATTTGGATCTGCCTCTTGATTTGAGCATGTTTGAAGCCAGCTGTGAGGCGAGGATGCTGCAGAGCAGGACCTTAATGCAACTTTCCCTGATGGTGGAGCTGAGCTTTACCACCCTGGAGAAGCCACCCCAGTTTGGCCAAGCTGTAAATGCCTGGCAAATACCAAAGCTTTTGATTTGTTTGGCTTTGTTTGCTTGTGTGTGGTGAAAACTCTTTCAGTGTTAGGCAGCTAAATCCTCTGCAGGCTGGTCTGGCCCAATCTGGGCAAGACCCCCATTCCAGTTCTGACTGCAGGGCTCATCCTGATTCCCCTACGTCTCTCCATGCCCCAGATCCCTGGGACTCTTGGCAGTGCTCAGAAACCTGTGGTCTGTGTTCCCTGTTTCCCAAGGGAAACCTCACAGCCTGCAGAAGGAAAGGAAGGTGAGAGAGGAATATTTGCTCTGGCAGGATGTCACGAAACATTTCCTGTGGGATTCAGTAACAGTGAAAATGCCTGGGGTCTGCTTGTCTCTGAGGGCAGGCAGGCACAGGACTGGCAATGTCAGCTCTTGGTGGCTTCAGAGACAAGATCTGGACTGATGAAAGAAGCCTGGGAGCTAGAAGAAGAGGCAGAAGAAGACTAAAGGAATAAAGGAGGGAACGGTAGCTGTGCAGGTGGGGAAGCAATGCCTGGACAGGCTGCCCAGCTCAGGGACCTTGTTGAGATGAGGGTGTGAGCCCATGTGTGATGGCTGTGGGTGCCAGGCATTGGAACAAGGAGATGATGCTGTGCCTGGTCTGTGTCTGTTGGTGCCGTGCTTATTGCCAGGGCTGGTCCTGGCTGCCCCACTGGGGATGGGGTCTCCAACTCCCCACCTGCTATTTTAACAGTGCTGTGGGTCCCACACCCACTCAAGCCCCACTTACTACTAGGAGCAATTTTCCTGCTGTAATAAGGAACAATCTCCTGGGATTTCCCAGGAAAGCGATGGCTGTGCTGATTGCAGCAGCTCTGTGGTCCTCCCCTCCAAGTCCTGAGGCTGGAACCTCTTTAGCAGAGCAGTGGTGTGGACATGCATGCCTGGTGCCATGCCCGGCCGTGCACCATCCCTCTCCATGCACCAAGTAGCTGCAGCACCCAGAGCTCTCCAGCATGTCACCGATTCTGAGCATCCTCTCTGTGGTTCCTGTGTATCCCAAGGGTGCTGTGCCTGTGGGTAAGCCTGTCACCCAGCTCAGGCCCTCCAGTGCTGGAGGGAGGTGACAATTCCATGAATGGTGGCATCCAGGTGCCATCAGATGTGGGTTTCTGTAGTGTAGTGGTTATCACGTTCGCCTGACACGCGGAAGGTCCCTGGTTCGAAACCAGGCAGAAACACACTGATTTTTCCTTTTTACATCCAGCTATGAAGCTGGGCAGGGGATTGCAGCTGCAAGGGATGAGCAGCATCCTCTGATAGTGGCAGCGGTGACCGTGGTGCTGAGGAATAGGAAGCCCTGGGATAATCATTGCTTGGCCCAACTCAAGACTGGGATGGGTGTTCTGCATCCCTGGCAGGCAGCAAGCTCCCCAGCAAAGAGCAGCAGGAGTGTGAAAGCGACTTTGCAGGTCCTCCTAACTCGCCAGATCAGAGAGCCAGAGAGGATGAAAGGAAGCCAGGAACTACCCATTACCCTCACAACAAAGACCTACGATAAAGCTCTTATGAGCGTGCCTGGGAGGAGCTGGGAATGTGCGAAAGAAAGCACCAGCGAGTCCAGGCATGTGTCGAACTTGGGTGTCTATGAGACAGGGAAAGGACGGGTAAGGGTGCATGGAGAAAATTCAGTGGCAAAAGCATCGGGCCAAGATTCAGATGGGCCCTTCTTGCATCTCCCAGCTCTGTCAGGGTCCTGTCCCCTCTGTGCTGCCTGTGCAGGAGGGAAAGAACAAGCCATCGCTGGTCAGGGATGGATGGGTGTTGTGGTTCTGGGGCTCGGGATGCTCAGCGGCGATGGCTTGGGTGATGGAGGTGGCCACACTTGACACCTTCTTCAGCCCCTGCTGCGACCAGCTGTACCCCAAAGCTGTCACACCAGTGTCCCCTCCATCCCAATGGTGAGCCTGCCAGCCACAGCCCTATATGCAGATTTTTCCTGGTCCAGCCAAGGCAGCAGGGAGGGAATGTGGGAAAGGATGGGGTCCCAGTGCCAGTGTGTTCCCAAGAATAGTGACAAGAACAGTGGCAAGCAGCTGGCGTTCCTGGCTGGCACACCCAGGACATGGTGGAGAGGCCAGGTAGCTTATTACCTGTGAGGTTGAGGCTCTTCCCAGCAGGAGCAGGACTCTCAGCAGGATGAAAGCCAAACTCCAGCCCAGCCCAGACCTCTGTACCATGTGCCCCAAGCTCCAGACATGTTTCCCTGACCTGCCTTCATTACCATAACTGCTTAGCAACTTGGAGATTTACTAAAAAATAAGAAAACAAGGAATAAAAACTGCCCACCCCTACCTAAATAAGGCACTCCTGTCACGTGTCTCTCCCATGGAGGGGCAAGAATAGGCAACATCAGGCAGGCATGAAGCCATGTAGCTGGGCAGGACTGGCATTGTAGGACAGCACCTTCCACAGGGACAGGTGTCCCCCTGGAATCCCCCCACAAGCCCTGGGGCATGGCCCTGGGTATGAGGATCAGTCTGTGATAGTCTGCAAGCCCCAGCTGAGCTTCTGGTGGGGTTTGGGTGTCCACGTGGGAAAGGAACTCACTGAAGCCTGTGTGAGCACATGGATATGGGGGCACACAAGCCAGCAGGGAATCCCTGTTGGGACAGAGCAGAAGACATTATAAACTGTCTTTTTCTGGGCTTTGGGGCAGAGAGGGGTGGGGGGGGCAGGGATGGGATGTGTGGCCATGTTGTTGTGCCCCTGGGGATTGATGAGCATGAGCTGTTTCTCTTGGCTTGGCCACAGCAGTATCCCTCTACAGGGATGGGGGATGTAGGGGATCCCAGCATGCAACCTGGGGGCTCAGCAGCCCTGCCCAGGGAGTCCAAGGAACTCCACGCTGGCCTCAGGCCCCTGCACAAGCTGTGCTTTCAGGCTAGCCAAACCACAGCCAGAGCCCAGCCCATGTACCCTGGCCTTTGAACGGGGTGGATATATAATACTGGCCACACTGCAGCCTCTACCGTAAATCAGGGACGTGATCCCTGCTTGGAATTTGGGTGGTGGAGGGAGGCAGTGCCTCAGCCCCCTGGCACTGTGGCCAGGTTGGCTGAAGGGGAGCAGGCAACAGCTAAAAGCAGAGCTGCTCCCAGGACTCCCAGAACTGGGGCTTTATGGGATGAAGGCTTTGGGGAGGGGAAAGGAAGCGGAAAGCATCCCTCCCACCTGCCCCACTTGCAGTGCTACTGGCTGGTGAGGTGCGTGGGAGACCCTTGCACTGGGGGGGTCCCAGTATGGCTGCACAGATGCAACCATGCTGGCTTTTAACTGGGGTCCAGGATCAGGTTGATGCTGCTGGAGCCAAGCAGCAGTGGGAGGTGATATCCAGGCTCCTTCTCCTCCCTGTGTTCAAATAGCTCACCCTCTCCTTTAGGTGCCAATCCCTTGCTGAAACATAAAAGCCAGTTGGTATTGCCAGGATGGGAAGGGACAGGGTGTGGGACATGAGTTGCACTGGGCACAGCAACAGGGTGCAGCCTTGCTGGCTTTGCAGTTCTGGAGCTTTGATGGCTACTCATGCCCAGCCCTTGATGTTCCCGTAGTGCCAACCCACACAGAGCTCCGCTGTGGCTTCTCCGGTCCCCAAAAAGCGTCTCTTTCATGCTAACTCCTCTGTCCTTCCTTCCCCGCCCAGGTGGTGATGGACAATATGAGGAGAAAGTGCAAATGCCACGGTACCTCAGGGAGCTGCCAGCTGAAGACATGCTGGCAGGTGACGCCTGAGTTTCGCCTGGTGGGGTCCCTGCTCAAGGACCGCTTCTACGGGGCCACCCTCATCCGGCCCCACAACCGGAATGCCGGGCAGCTGGAGCCGGGCCACGCTCGGCATCGCCGCCGGGCCGGCATCAGCGAGCTGGTTTACTTTGAGAAGTCACCCGACTTCTGCGAGCGAGAACCGGCCCTGGACTCCTTGGGCACTCAAGGGCGCCTGTGCAACAAGACCAGCCCGGGCATGGACAACTGCGAGAGCCTGTGCTGTGGCCGCGGGCACAACATCCTGCGGCAGACACGCAGCGAGCGCTGCAACTGCAAGTTCCACTGGTGCTGCTTCGTGGCCTGCGAGGAATGTCGCATCACCGAGTGGGTCAGCGTCTGCAAGTAGCCAGGCAGCGATGGGCGCCCACCCCAGGGTGCCAGGGACAAACGCGCCTGCCTGCGGCACGGGAGGGAGACGGGGAGTGGCGCTGGGGGGGAGGTGGAGCCGCGATACCCGCTTCCCTCCGCTCCGAGGGAGCAGGAGAGGACATGCTCAGCACCCTCCGAAATCAGCACTTTTTCGTCACCTGGGAAGGGCAGGGCTGCCCGCTGCCCCCCAACCCCACATGAGAGCACCAAGGCTCCCGGCCCCGGGGAGCGCACGGCCATGCTGTACAGACCGCCGGCACCAGCACCACTCGGGGGGGCGGAGGGTGGGCCTGGGGAAGGGGGGCTGCCCGCTGGCACCCAGCGGTGTGGAGCAGGATGGGGTCGTNTCTCGGAGCAGGATGGGCTTGGAGCACCCCATAGGATGGAGAAGGGGCACAGCTCCCCGGGCTGGGGCTCACCTCACCTCTGGGCTGGCTTGGGCTGTGGCATCATGGCCGGAGGGGCAGGTGCCCGGGGCTGTGCTGTGTGTGTCTGTGTTATTATATGGTAAGTTATTTTCTGATTGTGAATAAAAGTGGATTGGAGACAGCATAGGGTGTTTCAGGATGCGGCACCCTGCTCTTCCTGCTGTCAAGGGCTCTCCATTCCTGTAGGGTGACAGAAGGATAGAGGGGGACCCTTGGTGCTGCTGACCTACTTGAGTGAGACTTTCTCCCTGGCGCTCTGCTGCCATCCCATAATAACCATCCTGTGAGCTGACTGGCAGGAGGTGGGGACCCATCGCAGGCATCCCAGACACTTGCAAGGTGGCTGCTGGAAAGGTTCTGCCCAGCTGGATGCGTGCTAGACCCCATCCATCCTATGGGAATCCTGGCTGTTGCCCCCATGCCCGGGACCATGCTGGGGCTGGGAGCTGCCCCACTGTCTCCCACACTCCTGGGGAGGGATGGTGGGGCTAGAGAGCAGGGAGAGGGAAAGGCACCGTGGGTGGGCCAGGCAATGGGGGTCTGCAAATGGCAGCTTGCTATGGTGGTGGGGAGGGCACCCATCTGTCTGCAGCAGCCTGCAGGGGCCAGGCAGTGAATCATGCTGCTGCTGTCTCCTGGCTGATAACTTCTCTGCTCCTCCCACGGCTGTGTACCCCTTGGGGCTACACAAAAAAATAGAACTGAATTTAAAAAAAAAACTAAATCAAGGAGGAAAATACCAGGCTGGAAGAAAGCGAGCGCCCTGGGTCCAGCAGGGAGTGGCCCATGTCCTCATTTCATAACGCTCACACACGCAGCTGGAGCTGGATCAGCTGGGATGGATGCTCTGCCCTTCACCACCCCTGGATGGGAGGCCTGGCTTTTCCCCTCCAGGAGGGACCACGTGGATGGGCTCCTTGCTTCTGGAACCAAATGAGGAGGAGAATGCTGTAGGTGCTGGAAGTATAGGAGCTTCAGTGACCTTGTGACACCTGTGTGGCTCTGTGTGCCAGCACAGAAGGGACAGCAAGACAGGTGGTCTCCACAATGGCTCCCAGCAGCAGAGACATTGGGCTGGTGTTCTTGCAGGGAACAGGATCTCATCTTGGGGTTTGGGACACCCAGGCTTGCCCTGTGAGGTATGAAAGCAATGTTGTTCCCACGGGGCAAGTTTACTCTGACAGGGCATGCTCCAGCAGTTCATTTTCCCTCCTGAGATCCTACTTTGCCATCTCCAGTATCCATCTCCAGTATCAAGGCCCTTTTTCCAAATCCCCAAGACTTTTGCCTTTTGGCCATTGCCCCAAGAACTAATTGGACCCCATGAAGTTCTCCTCCCTCCCAGGCTGGCCAAAACCCTGTGCCCCTAAGGTTATACTACTCAGGGCAGTGTGGCTCTGCACATCTATCATGCTCCAGCGCTTGGTAGGTGACGTTGGCTTCCCACCTGCCAGGGGCTGTTTTGCAGATGCCTGTGATCTTAGGGCTGCCTGGGGTGATGGCTGACTCACCACGGAAGCTCTCACCACACTGCACTGGCCCCTTCACCCCCTGCTTGCTAATCCCAGGCCACCTGCTCTGCAACAGCAGGATCCTAGGATATGACTCCCCCATAAGGGGACCAGAGTGGGGACAAGGTGTGTTTGATGATGCAGAGAGGTGGTGCAGGGCAGAGCCATTCCCCCCAGGGACACATCACATCCCCCAGAGAGGCACCAGGCTCTGGGCATCCTGGATCTGCAAAGACTGCAGCTTGCTCTCACCTCGCCAGCCAATTTTAGGAACATTGCATTGCGAAAGAGCATTCCAGTGATGCCAGCACACCTAGGCTGAGACTCCCGGCACAGTGCCCAGCGCTCTTTGGTTCTGTAGAGACCGACCCTGTGTGAGCTGGTGACATTCAGAGGAATACATGAGATGCCTTGATCTTGGTCAGTCTGCAGGTGTCGTGGTTGGGGTGCAAGTGCTGTGCTGCACACGAAGGAGGGGTGCTTTGGGCTGCAGGCAGCATGCTCTGGGTGCAGGCAGCTCCAGGGCACAGGCATCCTGCTTGCAGCATCTCATTTTCCTCCTGGGGCCAGCTGGCTGCCAATGCAATACCAGTCTTCAAGATCTGCTCTGTGGCTTCTCTGGCTGGGTGTCTGGGAGCCACAGGCAAGGTGCCAGTGTGCCTGTGGTTACGAAAAAGTGTCCCCATGCTTCCCTAAGTAGGAACCAGCCACCGGGCAGCTCTCCTAACAGCCACATTGCTGGGCAGAGCACGTGCAGGACACCTCCTTTCCCCACAGCCACTGCTGAGCTACCAGAGCCAGCTGCCAGTGAGGGCTTGGCAACCTGAGGTCTGGACATTCCAAACTTCTCTTCCACGAGCCACCCTCCCTGATCCACCAATGGGATATGTCCCAGTCCCACCAAAGAGTCACAGTTGCCTCACAGGAGGGACAATTTGAGCCTGCTGAGTTGCTCCAGCCTTGCACATTCTGGTGCATAGCCCCCTACTGCCCCGTGAGGGACATCTGCACCCTGGAGAGCACTGCACACAGTTCTGGGATGAAGTGGGAAGGTTCAAGGTGCTTCACCCAAGAGAGAAGAATGACCATCAGTGTAGAACAGCCCAGGCAGGTGACGAAGGTGGTTTCCAGCAGAGAGGACCAGATTTTTCCAGTGTTTTCCTGACATCTCCCTAGAGAGGCAAATCACTAAGGCAGTTCCAAAACTGAAAAAGGAAGTGGCCGTTCCTTTCACTTGCATGTCATAAAAGGGTACTGAAGGCTCTAAAGAAGACAGCAAGTCCATCCTGGCAAAACCAGGCAAAACTTACTCCAGTTTCATTAAGTATTTTGGCCCAAGTTCTCGAAATTCCTCCATCCCTGAGGGTCCCTGCTGCAGAGGGAACCACCAGCCCAGTGGCTCTGCTAGAGCTGTGTGAAGTCCAGTGGTTTTCTCAAACTTTGAAATTCCTGGTCCCAGGGGCAGGAAAGCCTCTCAGATCCTTCTAGTAAACCAAAAGTAAATCTCACTTCTTGCCCCTGTGGTTGTGGAGAGTGATGGGAAGACCTGACCTGAGTGTGACTGCTGAGAAGGCAATAGAGAGAACTGAGCTGGCCTGATCGGTTTGTACTTCTGCCAGGTCTGAAGCCAGGTCTGTGGCTGTCCAGATGTGGATACCCCAGGCTGGTGCTCCCTCAGACCCTGGCCTTGTGCCCCCCAGCAGACACAGGGACAGTGATTCGCTCCAGCACAGCAGGTTGCTGGGTCCTTTCTCCTCTCACCCAAAGCCCCAGCTCATCTCTTGCTTCTGGAAAGCTCCAGCAAGGGTGGGGAAGGTCTCTGGGGGTGGCAGGGGAGTAGTGGGGGGGCTGGGACTTTCCCCAGGAGATCACAGGAGGAACTTTGGCTGCAGGGTGGGGGGAACCGATGAGGAGTTGCTACATCATGCCTCAATGAGCCGTGAGTAACTCCTCTGGTATTTCTTCCCCTCACAGAACAGTCATCAGAGCCAGATCCTGCCTGGGGGAATCACTACACGGGAACGCCCAGCCCCATCCAAATTCCATTCCTGCTCCCATCAGAGCTCACAATATGAAGCAGAGCCATGAGTGGACAGTTCTGTCTCAGTGGTACCCCTGTCCCATGCCACTGGGGTGGCATGAACATGGACATGGGCAGGGCTGGCAGTGCTGGCTGGCTCAGCCTGGTAGGCTGCTGACCCACAAAAGCAGCCAGATGCACCTGGGCTACTGGAAGTCACAAGAGAGCAAAGCCTCATTGTGTCTGCTTATCCAAGGGGAGCAGAGGGCAGCCCTCTCCTGCTTTTGGTCTGGGCAACTGGCTACCTTGCTTCCTCTGCTTGAGAAGCAAGTAGCCGTGGCTGGAGACCCATCCTGAGAGCCTGGCTGGCACTGTGCTGTGAGCTGAGATGCAGAGAAGTGCTCCGAGGCTTTCCTGACGTTCAGCCCCAACATGTCATGCTTGGCACCAGCACCTGTGCAAGCCCCCAAAAAAGAAAAAAAAAGTTTGGCCCTGACTGACCTGCTTGGCAAGGCAAAGTACCTACAGCGAGGCAGCACCTGGCTTGGGATAGGAACCCAGGAGTCCTGTGCTCCCCCCACCAAGCCCAGCTCCTGCCCACCAGCCCCCGGCACAGCATGCCAATGGCATTGCCCTCCATCGTGAGGGTGGGTCACCTATGCAGTGAGAAGGCTGCAGCCACCACTGTGTTGAGCTCACTGAGGTCCCAGACGTGTTGGCAGCAGCCAGACTCCAGGAGTGTCACCACTGGCTGGGCAGACTGCAGCCTCCTTGCGCAGCCACAGCTGCGCCAGCCCTTGGTCCTCCAAGGGAGTCCCTGGCCATGGGGCTGCCACACACCTGCAGAAGGGCCAGCAGAGTTTGGACACGGCTGGGATGTGGAGGTGGAGAGCAGAGGGAGGCTGAAGGCTGTGATGGAGTCAGGGCAACTCCAAAGGCTGGGTAGGACAAGCTCTGGGGGGAGGCTGGGCAAGGGATGGGAAAGATAGGGGCTTGAGATGGTTTGAGGTGCACTGAGCCCCTTGGAAGGAAGATCTGAGCAGAGGCAGTGGGTGCACTGGAGTGAGAGCAGGTGGTGAGATGCATGAGAAAGGAGGCTGATATTGTTTGGGAAGGGCGTGATGCGGATGTCCTCCTCAGCCCAGGCCCCAGTGGCTGAGATCCTCACCAAGCAATGGGCACTAAGTCTCCCTAGAGAGTGTCTGGACAGGAGAGCTCTAACCTTTAGACCACTTACCTTGTGTTGTGCCCCTTCTATAATGGCTGCAGTTAAGGTTGGACCCAAATGTTCCTTACTCTCTCAGTCCTAAATGTGGTCCTCTGGCCCAGAAAACACCAGGGACACCCCAGGCCTCTTGGAGAGTGTGTGAGGAACACTGGTCCCTGGCACAAGTCTGTGACATGCAAGAATAGGGTACCCAGCACTTTTCTTTATCCCTTGATCTGTCACAGGGAGTGCCCAACCCCGGCCACTGTGTGAATGGGTCCACCAGCATTCCCAGCTCATTGCTTCCATGAGGCTGATGGAGGAGGCAAGACGATGCCTGGCTGTGACAGCACAGGACACACCAGGGAAGGATGTGAGCCTGGAAGCAGCCTGGTGGGGACACCAGGACAGGTGGGGAAAGGGGGAAAAGCTTATGGGACACAAATGGAGAACACCTAGGGTAGACTTTGTGCTACTCCTCCCCCTCCCCCATTGCAAAGGGAGGTTTTGGGCTGAGGACAGAGATGATGGAGGGACACATCTGGCATGGGGGCAGGACACCGGTGCAGGAGGGTGGGAGCAGGCAGGTGGGGGTCGGGGGGATAAAAGCACAGGGTCCAGGAGGAGGGAGTGACAGGAGCAGGGCAGAGGCAGCCAGTACAGCCAGGTGCAGTGCGAAGGGCTGGGGGGAAGGCAGGGAAAAGAGGCCAAGTGCAAAGAGAGCAAAGGCAGCGAAGGAAAAGAGAGCGTGGCCAGAGAAGCAGAGATGAAAGGGGGAGTGAGGCAGGGGAGAGATGAAAGGGCCACGGCGCGGGTGCTCCTGCCTCCTCCCCAGGCTCCCGGGGCTCTGTAATCCCCGAGGAGCTGGCTCCTCTCATGTGGTGGCCCGCAGCTGTGTGCGGTCGGCTCAGCCCCACCGCTCCGCACTGGGACTTTCCAGGAGGGGGAGAAACCCAACACAAAACACATGACTTAACCAGCGCCTGCCAGGGCCCTGTGCACGTGGGGCTCGGGGCACCCTGGCACATGGCACACCCGAGATGCCACAGCCCTCTGGGGCCAGGGCCAGATGGCAGACACGGTCCCCTCTGCTCTGGGGAAAGGTGGCCCAGGGCAGGGTGAAAGCAGTATGAACATGGCTGGTCAAGGGGCAAAGCAGGCAAAAACATGGTTGAGCCAGGGAGAACACAGCTCAAACAGAACCTGCATCAGCATGGGGTGGCCTCTTAGGGATACCCCTCTGAGGTGGGGGGGTGTGCAGGGCTGTGTGGGCTTGGTCCTTCTCTCCAGATTTCTGTTAAGTGCCATATTGCCTGCTGGGCTTGGCTCTGGGTACCAGGGATGCAGCAGGACTTGGCATATGGAGCTGGAACCCATCCTGGTGGGTCACTGGGTCGTTTGTTTGACTGCTCCAAGGCAAACTGAAAACTCAGGCCACTGCAGATACTGGAGCAGCACTTTCAAGGTACTTGTTTACCTAGGATATCTCTGTTCTCCATGCCCAGCTCAGGCCACTACTGGGGGGTTCTTTCCCATAGCAGATGATTTTGCTGCTTGGCAGTCTCCTGTTCACCGCTGCTGACTGCAACAATAGGGATGCAGGCTCTCTTCTCATCTTTGGGACAGGTGGGGCAGCAGACTTGGTGCTCATGGAGGGTGCCTCATGTCTCCCTCCTTATCTCAGTTTTGCCCACCCCAACCTTCTCTTCCGTGCCTATGTGAACCTGGTGAGCTCAGCTAGAAATCATTCTGTCTGAGCTTGGGCAGCACCAGAAGCTGCCTTTGCCTTTGTCTCAGGGATTTCCCTCTCCCCATCTCCAATCATCTTTCAAGATTAAAGAGGCAACTTGGCCAGGAAGTTCCTCTGAGCCCCTAATGAGTGTCACTCTGTAGGACCTTCCCCTTCCAAAGGCCTCAGGGGCAGGGTTGTCAGCTCCCACGTAGTGCCCCTCTGGGAAGATCCCATCTAACCCAATTTTTTTGGGCTATATCTGGAAGCGTTCTGTCTTCCTCTGGGCTACCCCATCCACACTCAGCAAGGAGCTGGAAGGGGATCATCCATGGGACAAGGAGGTCTCAGCCTTGATACATTGTCCCTGCCCAAGTGACATCTGACTCCTGCTCTGCACCAGCTGGGGAGAGTCACACCATCTCAGCCACACAGGAAAGAAGGGGCACAGCTATCCCAGGGTGCTCCCCACAACTGCACAGCAGTCCTGAAATTGCTCCTGGGAACACATCTCTGTGCTGGCTGGGAGTGGTGATCCCACGGCCGCAGTGGGTCTCCAGGGACCAAGCTGAAGAGGTGATGGAGGCGCTGCAGTGCAGAAGAGCTGGAACATTTGGAGAGCAGGAGGTGCTGTCCGCAGGCCCCCATCCCTCCAGGTACGAGCCAGCCCTCCCCAGAGGAATGCTCCAGCACAGCCGCAGCTGTAGGGAGGGGAGGCGCTTGCCAGGCGCCGTGGCACGACGGCATGATAGGGCACGCTCCGCCGGACCATGAATACCTGTCCCAGACACTTAGAGGCACCCAAGGCGTGCACGGGTGGCGCAGGAGCTCACACCTCGTCAAGCTGGGGCGGGGATGTTCCACCGGGAGAGGAGGCTCTTTCCAGTTCGCTCTCCCACTCCCTCTGGTGCACGGCAAGCCCCCTCTCGGCAGCAGCCCGCTTCCCCACCACACTCTGCACGTACCGCACGGGTCTTGCGGGGGGAAGGAGGGAGGAAGAATGCCCTTTTCTCCCTGGCATAGGGGGTGCAAGGGGTCTGGCCTGAGGCGTGGAGTGGGCTGGGTGGTCTTACTGGGTCTCTCTAGCGTTAGCATCGCTGCTTGAATTAATTGCCAAGGGAGTTGCTGAGCGAGGATCAGAAATGAGATGTGCAACATTGTAAAAGAATAAAGACAAGCACAAGTAGTGCTGCCTGGTGACTTGCTGTCATTTGCTGTTTGTAGGGACATGGACTGCGTGCCTGTCACATGCACGGGGATACATCCATGTGAGCCTCACCTGTACTGCTCACACACAGCTGTGCCTCTGCTGCTCCAGGATCCTGCTGCTTCGAACAGGCTGCACCCCTCTGCCACACCACTGATCACACTCCCTGCACCAGACCAGGAGCATGTGTCATCCCAAGAGGCCCTCAGATTCCGTGCATGATCATGCTCTCAGCCCAAGTATTGATGCACATGTCCCTGGGGGCACCCTGAAGGGCTGGATCCAAGTAAAGAATGAGGAAAAAGCTGAAGCCAAAATCTCCAGCTGTTTGCAACAACTGCCTAAAAATAAGGATGTACCTCACCATGACATTGCCAGTGCAAGTCCCCCGCCATGAGCAGCTGGGATAATACCTCCAGAAGAAGGGGCTTTGCTGAGCAAACCTGGGCTAGTATTGATAGCCCTGTGCTGGCTAAAGGTGTGCTTCAAACCTCCTGGGATTCAAGGGTTGGGAGTTCAATTTCTGTGTATTTGGGCTAGCAAGAAGGCACCAGAATGCTGAAATGCTTTTAGCCAGGACCAAGGAGTCTGCAGTGCTGGAGGAGTTTGAGCCAGGTGAGCTGATAACATTTGAGGACTTCTGTCCTCAGAAGGTGGAGGCTGTGATAGGAGAGATGCAAGATCAGGAGAAGACTTCTGCCATGTGTCTCCAGATGTAGAGCCCACAGCAGACCTGAAGTTGCTGTGAAGTGGAAGGCAGCAGCACTGCTGTTACCCCCCACATCCCTCTACCCGCACTTATTGCCTGTCCAGCCTTACAAGGGGAAGTAATCTGTGCTGTCATGATGCATCATGCTCTCTGTTCATGGATGCTGAAGCCTGTTGTGGGATGGAGTGTCCTGGATTGTCTTTGATGTGGCTGCCTGATGAAACCACTCCGGCAAGGTCCCTTGGCAGCAGCCCTGGCTGCAGGGCAGATATCCCAGACCTGCAGGGGCTCCCCTTCAGGTGGTGTTGGTTGAACTGAAAGAGGAGCCTGACAGCAATGGGAAACCTGGGATGTGCTGGATGATAAGAAGTTTTTCCCTGGAAACACTTAGCAAACAGTAGGTTAGCCCTGCACCCTGCCAGCAAGATGTGTGCTGTCAGCTATGGTGCCAACACAAAGACCTCCTATGGATAACACAGCAAGAAACAGCCAGGCTGGGAATAGGACCCAGAAATCCTCTTCCTGGTGCCACTTTCATGCCACGTATCACCCAGACTGAGAGGGAGCCTGGTCCTTGTGTAGTCTCTGTAGCCTGGTGGTGCTGCTGTAGGAGATGCCTTGCAGACACATCCCCAGAGGCATTTTGTGACGTGAATGCCCCATGGCAGGTATGCCCTGGGCTGAACTGGGCAGGGGTGTAATGCACTTTTGTTGCTTGACTTGGGGACCAGCCCATGCACAATTCAGGGGATGCTCAAGCTGAGCAGAGCTGCTCCGTGTGGTTCCCGGAGCCTGCTGACTCCCCATTCCTGTCATGGGATTCCTATTGCCACAGTCCCAGCACTTTAGGATTTGGGGATGCAACTCCATCCCTGCACTTCTGGGGAGATGTCTTTTTCCACCAGGCACCTTTATCCCCCATGCCTCTGCAAAGCCTGGGGCTGGCCTGGCCCCATGCTCACCAGGGACCACAGCATCCCTCAGCCAGGCAGCTGGGCTCGGTGGGAGCCTGGTGCTCCAGCTGCCAGCAGAGTGGCTCTCCCTTGCCAGCTGCCCCACACCGGGGCTGCAAATAAACAAACACCCCAGAACCAAGCCCCAGCAACTCATCCCCTCCTAACAATGTAATTACAGTGAAGCAGCTGGTGAGCAGCACTTGAAACCTGGCAGGTAAACATGGCTTTCTCCTCCACCGCTCAGGCAAATTACTCTCCTCCTTCAAGGGGAGCAGTAATTTCAGGAGAGGGGTCCACGTTTTTGTGGTGAGGGTTGTGGCCAGAGACTTTCATCTCAGCCTTTTGATGCAGAGCGGGAATAATAGATGGCAGACGTCAACACCCCACCTTGCTGTGCTTCCTGCTCTGGGCCATTTTTCACCTCCCAGAGGGTATCTGAGTCTCCTTGCCTTTTCCAGCCTCTGGGACAGCTGCTGGCTCCCTCTCCTTTGCCAGGATGGGTAAGGGCACAGGGAATGTCAGAAAGCCAGGACAGAGCTGGCACCAGCTGTCCAGGAGATAAACAAGCCATCTTGTGCCCAGAAGGGCTGGCAGAGAGAGGCACAAGGGGATGGCAGGACCACATCACTGCCCTGGGCCACATCACCACCCATCTCACTCTCTTCTACCACCACTTCAGGGTTGTGTCTGCTCCAGAGCCAATGGACTAAGTGTGCACTTGGATACCTTAGTGATGGGCACCCTTTGAGACCAGTCAGGGAGGTGAGGCTGCCCAAAATAAGAGATCACCAGAAGATCCCCAGTGGTGTAATCTCTTGCAAAGTGAGCCCAGAATATCACATGAGGGATGTCCCACTCTGTGCACAAGCATGTTACATCATTGCAGTGTCCCCCAGTCCTGTCCCTTGCTCCAGTCTCTCAGCCCTACCCAGAGGTCCCTTGGGTACCGCTGAAGATAAGAGGAGGTGTGTGGGAAGCAGAAGGTAGGTGCTGAGTAAGCTGCATGGGTGGAAGAGGATTGGGAGAAAAGATGGAGTGAAGGAGGATTGTCCCAGTTGGGAGAGATGGGTGCAGAAGACCCTTGCTCCTTGCCTTACCTCCCAGTCCCTCCAGTACTCCCCAGTAAGAACCCTGAGCAGGATGCTCCTGGGCTTTGGGGCCCTCTGCCCAGGTGCTGGCTCACCATCACCGTGCTCCTCGCTGCTCGCCCAGCCCGGTGTCACCAGAAGCCTCCCATGCTGAGCCTGGCAGAGCTGGGTCCCTCTGGGGAAGGAGGTGCCAGCATGGGGAGGAGTGCCACTCTCTCCCATGGCGACAGCACAGCGTCCATACAGGGAGAGGGAGGGACAGGGCAGCCCACACTGCCACACCCAATGGCAATGCCAGGCTGAGCACTGGTGAGTCCAGTACTGTGGCGTGCCAGCTGGGCATGGCTGTCCCAGGGCACGCAGTGGCAATGCTTTGAGAGACACTTGGGTTTTTGGGAGTGATTCCTGCTGGCCATAACACCCAGATATCATGTGCTGAGCTGTGCATGCTGGCAGCAAGGGGACAGAGCTGGACATGGAGGTGGTGGCTTTCAGGTACCTCAGGATGACTCTCTGCACGGTGCCTCTGCACTGCTAGCCAAGGGCAGGCACACTGTGGGTGGGTCAGACCTTCTCAGCACGTTCTGCAAGACTGCTGAGTTGTGATGGGATTGACACAAAGTATCGGCCACAACCTGCTGCTTTGTGCCGTGCTGGCTTGATGCTCTCCTACAACCAGAGCCAGGGTGTTAAATCCACTCCCCTGGACCACTTCCAGCTCAGGTAAACGCACCTGCCAGATCCCTCTTCCCTGCAATTCGAGGGCATCGTTCACTTGTTGGAGCACAGAAGGGATGGTGTTGCCTCCTGGGGATGCTCAGCCAATGCCCAGGATCACCCCTGGCAGGCCCAGGGTTGGTGCTGGCTGCCACACAGCCAGGTGCTGCACTGAAGATGTGCATGGTCCAACTCCCCACTGACGTAACTCCTGGGAGGCAGACAGGAGTTGCCAGTGGGGAATTGGCTCACATTTCTTAGAGCACTTGGGGAGCTGTGTGGAGAGGAGGTAATTGTTAAATGTGGGCTGAGATAGGCTGAGCAGGGAGGGCAGGAGGCCAGGGAGGTGGCAGATACCTCACCAGAGCTGGCTTGGTTTATACAAGTTGAGCTTTGTTCAGCATCTCCCCAGGGTTTCGTGGCTGGGAGGTACCATCCCAGCTGCTCGGATGACAGGGAGCCAGGTGGCTCTTTTGTGGAGGCTTGCAAAACCTTCCCCATCAGCCATTCCTCAGCAGGATGAAGCACTGATGGGAAGGGGCCATGGCAGGACTGCCTCAATTCTATCCCAAATGCTGGTGCCAAATCCCTGTGCAACAGTGGCCTCAAAAACCATTGGGAGAGCAGCACGGGGTGCAGGTGGTGAAACCTCCTTATCTGAACAAAGAGATGGTGACCAGAGCCTGAGCAGGTCTTGGCAGCCTTTATCTGGAAGCCAGGCTGAGGGCAGAAGCAGTGGGGTGGAGGCTGTAACCTCTCCCATCTTGATCATGGTCCCGAATACCATGGAAGCATCATCTGGGACAGATGTTTTGGTCCACATTGGCCAAAGACCCAAGGCACAGGGGTTCCAAGGTTTAAGAGCATCTGCTGGGCCAGGCACCATGGACCCAGTGGGCAGGTGAGAGATGCCCATAGTGTGGTAGGAGACAGGCCCTGGCTGCTGGGACAAGCTCCTTTAGCCTTCAAACATCCAAATGCATGTCCATGCCCACTAATGTTGATGTCCAGATGGCTAATGGTTCTGGGACATGGTCCTTCCTTGCCAGGGGAAAATTTTTGCCCCTGCAGTGCTGTCAGCTAAGAAGGGAAGATCCATCAGTGTCTTGGACAAGCAGATCAGGTCTCTCTTGTGCCAGATCTCCTTGACATGGGATCCAGCAGAAAAATGGATAATGCCCAGCTGCCCCCCATGGGCAGTCTCAGCTCCTGTGTGTGTGCCCCAGCTGAGCCTGTGGGGTGCCCACGGTGCAGAGCTGGCTCCCAGGCTCCCATGGCCCTTTCTGCTGTCACACTCCATGGAAGTGGAGCCTCCTGTCCTGCAGATAGAACCTGCCTTTGTCCTCGTCCTGCCACTGCCTCATACACTGTGCTCAGCCAAGTATCCAGGCTCTCTGTTGTTCACTGCCAGCACCCTCCAGCCTGTCACCAGCAAATCTGGTCGGTGGTGATGCCACCTCTCTGCTTGCTGGTACCTCCATCAAATTGGCAAGTGTGTCCAGGACTCTCCAGCATGTCCTTGCCCACGCTGCCCTGTCTTGCTGACATCCTTCCCTAAGCTGCACATCCCCAGCATCACCCTGGCCCAACACCCAGAACCAGCCAGGCACATTGTGTGTCTCTGCACTAAAACCTCACCAAAAAAAGGCAAGGACCTAGCTGGCTCACATGCTTACACTCACCAAGCTGGGCTGGAGCCCATGTTCACAGCAGCACATCTCTCTAACCTGGGACTGTGCCCACAAGAACACATCTGCTCCTTATCTGTGCCCACACAGGGGAGGTCTAGTGCAGAAGAGATGCCTCTGTGTGCTTTGTTGAGCAGGATCCTGTGCTCAAAGCCAGCCTGAGAGAGGCTCCTTGCTTGGTTGCAGAGGTGTATATAAGCCCCTCTGAGCCTGCCTGCCCCAAGGCTTTGCTGGCTCACAGGAAGTGGAGAAAAGGCACGAGGGTCTGGCTTACACTGTGCTCCAGTCTCATGGGTAATATGCAGAGGCTGCACAGCATCTCATGGCATCCAGACACCTCCTCATGCAGCTGTCGTGGACCCCAACCATCCCCAGTTCTGCAGGCATGGCCCCTTGGCCCCTTCACTGCCTGATACTCATCTCTACCTGTCTGCCTGATCTGGTAACTGAACAGGAAGGTCTTTTCTGCAGGTCTCTTGCCTGCTGGTCCTTCCCAACCCAGCCAGACTCTGGTTTTCTGCCTGGCTGCAGGGGTGAGTGAGTCTTACCCAGCCCCACAGTATTGTGCTCTCCCATACTGAGCGCTCCCAATTTGGGACAACCTTCCCATCAACACCACTGCAAAGGCCTCTGTGAAAGTCATGGGGAAGGGCAGAAAAGACATCTGAATCTGTCTCACAGTTTCCACAGCCACATTCCACCTGGCGGAGCGGGAGCAAGGATCCTGGGAGAGGCAGCTCCCTACCTGCTCGCTCCCTCAGCCGCAGCTCGGCGGCCGAGCTGGCTCCCCAGCACCTGCCTCCCCCCAGCCTGCAAGCCCTGGGGCAGCGTGCAAGGAGTGACAGGTGAGTTGGCAGCAACTCAGCTCTGGCACCCCTTGGCGCTCCTTCCAAACCAAGCCCTTTGCACGCCGTGTTTCTGCCATGACGAACCGGCAGACATCAAGGAGAAGTAATTTGCTGGGATTCTTCTGGACAGGTGTGTCCCAACGCCCACACGCTGCTCTCACCCGTGCGGACAGGAGACACGTGCTCTGATGTTTCCCGACAGCTGGGCATGGCTGCTGGCTTGTGGTTGCTGGAAACACTGGCAGAGGGGTTGGGTCTGTTTCTCTCCAAGACCTTAGATTCAGTGGACGGGTATCGGCTCAGGGTTTGCCCTTCCCAGTACACAGGTCATGAGACACCAAACATGCAGGGTTTGTGGAAAGATTACCAAGGCAGCTTTTTTCCCGACAGGACAAAACCAGCTCCAAAGGCTGCAGTATTGCTCTGCCCTTCCCTCTGTCCCATCACTCTGGAGCATCATTTGGCTTTAGGCAAGTAAGATCCTATACCCAAGCTGTTGCTCTGAATCACCAGGTCTGCCTCCTGCTGCCACTCAGATAACTGATGACCCTCCTTGGCAGAGCCTGGAACAAGCCCTCTGGTCTATTTTCCAGGATTCCCTGGTCTCTGAAAATCATTCTGAGTTTATAATTCCTGGCTCTGAAGTCACACTATTCTGTTCCATCTCTTGACATCCCATCTCCATCCCATGGCAGGGCTTTGTGTAAGCTTAGAGCAGGGCTTGTGAAAGCATGATCTTGAGCAGGGATAGTGTGGCATCTTAGTCTTTCCTTAGGAGGGAAATCATTCTTGGAAGCTCAGTGTTGACTGTGTCTGTTGTGAAGCTGGGCTGGTGGGACAGGCCTTGGGGTCTGGGACATGCCGAGCTCCCACTGTCTCTGCAGGAACTCTGTTGGACTGCAAACAGGAGCAGAGGGCATGTCCCATCCCCAGCATGGAGCAGCTCAGTGCCTTGCCCCAAGTGATGACTCTTTCATCCAAGTAGGGTCTCAGGACCTTGGGCCAGTGCAGGCATCTCTCCTGGGAGGGTTTTCCAAGGAAAAGACACTGAGCCAAGCTCGTAAAACCGTGCCTCTCCTGGCAAGGCAGACAACAGCCTCTGTCAGGATGGGCTGGGAATCTCTTCCAGCCAGTGCTGCTGCAGGCTTCCCCATCACCCAGGAAAGCCACAAGTGGATGGCCAGCAAAGGCATATATACCCCAGCATCTGGTGAGGCTCTGGCATGCTCAGCCATAATCTGGGCTCAGTGACAGCTGGGCTCAACCAAAAGTGCTGATTTGGCTGAATCCAGGCCAGGATGGCTCCTACACTTCCAGCAAACCAAGAGGCTGAGAGTGACACAGACTTGGGGATCTGATGGCAAAGGCAGCATCCCACAAGACCCCTGCTCCCTGCCCAGCTCCCACCACCCTTCATGGGGCCAGCCTGGCCTGAAGAGGAGTGGTGGGGTTGGGGTCTGGGAACACCCTCTCTGTGGCTTCCCTCCTAATAACGAGGGGATGACGCTATGTGTGCAAACTGTTCCTAAGGGAGGAATGTCCTTTCTTCCCTTGCCATGTTGCGGCTGGCTAAGTACAGGCCTTCAGCTCAGCAGCCTCCTCATGGCTTGCTGCTGTAAAGTGTGCCTTCCACATCTGGCCTGAATGTTCCACAGCTGCCAGGCCTTCCCTGTCTCTCTTCCCAGCCCATCTGGGCCAGGCGTCACCAAGACAGTGGGACCAGAAATACTGGGAGAGGCTGGGATGCACTGGGAGGGGATGGTGCTTTGTCTCCTGTAGGGATGGGCTGGCACAGGGGACTCTCCCACGGGTGGAGGAGGAATCTTAAGGCTGTCTGTCATATGCATTAGACCACTATAGTGGTCTTGCTTATATGGTTATAGTGCTCCTCCTGGTACAAGGACCTCTGCTTATACAGCTATAGGGGGCGCCTCTTTTTACTCTGACGGGGATCACTGACGCAAGAGGCTGCCCACATTCATGCAGACACTTCTTCACTTCCCCCTGCGCAGCAATAGAGGAGAGGTTCCAGTTATCAGTCCACAGTTTCATGTGGACAATTCCCCTGCCCCTCCCACCCTCGGGACGGCCTTTATGGCCGCATCCTTGCTGCCCAGGACTTTGATTTGCTGCCGTGATAAACGCCGGTGAAAATGGCATGGGCTGGGGTCATGCAAGCAAAGACTCTCGTTGGCTGCCCCACGGAAGTGTTGCCAGTCCCTGCAGACCTCACCTGTCAGTCCTTACAGACCCATTTGCCCCTCAAGGGATGCCGGGCCGTTCCTTCAGCCCATCAGCAGCATCGGGAGCACGGAGAACTGGTCCGGGCTGCCGTGTCCTTCCGTGTCCCGGGCACATGGGGGGTGTGTGGGTGCCCACGGGTGCGCAGCACAGGTGCGCAGGCAGGTGCGTGTGCATCCACTGCCCTCTGCTGAGGAGCACGGGCAGCTCAGCGGGGCTGAGCCGTGCGGGGCTGCTGGGACCGGGCAGCCACCGGCCACGGGCACCGGCAGCTTCATCAGGGGCTGATTTTGCTCTTCCTACCCCTCTCATCTCTCACCGGGTGTTATTTTCTGACCCCAGTCCCCTGATCCCTGCCTCTCGGCTCTCGTACCCATGCCACTCCCACCCTTCCTTGCCATACCTTTCCTAGTTTCTCACTTGGTCCCTCTCTAACCCTTTCCCATTATTTGCTTGGCGTGTATGTGCAATTAAACATCTAGTTTTTACTACCCCCAGCCCCAGCCAAGCAGATCCATCTGAATTAATAACCAGGAGCTGGGAGGCACAAAGGAGCTGCTGGCTGCAGCTGGAACTGTGGGATAGTGGTGTACCTGCCCAAACCAGCCCTAGTGAGTGGTGATGCAGCTGCCTGCAGCATCCATGCTCCCCTCTGCCCTGCCCCAGGCTTGTGGGGCAGTTCTTCCCAGCCTTCATGCCCAGTTCATACAGCAGCTGACTGCAACAAGTCAGTGGGGTCTGGCCAGGCGTGATGCTAAGAAGGCAGAAGGGTGTCAACAGGGCCAGATTGAGACTCTCTGCAGCACCTCTGCTTGTCTGAGGAGCTACAGTCACATGCTTTGCTGCCTAGAGGGTCTCTGGTGGGTCTAGGGTACATTTAACTGCCAGATATATTGAGGAGGAGCTGTTCCCCCCCCACATACCTTCTGTTCCCTCTCTGCTTGTCTGTAAACAGGCCATTTAATTCAAAGCCTCCAGAGGAAAGGAGCGGGAATCTCTGGTTATGTCTGCACTGCTAAAACAAACAGTCCCAGGGCATTGCCAAGAGCAACACTGGGATTGTCCCTGTGGGAATTTTTAGCAGTCCTTTTATGATTTTGTCTTGGGCCAGCTTGCAGTGATCTAGACAATTTTTGCTCATAGTTTAGGAGTTAGCCTGGGTCAGGAACAATACCAGCAGGATCTGGCACACAAGCTGTCAATTTGCAGGATGCATTTCACAGCCTGGAGGTGGCCTGGTCCATGACAGAGGTCCCCAGGGGCAGAGAGAATTCCCGAGTTTGTTTAACTTAGCATAGGGCTGTAGAGAATCCTTCCCAGAGAGACTGGGAATGGATACTTTGGAAATGCAGCCCCATTGCCCCTGACATATCTGCTCCAGGTGTTTGGAGAGGCCTCTGGGTAGACGAGCTCCCAGGCCAGGGACAGAAGTGTGATTTTTTCCTGTGGGTATTGTGCAGTCAGGGTTAGGATGAAGATTAGGGAGAGTTTCACTGGCTGGACTGTGGGACTGCAGGCAGGGGACTGGCTTGGGACAGAACCTGTTGGTGGGATGGGGTAGAAATTCATCCATCCATGACACAGGAGCACCTCAGCCCATTTCCCCCTAAACCTTGTCTCCCACGTACATCAATATCAACAAGATTTGTTCACACATTCAATGAAACACTAGAGTGACCCCAAAGGACTTCCACCCTCCCGGGTCTTTTCAGGTATCTCTTGCCCTCTCCCAGTGTGGCTACACAGCACCAGCTGCATTTGTACACCTGCTGGGCTTGAGGGGGTTGAGGAAACGCGTGCGCACACACGCACACACACACACACACATCTGTCTGTCTCTGTGTGTGTGTGTACATGCATGTGTGTGCTCATGTGTGTGTGTGCGCTCACATGTGTGCGTGTGCTCACGTGTGAGTGCACTCACATGTGTGTGTGCTCATGTATGTGTGCTCATGTGTGTGTGCTCACGTGTGTGTGTGCCCTCACGTGTGTGTGCTCGTGTGTGTGCTCACATGTATGAGTGCACTCACATGTGTGTGTGCTCATGTATGTGTGCTCATGTGTGAGTGGGCTCACATGTGTGTGTGCACTCATACGTGTGTGTGCTCACGTGTCTCACACGTGTGTGTGCTCATGTGTGTGTGCTCACATGTGTGTGTGTTCACGTGTGCACCCCACCAAACACACGGGTGATGGGCAGGCGCCCTGGCGTGCCGTGTGCCTGTGTTTGCCCTGCACTTGCCATGTGCTTTCTAGGGCACGTGTGGGATCTGGCAGCCTGATGCGGGTGCTTGGCGTGGGCAGGGGGTGTTTTGCTCAACACCTGCCTTCACCTACGGCTGCGGTTTTGATGCAGCGACAGGCTTTTGATGTCTGCGAGCGTGTGCTCTGCGGGTATTTCTCACACCCTGTGTGCAGCCTGCGTGGAGGGCTGTTTGCACATGCATGTGTGTGTGTGCACGTGTGTGAAGTGTGAGATCAGTGTCTCAGCTGGCCGCCAGTGCTGCTGGAATCCCTGCCTCCCAGGCCATGTTTTCGATGAATACACCTGAAAGCATTTTTTCCCCCTTAGCCATCAGATTTCACTGGGAGAAGAAAAGGAACTGGGCACTTTATCTTCATTAGCAGCTGGGAGCCTCTTGGGGCAGCTTTAGTCTGGGTGATGCTCCCTCCTCCCCTGCTATTATTCCTTGTCCTCACTCATTAGCCCTTTCCAGAGGGAAAAGGGGCTGGCTGGCAGGGACCTGCAGCTTTGCTGTGTCGCTGTTCCTGCTGACCACCATGTCCCCTAGCCCCATGGCCATCTCCAGGTGCCCCTAGTTAGCAGGGTTGGGAGGGAGGGGGAGACATCCTTTTCCTTATCTGCCCTGGGAGACTCCAGAATCATTTCAGACTCCAAGAAGCTCCTCCATTTGCAAGCTGCTGCCACCTCTGGGTTTGGAATTGGCTAAGGCCAGCACTGGCTCATGGTCTGGAGCAGTTGGGGACTGGTATGGTGGTGGCTCTGTGGCCAAGCCCCCATGGGAATGGCTCCAGCTGTGCAGGTTAAGGGCAGCCCTTTCCTTCTGGAGCTGCTCATCACTGGGAAGCAGTCATGCCCGCATCCATTAATACCCAGTAACCATGACAACTGCTGTGGAGCTGTCATCCTGTCCCCAGGCCAGCCGCCACAGGGTTCCTCTCAGAGGGCTCTCAGGACAGCAGCTTTCCTTGAATCACTGCAGTTTGTGAGGTGGCCAGTGGACTGCCGAGGGCTGGGGCATTTTGAGGGGATACAAAACTCTTCCCTGCAGTGTGCCAGGGCATCCCTAGGAGGGGCCAGGGGTGCTGCTTACAGGAACAGGGTAGGATGCTGGGGTTGCCATGGTTGTGGGGAGGACTTTAGGAGAGGGCAGGAGCAGAGAGAGTGGCTGCTCCCCTCTTGTAAGCCCAGATGCTAGGGTTTCAGTGAGACAGAAAGGCAGGGGTGTTGGGGGCAGACTGCCTTAGGTAACATTCCTTCCTGCTTAAAAGAAGCCATAAATCACTCATTCTTTATTAAAAGCTCTGCCTGACTGGGAGAGAAATGTCAGGAGCATAAATCAACCCTCCTGCTCTCTTGCAAGGGTCCTGGCTTGCCAAGGACTGCTCCCTCCACCGTCCCCAGGTAGAGCACAGCACGGCCACACGATTCATGCCCAC
This sequence comes from Hylia prasina, assembly GCA_013397195.1. Classification (NCBI taxonomy): domain Eukaryota; kingdom Metazoa; phylum Chordata; class Aves; order Passeriformes; family Sylviidae; genus Hylia; species Hylia prasina. Next base: position 228,463 of record VYXD01016282.1, read on the forward strand.
CCCCATGGACGAGGGATGGGGGTACAGGTCAGAGCCCAGTGATGTGGCCTGTTGAATGTCTAGGCTTTCTGGGCCAATCCTTACCTGGGCAGTTGTAAGGAAAAAAAGCAGAGTCTATCCAGGGAGCATGGGCACAAATCCTGTGCTTCCCCCTGCTTCTCAGGCTCACAAGGAGAACTGGGCACTGCCCTGGCCCTCTGCATGCAGGGATGCTACAGAGGTGCCCATGCAGCTGTGGGCGGAGAGCAGCACCTCCTGGAGCCACCAGGAAGGAGACCCCCTTCTCCTTCCCCCTGGCTGGCACTGGGAAGGGCTGGCCTTCCCCAGACAGGCAGCCTTTGCTTAGGAACTGAAAGGTGCCAGCTGAAGCCTCTGATAGCCTGCAGTTTTGCCCCAAAAGATGGGGACTGGCCCCGTTTTGCTGTTCCTACCCACCCCTGGAGCAGAGCTGGGGGATGGGGAGTTCAGGAGGTAGGAAAACACCCCATCCAAAGCCCAAGGGCAAGCTGTATAGGGCAAGGTGCCCATGCCTGCCTCTTGCCTGCATAAGGCCAGGCAGGGGGATAGAGGTAGGCAAGACCCCAAACAGGAGGAGGGCTCACATGCTGTTAAAGCATCTGCGGGCACTGAGGTAGCTACTCTTGCTTCTCCATCTCCTGTTTTTCCAGTTAGATCCACGGCTTAATATAGCAGCACTTATGTTGTAAAACATCACTCATAAAACAGAGAGGATGTGCTGTGTGGGAGCTTGTGCAAGCCAATCCCCAGCTGCTTTTTGATGTCGGCCTGGAAATTGCAGCGTCTTGGCAACGGCTGCTCGCTGGGGTTTCTGTGCAGCAGGGCCAAACCTGCCCCGGCTGCAAACCTGAGTGATCTCTGGGTGAGCTTGCAGGGTTTCCATCCATTCCAGGTTCTCTGTCCATAGTACAAGGGATGGGAGCTACTGGAGGGTGCATACCCCTGAAGATCTCAGCCCATGCCTTGTACCATGGAGCTGGTGCCATGGAAGCCTTTCCTTAGTGAGGAGGAACAGCAGGTATGGCTAAGTCTGGAGCCCAGGGGATGGGCAACAGCCAGCAGCAAGTACCCATGGGTACTGCCAGCACTGACTGTGGATGTTGAGGAGATAACTGTGCATGCTGATTGTTTCTGCTGTGTTGGTGGGGGGAATCGCTGCCTTGGCTGCTCCCAGCAGCACTGGCCTTTCTCAAATGACTTCCCCCAGAGAGGGAGCAGGCTAATAAAGGAAGCTGGTGAAGCAAAATCAGACCAGGCTCAAGTAGTTTGCACACAGCCAGGCTTCCACATGTGGGAAGGCTGAACACAACCTGCATGGAGGCAAGGGCTTGACTCTGTGGGGTAGCACCAGGCTGGACCAGGCAGCCAAGGACAGCTCATCTTCTTATCTCAGCCCAGGCCTCAGCTGGAGAGGGAATGGACTGTGAGGGGAAAGAAAAGACAAGGGGGAAGGAGTTGGGATCTTCTTGCTTGGGAACTTGCCAGGACTCTTCCTTCAAAGGGAAGGAAGTCTTAAGCACAGGGCCACAGGCTTTCATCAACCACTTGCTGCAAACCCTGAACCCCATGGGGCTGTTTATCCTGGCACAGAAGAGCCTGTAAAATGCAGCCCTGATCTGGCCCAGAGAATGTGGCTTTCCTCCCTGTGGCAAGCCCAGCAGCAGGACTGTGACAGCTCTCCAGGGCCGTGCTCAGTCTCCACACAGCCCTGCAGCACCTGAGGGTCACCAGGGCACAGGGGTCTTGGGGTCCCATCTCAGCTACTCACAGAGCTGAAAGCAGGTCCCAGCCCAAGGGTGAGAGGACATGAGCAGCGCTGGGAGCTTGTCACCACAGCTGGCTGGCACCCCCGAAGGGTCTGACCTGTTAAGTGTGTCTCCCAGCAGGGCTGACCCAAGGTGCCCTGTAGTTTCCCACGTTCCCTCCTGCCTGTTACCCATCATATTTTGCATTTCTCCCTCTATCTTATCTCCCTGCCAGCTCACCCCTTTGCAGCTGGTCTCTTGTTTTCCCTCTGCCCTGTCCCTTGCTCCTTGGCTTCACCTGCTCCAGCTCCAGGCCGGCTCCCATGCTGAAGGGCCTCAAGGCAGGTCTCTGATAAGGGCCAGACCAAACAAGAAACTTTTGTGCCATGCTGAGCTCATCCACAGGAACTGGGAGAAAACCTGGCCTGGGCAGGGCAGAGAGCCCTGTACAGAGGGACAGAGTGGTCCAGTGCCTCCATGTGGTCTCAGACATGCAGCACGATCCTGCCTCAGTTTCCCAGCTTCTCTGAAAAACCTTTTTCTCCCCTGTTCAAAGAAGCTCACGTCCCTGGAGCAGGGAGGGAAAAGGGCCCACGACATAGGCTGAACTGGGGAGGGAGGGCACATTTCCTGCTGAGAGATGCTGTCAGTGCTGAGCCCTGTGTGCACAGTGGGCCTGGCAGCCAGCAAGTGCAAGGAATAAAATTCTCCCCCCTCCCAACCCGCTGCCGGGTTAATATTCCCTCTAACGACAGACGGCTCCTTTTATCCTCTCTCGCACTCCCGCCAGTGATTTAATCTTGGAACAAGCCATGATTATTTCCTGTACAGCTGCCTCCCTCGCTTCCACCGCAGACCAGGCAAGGAGCAGGCTCTCCTCCAGGCCCCCAGTCTGGCCATGACCGAGGGCAGACAGACCCTCTCCAGCACCCTGACTTCCCAGTCCTACACTGGGGGTGCCATGGAAAGAGGAGGGACATTCAGTGATGGGAACCCTTCATGGGACTGACAAGCATTAGGGGAGAAAGGAAGGTATGGAGGATTGCATATGGAAGGCAGTGGATTGCTTGACCAGGGGATCCTCCAGGTCCCAACTTCATGAGGCAGGTCTAGGGCTGTGAGAGGAGTCTGGTGGGTGTCAGACTATCTTTGGGAGTTATCATGGTATCATCACAGCAACAATTACCCCTGAACCCCTCAAAGCTAAGGCAGCTGGATCTCAGACTGCCAGTCCTTGGCGCTGGGCTGCTGAGGACTGGCAAAGGCAGGTTCTTCTCACAGAGGTCCTCGATGTCCTTTTGATCTCACGGGGTGGCACCACTTGAGCAGACGCACCTCGAGCACAAGGCCACAGGGCACACAGCCTGGAATTCCCCATCACTGGTCACAGCAGAACTGATGGCATGGCCACCAGCAGCTCCACAGGGTCAGGGGATCCTTGGGGACCCACACACAATTAGAATGGGCAAGATCCACTTTACATTAAGAGCTTGGAAGGAGATGGGAGTCACCCCATCCTCCCTGCAGTGAATGCAGTTAGCCCCAAGCCCTGTAAAAACGTGGGGCCAGAACACCACTGAGGACAATCTCCCAAGTCCCCTTGTGTTACTGCTGGGGAGAAGGCTTCCAAAAGAGTGTCAATATCCACTCTCTACCTGCAAGCAGGCAATTATTGCTGGGCAAGTGAGGCTAATTGGGGGTCAGCACTCGTCACCTGAGCACACGGACATGGACGTGCATGCTTGTCCTTCACGTGTGCATTACCTGGAGGGCTGGGGAAAACCATGGTCCTTCCTTGCCCGGGTAGGGAAAAAAAGCAAGAGACCAGGGCTGGCCCAGGGCCACCCCAGCGGCATCAAAACGTGGGGTGCAGCTCCATCTGGTGGACAGCCAGCCCCGCCCTAGCGTCCCCAAGTCCCTTTGGCCACCACTCTGAGACAACGCACACAAGAGCTGGAACTTACGGCTCTGCCTTCCCAGTCACCATTGGGAAACAGAGCCAGAGGATGCAGCCTCGTCCCAGCGCTTGGAATGCTCCAGCACTTCGGAATTCTGAGGCAGCATTGGCCTGTGGATGCACACGCTGCTGCAAGTATGCAGCTGCATCTGCACATGCACACAGCCTGGGCAGAGAGCACCAGGAGAGCTGGTGCAGAGCCAGCTGTGCCCCCACAACCTGCCCTTTGCCTGCTGAGTGTCCCATGTGCCTGCAGGAGAGGTTAAATAAAAGCAGTCACCTGCCTCCCAGACGGAAATAATCCCGAGGGACTAGATTGTTCAGCTCCTGCCAGCCAGGGAGGTGTGGGAACAACTCTCACCTAGAAACCAGGGGTCCTGGGCTCAACACCCAGCATTTACATGATCCTGGAAAAATCTTTGCTGACCGTCAAGGAGGATACTTGCGCAGATGCTTTCGTTGCCCCATGCTTCCCTTTGGCCTCCCAGGATTCTGCACTCACACAGCGTCCTGTGGCATCCCTTCCACCCCAGCACAGAATCCTTGACCCTTCACCCACAGCCATTTCACTGCCAGGAGACCCCAGAGATGCTCCAAGCTTCTGGCTGGTTGGGAAGTGCTGGGTCTTCCCAGGTGATGGACAGCAGGAAGGAACCACTGTCACCAAATGAGCAAACCAGACGCTTTCCCTCAGAGCCGTGCAATGCTCCCACAGCTCTGCCAGTGCCCCGACAGCCAGTAGCCCCACAGCGGAGAGGGCGGAGGAAGGCAAGGAATTACGGTGATGGGCTGGGCACGCAGCCGCTGGAGAGACGCGCTGGAGATGGGGAGGGGANCCTTCGGGAGCTGCAGCGCAGAGACCGCCGTCACCGCCCCGCGCTGGGCTGGCAAGCGGCCTCCTGAGGGAGCCTGAAGTGGTTGCAGGGAGGATAATTAGCCCTTCATCCACCTCGATCACCCTGCGGCTGTGTGGATTTTCTCCTGCCACAAGACCTTACAGATGTGCTGCCAGGAATTTAAGCAGCCCATGGCGATACTTGGTACTTCCCAGTTATTGCCTCCTGCTCCACTCAGCGCTTAGAGCTTCTCCCCTAAGGGCTTTAGTGGCAGCAATCCCGTGAGGGATGTGGGCTGGAAGCGTTGCCTTGGTGGCAATCAATCCACATCCTCACCCCTATGTCAGCAAGGATGGCCTTGCCTCTCCCACCAGCAGCCCAGTGCTAGGACCCATCTCTCCGCCCGTAGGAAGCAGAGGAAGCAGAGATATGTTTTCATGCAGATTCAAGCCTGCCTCTGCCTTGCATGTTTTCCACCCAAAGAAGCTGCACTTCTCCAGCTCTCTGAGCCATTCCCATCACCACCATTCAGCAAATGGCAGGACAAAAATAGCTTCTCTCCAGGGACTGCAACAGGGCTGCTCGACTTGATGGTGCTCTGCTTCACTCTACTGTGTGAATCCAGGGCCGACTGTGGAGCAGGGACTGCACAAGCTCCTCCAGCCACCATAGGTAGGCACTGCTCCCCACCCTGAGCAGTGGTAAGCACCCATAAGCAGGTATTGCAGGGTAAGCTTTGGTGGACCCACAGCTTGGACCCCTGCCCTTGAGGGCTGTGACGGGGACAGGAGACTGGTGGAAGGTAGTCATGAATGGAAAAAGGAGAGGTGCCTGGACTGGGGCACTCAGAAGCACAAGCCAGTTCTCCTCCTGGGGCACTGCAGACATCCTGCCAGCCAGGTCCTCTGAGGCTTCCCAACCCCAGGGCTGCCAACACAGGCAGGACTTCTGCTGGAAGCTGTCTGCTGTGAGGCCTGGGGAGGGGGAGAATCAGGGCTTTCAGACCCTGTTACTGAGAGATGTACTGAGATGAGCTCTGTATCCATGGGTAGAGCAGTGCAGGGGCTGGCTGGCCAGCTGCTGCCAGGGAGACTGCCCTTTCCCTGCCTGCCTTTGCCAGTACAGACAGACCACAGCACAGCAAGTGAGCTATTAAAGAACAGCTCTAGCCAGCCAGCAAACACATGCTCATTCATCATTCTGGAGCAGGCAGTGGAGTGTGCCAACTGCTTTAAGCCAGGACCCATCACAAAGCCCAATAGCTCAGTAGCCTGGAAGTTGACTAGGGGGCCCTGGACCCTCCAAAATGCCTTTTACGTCATGGGGGTGCTGGGAGAACTGCTCTGCCCCAGGCTGAGAGCTTATGCATTTTTGAGCCAGAGCCCCAGCACGGGAACATCATGCCAGAGACAGCTTGGAGAGGATGCAACCGTTGGCATGAGCTTTCCTGAGCTGCCCCCACATTCCCACCTGAACCAGGCAGACAGCTCTGCACAGCTCTGTGTGGTGGGAGGCTCAGGTCAGGTGAAGCAGAGGGAAAGACTGTCAGGCACCCGCAGGGAGCTGTGTGGATCCTGCAGGTCAGTGCTAGCTCTCTCAAAGACTTTTTACAGTACTGCCTACTGGTTTTATACCAGCTTCTCTCCCCTGGTGCTGCTGTCTTCCTACCTGTCTCCATTCCTAGAGCTCAGTCAGCTGTGCTGGGAACCCGCGTGCTCCTACTTTCCATCTGGAACCCCCCAGATTCAGGAGAGGGATACCCTTTTACATGGCCCAGATTAGGGTCTTGGACAAGAAAGCATCCTTTCGTTGCTGTGAGCAGGTCACTGAAGTATGTGTTGCCCTGCTAGAGTGATCCTCAGTCACAGAGGATCTGTGTATGCCAACAGTGTCCCTGCAAATCCACCCCACCAATAGCTGAGGATTTAGCCAAGGGCAGAAGTCTGAGAGCTTTGAAACTGACTGTGCCTGAAGATCTACCTCATTCCTCCCTTTCATCTGAGGGCATGTCATTCCTGCTGCCTGGGGTGGGAACCCAAATTCCTTGAGGAAGGGAAATGCTGCCCTTCCCTCCTGCTTTGTGCCTTTCACTACTAGCTGACCAAGAAAGAGGCCAAGAAGAGAGATGGTCTCAAGGATTGCCTGTCAGCTTCAGGGCTTAAGGCTGAAGAATAAAACTGAAGAGTGGGGAAAAGATCCTCCTCTTTCACATGGAAGTACACCTGCCTCCCATGTAAGCTGCAAAGCTGCTTCTTTACCCACATAAGAAACATCCTGCTGTTCTTGTGGGGCTTGCGTAATTCCGTAGTGCTTGCAGGAAGCCCTTGCCACGGTCAGCAATGCTGCCTTGGAGAAGGACGAGGGGCCTGCTGACCTCCTCTACCCCAGAGCTGCTGCCGCAGCAGGACACAAGCTGCAAGCAAGAAGGGAATAATGCCCTGGAGCTCTTCTGCTGCTCAGAGCTGAGGCCTCGAGCTGCATCACTAAACAGCCCTGAGCTGGATTTTTAAAGAGGCTTCAGCCAAATGTCCCCTCCTGGGAGTGGAGGGGGTGTAGGAGGTGCTGTAGGAGGTGCACGCACACTGAGCAGAGTGGTGCAGCAAGCACAAGCTCAGCCAGGGCTGGGGAACTCTCTGGCCTCTGCTGTGAAGTCCAGCTCATCGCTGCCAAATAAGAATAACCTTTATGAATGAGTTCTGGGAAGCCCATCTGGGAGAGCTCACACAGCATGGGGGAGGCTTCGTGTGAAGTGATCTGAGAGCAACTTTACTTCAACAGGAGCAAGTAGTATGCAGAAAGGTGTCTGCTTCCTCACCTGAAAAATTCAGCTGTGGGTTTCTGATGAGACCACGTGTGCACACCAGAAAGTCCTTAAACACGCAGAGAGTAAAGACAACAAGCTCCTTCCTATCCCCTCCCTAGGGCTCGTCCATCTTCCTGGCTAGGTTGAAACCAGCTATGTATATCTAAAGGTGCTGACTTAATTGTCATCAGGAACCTTGTCCTGATTATCCTCTGTCCTCTGTATTTATACCCCTTTACCAAATCCTTATAGTTACTTCAGCCCAGCCTAAGCTGGCCCTGAGTAGGTAATGCTGGCCCAGATCCACTTTGGTTCTGGCCACTCCCAAAGCAAACCTGTGCATCCAAGGGTCTGTGTGTACACGTGCCTGTTCTTTGCAGATGTCACTGCAGGGATGGCAGCTGGCCACAGTGCAGGATATGTGGGAATGAGACTTTGCTCTCCATCCCTGCTGTGGCCCAGAGGGCATAGCCTCTCCCCTGCTCCCAGAGGAGCAAGTCAGCCCCAAGCATCGGGAGGCCAGTCTAGAAGCCTGAAACATGGCTCCGAGTCTGCGCTTTCTTTGCAAACACCTCCAGCATCAGCAGTGCAGTGGAAGTGGGGAGGGGAGAGGGTGGGCTGGTTTAGCTCCTCCCAGTTGATAATTCATTACCGCCTGTTAGCCTGGATCCATCCGGCAGCAGCTACATCCTGGCAACGACATGTGTTCATTTCACACATAAAATGCTGTAACAAAATGCATCCTTGAGACATTCTCCCTGAAACCTTTTCCAGCTGCCTCTCCCAGCACTTCACTTGTGGGAGCAGTCCCTGCAATTGGGACATTTTGTTCTTAATGGATGCCTGGCACTCATCACAGAAATCAGGGCTGCAGCTCAGGAGAAATACAAGGGGCATCTTCCTTCATGGAGCAGAGAGGCAGAAACATCTATGGAGTGCTCTGATTCATAAAGGGAGAAGCAGCATTTTTGCTCATGCACATGGCTGGTTTATCGCACACCATTTGCAATGCGGCAGGAGTGCAGCATCTCTTCTCTCCCCTCCTTCCCTGTGGGTCTGGGAGCTTTGGGCATCAGAGCTGGCTGTTCTTGCCTTTGGAACATGGAGGTGGTCTTGTCCTGTTTCTCCAAGGTCCCTGACTTTGGCCTGATGCTGATGACTGTCAGCCTGGCAGTAAATCTGCCTTCACAGCTGAGTGGGTAGAGGCAGAGTGATTGAAGGACCCCACTCCTGCACAGCAAGTCATGGGAGTGCTCCCCCGTGGCACCTTCTGACTCCCTGTGGAGCCATGCCTGGGGCTGGGCTGATTCTCAGGAGAGATCAGGCTTGGCCACCAAGCCTAANCCTCGGGCACCGCGGCCCCGGTGCGGGCCGCCTCCCCCGCAGCTCCCGGCCTCATATGGGCGGTGCCGGCGCCCCGGCCCCCGCACGCCCGTCCCGCTCGGCGTTAGCATGGGCACGGTGCTCTCCC
>VYXD01016282.1:239623-250675 GCA_013397195.1 Hylia prasina
GTGCCCCACGAAACAGGGAGTGATGCCTCCCCCGGCTTGCTGCGGGAAGAGGGGTCTGTGCCAGAGGAGGTCTAGGGTGCCCAAACGAAGGGGGTCTGCTGTGGGAGGGGGGTCTCCTCTCCTCTTGCTTTGCTTCACTGGAGAATAAAGAGGTGGCCTGGATGGGCCTGGTGGTGGCTCCTGCACTTGCTGGGCTGTGGGGTGCAAGGGCAATTGGGGTAGCACCCCAAGCTCCTGGTCATGACCCACTCCTCCCCAAGAGGGATGGGGGCCCCGGTTCCCGAAGGGGGTTTTACTCCCTAGTGCGAGCTGGGGGTCAAATTTTCACCCCTCTTTGTGCCCAAGGCCAGTCCTGGTCCACCTGAATGTCTCTTGGACCCTTGTGAGCTCTCCTGGCCTCCTCCATTCGAGATGGAAATTCCTGATGCCTGTCTGCCACACTGAATTTAAACAGGAGCCACAGTTCATGTCACCTCCATTTTATTTTTTAATTTAGTTTTATTTTTCCTGAAGCTATGCCCTCCCTCACCTCGTTCCCTCCTAGCTCTGCAGGGCTGGGCTCCCTTTTCCCAGCACCAGCAGGCTGTGGGAGCTGTGCTGCTATGCCTGTTACCATCCCTGTGCTTCTGCAGACCTCCCGGAGAGGGGTGGAGAATGGGAAAGCTTTGCCTTTTTTAAAACTGGTTGCTATGCTTCAGGGTACTGAATTTGCCAGGACTTCTTTAGCAGAAGCTGCTGCACATGCTCTCTGCTTGGGGTCTGCATCCAGTGCTTCACAGCCCCTCTGAGCCAGGCATTCGGGCTCCCCTCTGCTGGGAAGAGCTGTGCTGGCTCTGCAGGTCATGGAGGGTAAGCTGGATTCTCTCTACCTTTGTGTGCATCAGCAGAGCTGCTAATTAGGCCCAATCTGGCTCATTCAGGCAAAGCTGTGCTGCCAGAAAGACAGCACAGATGTCCCTGTGACGGGGCTGACCTGGCAGGGTGCTGTGCAAGGCTTTTCCATGGCTATGCAAACCCAACAGGACCGATGCTGCTCCCGTCCTCCCTCTCCTAATGGATGCTCTTGTCTGTGCTTTCAGATTGACATTCATGTGACCTTGTGGTGAGCTGTCTGGGCCACAAGGCATTTGCAACCTGCCCCAACTTTGGCCATATCCACATCTTGTCATAAGAAAGGTAACTTTGGCTTAAACAGGTGGAATTGGAGCCTTATAGCTCCTATGGGGCTGCTGGGAGAGCCCCAGCTCTCCCCTATCAGCGTTTTGCAGAGAGGGAAACTGAGGCACAGTGAGATGAATAGAGCAAGGTGATCTGCTGCATGACAGGGTAGCACCTGAGCCATTGGTACCAGCTATTTCCACCCTGAGCTGTAGTGTTTCCCCAGTGATTTCTATTCCAAGCTGTAGGGCTTTATGGAGTCCCTGGAGCTGAACAACCTCCCAGTGCTGGAGGATTTTCCCACCCTACAGATCTCCTTAGAGACACTCATGGGGCTATTCCAGCTTCAAGCCCCAGTCTTTTGAAATGCTTCCAGCTGCACTGAGGCCACGTCCTTCCCCTCCTCCCTTGTGTTTCATTGATTAAGAGTCCTAGGCCTCACTGGGGGATTTAGGAAGAGCTAATTGCAGACTGGTAATTGAAGACAGCTTGGAGTCTCTGGAAATGTCAAGGAATGAGAGAAGAGCTTAGATGCTCCCATGCATTTAAATATGCATCAGTGGCTCAGCCAGAGCCTTACTGGAGGGAGGGAGGGAGACAGACATGTCTGGTTTTCCCTCCCTCAGAGGACCTTGTAGAGCTGCTGGGGGGAGCAAGGCAGGGGGAGCACTAATCTCACCTTGTCTGGGAGCTCTCTGCTCCCCTCAAGGCAAAGGAGGTATGTGAGAGAACACAAGCAGGGCTGGGTACTGAGGATGGGAATCTCAGACAGGCTAGGGAGCTTGGTTTTTCCCTTTTTAAAACTGTGATATGACATGTCAGACTCCTGTGCTGCCGCATGATTGATGGTCTGGACTCATGAGCCAGCTATTGGACATCAGCAAGGGGAATGGATAGAGCTTGTCTTCAAACTTGTGATTCCTGCAGCCACCAGTGCTCCCTGAGGAGCTGTGAGGGACTGAGACCCTCTCAGGAGGGGCTGGACAGTCCCCTGTGCTGCCAGCCACAGGGCCCAGCAGCGTGTGGGGTTGCAGGGATGGGGGGATTCATACTGGGTTTGGGACTCAAGATAGAGCAACAGGGCCAAATCAGTGATCAATCACTGCAGGGGTCCAGTGGGTGCCCTATCTGCTCCACATTGCAGCAGCTGAAGTGGGCATTGCAGCCTGCAGTGGGTTCAGCCCCTCCTGCCCCAAGGAGGGCTCTTCTCAGACCAAAGCACCCTCATCTTCCTTCCCAAAGGTGCACGGAGCTCTTAGATGCACCCTGTGTGGCAGTGAATCCCAAGGATGTGTAGTCACATGTGAAAAAGGGAGTTTCTACCTGGAATCATGGAAAAAGCTCTTTGGGACTTTCCTTGCCTGACTGCTCTGTCTGTGGAGCAAACTCCATGGGCTAGATGAGCTGGCCATGGCCCTGGGGCATGGAGAGGTGACAGGCAGCTGGAGCAGCCAGTGTGTCAGGCCATGCCTCTTCCTGTCAGACAAACAGCAGAGGGACAAATCCATTATTAAGAGTTGTCCTCATGCCCCAGAATGACTTGGAGATGCTCCACGGGAGGAGAATGTTCTGGATGATGCAGATCCAGCACCTGCATGGCTGGTGAAGGACCTGCCTTGGCCCAGCTTTCTGCACAAGCCTTTCCTCATTTGCCTGCAAGGATGATGGAGAGCATGTTCCTCGAGGCAGATGGAGGTGGGAGGTCTCTCTTCTGCCTCTATGGGAGCTCCTCGAACGCAGGCTCCACTGCAGCTTTGGGCTTTTGCTTCTCTGCTGAAATGGGGATGGCTTGTGGGTGCAGGTTTCTGGTTGCCTCCCTTCTCCATGGCACTTCAGTCACAGCTGTTAATGGGGTGTCTGTGGGGGAGCACATGAGCAACATGACCCGGGGAGATGGCAGCAAATGGCAGAGAGAGTAAAAGTCCCAGGCTAAACTGGCTGATGAAATATTTGTACTCAGATAGGGGTGGCATGCTGCCACATTTTCTCATCTGATGGAAGACACATTCAGGTGTGCAAGAACTCTGCTTGTGCCTAGGTTGACCCAGTGGCAGGCATGAGACTGAGGGAGGTGGGATGGCAAACAGTTTGGCGTTGTCGCCAAAGCATGGCCTGTGGCCTTGCCTGGCTGATGTGTTTGGGAATGAGGAGCACAGACTGGGGACAGCTCTGTGCCAGGAAGTTGGGGCAGGTGAGGAAGGGGAACTGGCTGTCTTGGAGCCCTGCTGTGATGGTTAATCCTTCTGCCACAGAGCTTGGCAAAGCAGAAGGCCAGGGGTGCATAGTCTGGGTCATTACCTCCAGCTCATTGAGAGCTGAGCATGGAGGTTTCCCTGTGCTGTGTCCCCTGCCTGTCTCACAGTCCTTTGTCACTTCTGAGGACTTAGCTCCTTAGGGGACAGCCAGGCAGAACCAAGCTGTGACCCAGGGCAGATGTGGGGAGTCTGCCCCAGGGAGTGAGTGTTTTCTGGGCCGGAACAGGGACTGTTCCCTCATCAGAAGTCCTGCATTAGAGCATAATCTGGCATTAGCGCATTAATCCAGTCCTCCTGCTACTCAGCTCCTGCCCTCAGCAAAGTCCACACCAAGCTCTCAGTGTACAGCTGGGCAGCAGTGGCACCAGGACACTCTCCCTGGCTGTCCCTGATGGGCAGCAGTGGGGCAGCAGGGACAAGGTTTGGGTTTGGGTTTGTGGTGGCAATACAGCTCCAACCCTCAGCGCATTGCCAAGGGAGAAAGTATTTTTTTGAAGCATCACTATTGCTTCCTTGGAGAGACTTCACACGGGGTTTTGGAGCCTGACTGCCTGCACCTGCAGGCCCTGGCTGAGCCACACTAAGTCACGAAGCACTTTGCAGGGAGCCAGGCCAAAAGAAGGTGATGTCTGGAGAGAGGATGTGAGTCAGCAGCTTGGGGGTAGGGGGCTGAGGAGATAGTGCAGCTGGGATGAGGAGAGAAGGAAATAGGTGGGAAATGGGAGAGCTGGAGAGGGTGCAGGAGTGGGCAGGGAGGCAGATGGTGTCCCCCAGGGCAGACATGGCCTGTCTGTACTGCAAAAACTCTGAGAAATGAAGAAAGAGTTGAATGATTACCTCACTAAAATAGGAGAGGGACAAATCCATTCCACTTCTGATCCATTACAGGGGAGCTGGAATATTTTGGATGAGTTGGAGGGGTCCCCCTGTCATGCAGGAAAGAGGCTGTGGTCAGTGCAGCTCTCTTGCTAGCTGGGCAAATCCAGATACAAAGATACATTTGGGTTTTTTTGGTAGGAAAAAAAATCCTTCTTCCTTTAATCACAGGGCAGCAGAAGAAGCTGCCAGGCCATGTACTCTGCTCCATCAGTCTTCCCAGCACAGGCTGAAGCCCTTTGGGACTGTATTCCCCATCTCACCCTGCACAGGGCACCCAAGGACTCCCCACAGGTAGGTTGAAAGCCCATGGGTGCACTGAGTGCAGCTGTCAGCCACACAAAATAGGCTCCCCCACCAGCTGCTGCCCCCCAGTGCCAGAGACGGTGCTCCCCCATCTGCCCCCGGGCTGGGCGCCCCTGGGCAGGGCGGTGGATGCTGTTCCACAGGGAGCTGTGCTGGGCTCGGCCCTGCTTGCCCATTGGCAGGATTTTGCTGCAGTCTGCTCCGAGCCGGTGGTTTTGGTGACTGAAGAAAGCTGCAGAAAGCAGCGCTGCTGGTGGACTGGGTCAGACAGGGCTCCGGGGAGGGGGCGGCTGGGTTGGGTGAAGGCAGTGCTCTATTCAGCCCTCTGACAAGCTCAACACGTCGTGAGGGGAGGTGGCTCCCAGTGGGGCCTGGGGATGGGAGCATCCCGGGTTGCCATGGCGACACCGGCTGCATCCTCAGGCGGGCAAGAGCATCGCTGGTGCAGTACCGCATGGCTGTCCCACCCACCCCCGCTTTCTCCCTGGCTGCTGTCCCTGGGGAGAGCAGGGCTGGTGCCCGGTTTTCGGCGTTGCACCCTGGGGACAGAGCGGTGGGACCGTGCCAGGTGAGCGCGGAGCAGAGCGAAGCAGCCGCAGCCTGTTGCACTGCGTGTGCGCGGCGGTCCTGCCTCTCCCAAAAAGGTAAGTCCCCCTTTTCCCTAGCTTGTCCCGCCTCCAATCCATCAGGGATCCGGGTTGCAAGGTCGGGCGTGAGGTGAGGGCTGGACTCACCTGGGCTTCCCTGGTGCAGACACTGGCAGAGGGACGGGAAGAGGGGGGAAGGGAGGAGCTACTAGTGACCCACATCCCTTAATCCGAGTCCTGCCCTGCGTCACGCAGTTACCTAAGCCCTGAATCAGGCTCTCCCGGCGAGGGCACAGCTCTCTACCCCGTCTCTGAGGGAGCCAGTTGTGGCCATTTCCCCCATTTTGTCCTTGCAAAGTGAAAAGTGGGGGCAGGGGGTGTCTCCAGCCTATCTTAGCTTTGGTTGCAAGGGGGTACCTACTCCTTTCACCCCTCACTTCACCTCCTGCCGTCTCTGGAAACCAGTCTGTGCAACATTCAGAAACCCTGGAGTTAGGGATAGCCCCGCCCAGTCCCTGCAACTCCTTTCACTCTCATGGGCTCTCCGCTAGCAGCCTCAGGGCCCCCCACCTCACAGCCTGAGCCCTCCCTAGAGGACACACTGACATCAGATCCCACTCCCTTAAGCCGATTAGGGCAGTAAGGATGCACTGGAGCAGATGCCACCAAGGCTGTGAGAGTGACCAGACCCTGGAGGGATGCAGAAGGGGCAGCTTGGAGCCTCCAGATCCGGGAACTGCTGTGATCTGGGACATGAAGGGAGAGGAGGTGGGGGTGACCACTCCTTCCATGGGCTGGGTAGTTGCATGACTCCCCCTACACAGCCAGTTTGATCCCCGTTGCAAGCCTGGGAGCCTGAGAACAGCATATGTGGCTTGCCTGGAGGGGTGTCTCAAGTAACCCAGAGATTTCCAGCTCTGTCCTATCTCTTGGGGACTGTAAGAACCAGAGGTGATGCCTGGAGAAAAGGTGATGTGGACAATGGCCACATCCCTCCCACCCCAGCCATGAAGGTGTTCTGGCTCAGATGGGAGAGGATTTGTTGAGTTGTTCCCCCTCTTGCCAGCTTGCTTTAGACAGGAGAGGACACAGGTCACAGCACCTCTCTGTTTTATTGAAGACCAATCCCACCCCCCAGCCAGTGCAGAGCTCAGCATGCCCAGCTCTTCTGCATCCACTGGGCCAAAGTCCTGCTCCAGAGGATGGGGACAGCTCCTTGAACCCAGGGGGAGAGACCCGGGGCTGCCCCTTGATGCCTGGGGCCCCCAGTCCTGCTGTCATCCCTTCCTCTGCTCCACCACCCATGCTGCCTTGTCCCTGGGGAATTTCTCACTTGTGGAGGGTGTCCCACCAAACCCTGCACATGAGGAGCTAAAGCTGGAGTAAAACTGGAACATTAATCTTGGAAGTGATGAGCAGGACAGGGGCTTGTGTGCAGGGTGTCAGGGACTGTCTGTGGTGTGATCCTTGGGCACTGGGGAGAGGGCAGACTTGCAGAGACCAGGCTGTGTTGCCTCCAGGCTCTGGCCTTGCCCTGAGGACTGGCAGTGAGCCCCACACTTGTCCCTGGCATGAGTGAACCCATAGAAAGCATCTGCTCTCCAGAACAAGGCTTCTCCTGAGGTCTGAAAGAAGCTGCCCTCAGGCAGCAGGTATAGGAGGGATGGAGGAAAGGAAGCCTTTGGAGACAAAGATGAGGGGACCAAGCAGTCAAGGAAGGTCCCCTTTCCTTGTCCCTTCTCAGTGGGACCCTCATTCATGGACACAGCTGCCCGGGGGCCCCAGCTCCTGACTCCTCTCTGCAGGGAATGGGGAGGGCAGGCACAGGCTGGAGGCAGAGCTAAGGACACCCATGGCGTGGGCAGCATGTTGCAAAGGGAAGGTGGGGCAATGTCCCTGTCAAGAGAGGAGCCCATGGATTTTCCTTCTGTTCACACCCTGCTTTAGGTATCCACGTCCATTCCCAGACTCATGGATACTTCCTCATCTTAAATTTAGATGGCTTCCCTCCTCCAGCCACCCACATCAGAAAACCAACCCAGCTATCCTGCAAGCACCCCCCATCCGCCGCACCACACCAAAAGGGGGCAAGTGAGAGCAGGGCACAACCCCATCCCCCATCCCTCCCCGCTGAGCTTCCCAAATCCACAGCCCCGTGCTGCCAGGGACATGGAGCATCCACTTGGCACAGCTGAGCATCTAATGGTAATGGTTGTTCATGTTGTTGAGGTGGGAGGCTGCCATGGCACTGAATGAGGCTGAGGGCTGAAGACTGTGCCCAGGGTAGAGGGAGGGGCTGGAGCCAGGCCAGTAGGAGAAGCCGGCCGGTGTCACTCCCGAGGTCATGAGGTTGAGTTTGGAGATGCCCGAGAAGGGCAGGGGTGTCAGGTTGCCCTGAAATTTGTAGAGAGTGTGATCGGGGGTGGTTGGCTGGCACACCTGCGCCAGCCCGTGGAAGTCGAACTTGTAGGCGTAGCGCTTGCCGTGGACCTTGGTCATGATGTTCTTGTCGTAGTAGTAGCGCAGTGCCCGGCTCAGCTTGTCGTAATTCATGTTGGGTTTGCTCTTCCGCTCCCCCCAGCGCCGCGCCACCTCGTCAGGGTCGATCAGCTTGAACTCCCCGTTTGTGCCTTCCCAGGCGATGCAGTTCAGGTTGGCCCGGTCCGAAAGCAGCTCCAGCAAGAACTGCCACAGCTGGATCTGCCCGCTGCCTGCAAGGCCGGGCCCCAGAGAGGTTAAAGCTCCCTCCCAGGGCACAAGGTGAGGGACAGGATGTGCCCCAATCCCCTCGACCCGCTGGTATGTTACCCTCTCCCCCACCCAGGTTTTGGCTGCACCTTGTTGCATCTTCCCTGCTTTAGAGACACATAAGCTGGTAACAAGGTTATGTCTCCTTTGCAACATTCCAACCCCATCCTACACCCCAGATATGAGGAGAAGATGCTCTTGCACCTTGGGATAGAGTAGGAGTGTTCAGAGGCCAATACATGTTGCAGTGGGTCTGGGTGCAGAGTCTCCCCATCCCTCCCACCCACATTTACACACCACTGAAGATGAATACCTGCTTCTTTGTTTTTGTGGGAGGACGTGGCCTTGTTCTTTTATTGGCAGCCCCAAGGAGGACATATCTTGGCAGAACCCAGATCTGTCCCAACACAAATATTCCCCACTGCCACGTCTGCTTGAAACCGGGCTGGTCTCACAGCACAGCCCCTGCTCTAGGGACACTGTGCCCTGCACAGATCTCTCAATGGTTAGCTCAAGTCAGGGTGCAATACTGATCTGAACTACACCACAGAGAGACACAGATAGGTGTAGGGGAGGGAGAGACGAGGACATAGCCACCTACTGTGGCTTTGAATCAGGCATCAATGATGTTCCTTATTTCGGGAGGAAAAATGTCCTCCCTGAGCCATAGCCATTGCATCTGCAGCTTGCACTGAGGAGTATCCTTGGTGGGTGCCCCTGTGCCAGGCTGTGCACACACTGGAGCCTGGCACACCTCGACATGCCCCTGGTGAGGCACGAGGACGTGCTCCATCGAGTCTGGCCAGAGATCACAAGAGGAGAGGGAATCTGGATGTCTGGGCAAGGAGGACTCCTACTGCTGGGACCTGGCCACCCTGCAGAGCAGCCCTACACTTACCTAGACACCCCACTCTGCCTCCTCTGAGCAGCATCCCTTGCACATCCCTGCTCCTGATGCCAGTCCTTGCAGCACAGTCTCTTGGCAGAGCAGAGGATGTGCCTTTGCAGTTACCCCTGTGCTCTTCTACCATTATTTTGTCTAAAGGTGCTTGAATCCTATGCAGAGGTTTAGCACACATGACCTCAGCAGCAAGAAGTCCTACAGCTCTGCTAAATTTCCCACAAAACCCCCCCACCTTGTTCTGCTTGGTTTAGACCCATCTATTTTATCTGGCGTTCCCTGTATTTTGCTCTAGAAGAAGCAGGGAACAGCAATTCCCCGTCCATTCCCATTCCACCAAAACCCCCTCAGACATCTTGATCCAGGCAGTTGAGCCCAGGTATTTCCACGGTGTTGTATTTCCTGGTTCCCCGTCCTGGGACCAAGGTGGGAGATCTCTCCTCCCTAGGGTGCATCTGCAGCCCTTGCCTCTTCTCCGTCACCACAGCTCCCACCCTGGCCTCCAGCTGTCTCCCACCCATGGGTGTTCCACCCCATGCAAGGAGGTCAGGGAGGTGTTGGGGGGTACATTGGGTGGGGTGGTGAGGCTCAGTCCTTCCTGCTGCAGGATGCCATGCTAATGCACCTGAGAGCTCTCTAAGGAAATATGTAGGCATCCAAAAAGATCCTTCTCACTGCAGCACATTGTTTAGGGTACGGCTGGGCAGAGTCTGCAGTGCAGAGGCAAAAGGGTTCCCCCAGTTCCATCTTTTCTCCCCTTCCCAGCACTAAACCAGGGCTCCATTTTTCCTGCTCAGAGCATCCCTGGTCTCTACCTCCTAGCAAACAGGCAAGCTACATGGCTCAAACACTACAGTGCTGGCCCCGCGACGCCCGGTGCTGCTGCACTCCCAAGCAGGCTCCGGGCTGCTCCCTGGCCAGCGCTGGCCGATGCCCGTGACTCCTGCGCGGGTTGTTCCAGGTGGATGGCTCCGGTTCTCGGGGATCCAGCCCTTCCCAGCCCTGTCCGAGCCCCAGCACTTCACCGGCAGCTCCCTCACGAATGATGTCTCAACTCTCCTCTTCCACTCGCAGGAACCGATCTCCCGAGCCCGGATTAGCCCGCCCCGCTCCCGGGATGGCTGGCAGCTCCCTCCCCGTCGGATGTCCCGGAGCTCCTGGGAGACCGGAGTTAGGACCCTGCACTCTCCCCGCTGCTGGGCTCGGGGGGATGAGTACCCCGCTCCCTTCTGATGCCAGGGGACGGGAGCTTCCGACCGTCGGGGTTCGCCGCTGTCCCCGTGGGTATTGGTGGCAGGATGCTCCCAGCCCGAGGCACTCGCAGCAGCAGGGAACGGGGGCTCCGCGGAGGCCGTGTCCTGCACGGGCAGTGCCCGGCAAAGGACGGGAAAGGGTCTCCGGTGGCTGCTGGGCGGGAGAGAATGCGAGTGCCCCCGGGGGTCCCCTCTCCGTGCCGGCCGAGGGGAGCGGGGCCTGTCCAGGGGATGGGGCAGCGGTGCTCTTACCTTTCTGCACGCCGGGGCTGAGAGACCCCCATGCCTGGCTCTTCCCGTCTTTGAACAAAGTTTCCCCGACTGGATCTGGGGGGAAAAGGGGGCGCGGGTGGGGTGGAGGGAGGGCTGGAGCCAGGCGGGACCGCGACCCCCCAGCGCCCACCCGCGGGCAGCGTCCCCGCAGCCCCCGGACGCTCCCCCTTGCCTGCCCCGCCGCTG
Source organism: Hylia prasina (assembly GCA_013397195.1). NCBI lineage: Eukaryota > Metazoa > Chordata > Aves > Passeriformes > Sylviidae > Hylia > Hylia prasina. The sequence continues at coordinate 250,167 of VYXD01016282.1, forward strand.
CGGCGAAGCCAGGAAACGCGTCCAGGAAAAAGGAAATCCGATTTCCGACCCAGCCGGGGAAGCTTTTAAATAGGAATAGAAGATCCCGTGGGCTGGGGTAGGGAGGAGAGAAGGAGTGAGGGAGAGAGCTGTGGGGCAGGGGGAGAGGGAGAGGAGGCGGGTGGGTGGCAGGATGGGTGACAGGAGCGGCGGGTGGAAGCAAGGATATCTGTCGGCATTTGGGGAGTGGACCGCTGTGGAAAGGAGAGATAAATGGATAGATGGATAGAAGGAAGGAAAGAAGGAAATGGGTGGATGGATGGAAGGACAGAAGAGATGATGGTGAGTGGGTAGATGGAGGAAAGAAAGTGTGAAATATCGATGGATGGAAGGGCAGGTAATGGATAAGATGATGAGAAAACAGGCTGATGGAAGGGACATTGGGTAGATGGAGGGGTTGGCTGGTAGCAGGGATGGAAAGGGGGATGCAGGGACAAGTGGGTGGGGTGGAAGGATGGATGGAAGCACAG
>VYXD01016282.1:254290-316472 GCA_013397195.1 Hylia prasina
GGGGCATGCAGGGATACACTTGTGGGCTCAGTCATGTGCAGCTCCCACACACACACCCCCCCCCCAGGGCTGGAGTCTCTGCACTCTTCTGTGAGGGGTGTGCACAGACTGACCCCCAGCCCAGTCTCCCAGCACCCTTCTGGGACACTACCTGTTCCAGGGCCAAGCATGCTTTTTACAGGGTGGGTATGAGGGAAACCAGGTATCTGAGGCACTCAGAACTGTTCTGCCATGCGTCCATGTCCTGGGTGTGGGGAGCACCTTGGGACCAAAAGCCTGTGCCCCAGGAGGGCTTTGGAGTGCCAGAGCAGGATAGAAGACAAGGAGGAGGAGAGAAGGAGGAAGTGAAGTCCTGGGTGCAGGGAGCACCTCGGGATGGGTAACCTGCACCCCAGGAGGGTTCAGCATGCTGGAGCCAGATGGAAGAGGAGGAGGAGGCTGGGAAAGGGTGCTGGAGGAGGAGGAGGAGGAGGGGTGGGGCTGCCGGTGTCCCGGAGCCGGATACTGGAACGGATATGCTGGCGTGGCAAGGCTGGGGGAGGACACACACACCTGCGAACATCAAGCCAAGCCCCCTGCCACCTGTGGGGCACTACCCTCAGACCTCCTCCCCCTGAGCCCTGCACAATCCACTTCCCCCTGCCCCAGCCCCTCTTTTCCAGTGCCCCCAAACCTGACACAACTGTGGCTGCCTCATTTGTTTTCAGTGTCCTGTCCTGCCCTAGATGACCCCTATATTCTTTCTCCTTCCCACGCCCACAGCAGGCAGGAACCTCCTTCTCTCTTCCAGAGTGGTGCAGAGGAAGAGTACCTTGAGTTCACAGTCTTTGTAGCAATTAATTTTGCGGGAACTGATCCTGGGAGGAGAACCGAGAGCACTACCCTCCTGGACACCTCTTCCAGGGCATAACCTGGGAATGTGCCCTGGGATGCCCCCTCCCACCTCCAGCCCTTTCTTTGCCCAATAAGTTCCTATTTTCCTAGCCACAGCATCACAGCAGAGGAACTGGACAAGAGGTGGGGTGCAGAGAGCTCAGCCCAGGGTGGAGGTGGAGCTGGCCATGAGCCCAAAACTGCCTGGGAAGGGGAAATCTCACCTTCCACCCCACAGAGGGTCCTCCCAGCATGGCAGCCCCCTGAGGAGCAGAGCAGAGGCAGGAGCACTCTTTTTTTTTTGACAAATGCCTTTATTTGCTACCGGATAGAGGTCTATTGCACAGCAGCCTGGAGGCTGCAGGGCACACAGCCCTGCCCCTGTTCAGTGCTGGACGCGGCGGATGGATTGGATCTGGTTGGTGTGGGCCTGGCTGCTGTATTCATTGTACTTCTTGAACTCGCCGTTCTGTCTGTCCCGCTCCAGCACGTACTGGTAGCCCCTGTATCCTGGGTACTGGTATGCCACCCACCTGCAGGCAGACCCTTGCCTCAGAGCCCCAAGCCAAATCATCCCATCCCATCCCATCCCATCCCGTCCCATCCCGTCCCGTCCCGTCCCGTCCCATCCCATCCCATCCTTTCCCTCTGCTTGCCATGGACGGAGAGGGACAGAAAATACCCCATGGCTTGTATTTTCAAGGAAAAGATAGCAGGCAGGCATTCCTTTTTTGAGGGGGTCCCCCTTCCACATCCTGGGGTTTATGCAAGAGGGAGGTGCTTGCTGAACCTCTGCTCTTGGCACCCCTCAGTCCCTGCCCCACTGCCTGCACTCACGCTCCAGCGTTCACTTTGATGGATGCCACCTCCTTGTTGCCCCAGCCCATGGCCTGCAGCGAGGGATAGTCGTCACTCAGCTCAAACTTGTGACCCTGGAAGTTCTCAGCGTCGTAGAGGATGACTTTGCTGTCATTGTGGTTCTGTGGAGAGAGAGAGCTGGAGGTCAGCAGGAGTGGGGTTGGCTTCCCCAGGGATAGGGGATGTGGCATCAGCGTGACACAGACCAAGGCACTTTGAGAGGCCTGAGATTGCGACCAGCTTTGGCGCAATATATAGGGATGTCCTTCAACCTGGCACACCCTCACTGGGACACCCCAGAACTGCCCCAAGGATGCTGCTCTCATGTCCCTGTGGTCCCAATGCACAGCTGTCAGTGAGAGTTAGTGGCTACAACATCTGGACCCACACGGACTGCTGCCCTTAGAATCATCGCACTCCCCAAGGCTGCAGGAGGGTTCAGGGCAAGGCAGGATGCTGAGAGATGTCCCCTCAGGTCTGTGGGGCCTTTCTGGGTGCTGGACACGGAGGGGTTAATGGCTGGGACACTGAGTGATGCGGCACTGTCCCCCGTGCCCAGCCCCCACACACATCTATCTGCACCGAGGAGCAGTCCTGCCAGTAAGGAGTGATCTTATCGCATCCCCTTTATTAAAGCCTGAACATATCTGCCTGGTGATTATTAAAAGTTGGGGGGGGACCCCCCTCTCGGAGGCGCAGACGTGCCGCTGCTGCGAGCACCAGTGTCTCTGCAGATGGAGCGATAGAGCCGCGTCTGCCTGGGCACGCCTCAGGTACCCTGGGTGGGAGGGGGCCGGACCCTGCCCCCTGAGCATCCCTGCGGTCCTGCCAGCTCCTCTCTGTTCATCCCAACTCCGGGAATTGGGGCTGGGGGACGAGGCCTTGGGACCCCTTCTGGGAGGTGCGTCTCCAAAGCACAAAGCAGAAGGAGGCGGAATTGTGGTTCAGGCTAAATTTTAGACCTAAAAAGCATCCCAAGATCTTTGCAGGGAGGTGGGAGCTGGTGGGTGCAGCTACTCGTCCCCTCCACGTGTACATCTCTGTACACCTCACCCACCCCTCCATCCCACGCCCGGTGTAAGTCATCCTCCAGCCTGTCCCTCACCGCCTCCATGCTGGGCTGCCCGGAGGAGGCTCTGCCTGCCCTAAGCCCTCCCTCTGTGGTGTCCCAGTAACTCACTGCGCATTTGACAGGCCGGAAGGAGAGGAGGTGCTCGGTCCGGTAGCCACTGTTCCCGCTCCAGGCCTCCCACCGGGGATAGTCACCCTTCTCCAGGATAAACTGCTGTCCCTGGTACTCAGGGTACTCGAAGCCTACCCAGCTGGAGGGAAGAGGAGGGAAATCCTCAGGGATGTGTGACACAGTCCCCAGGATCAGTCAGGGCTCAGCTTCTCCTTCCTGGGCAGGGGACAGTGACATCCTGGCAGGTTATGGGTCTGTCACAGATATTGGGGTCCTTGCTAGCAGCAAATGTCCCTTTTGAAAGTGGGACCCCTCTCCCCAGAGCCACATCATTGCCTCCAACCTGTGCCTTGGCTTGGTAAATTCTGCCTGATTAGCAGATGGGAAAACACAAGGAGCACAGGCAGGGAGGTTGCATGGTGAAGCCGTGTCAGAGCTGAGGAAGAACTTGGGTGTTCTGGCTCCCTGGCAGCTCCCAACTGTCCCCTGAGAGCAGTGAGTTTCTGGACTGGGGTGTGCCAAGGGGCCGCGGGGCTGGTGGGGCACTTACGGGCCAGACTCCACCTTGATGGAGCGGATCTTGCGGAAGCCGCGCTCCATGATGCTGGGGCACTCCATGAGGAATTCGCAGCGCTTGCCCTGGAAGTTCTCCTCCTCCCACACTGTGATCTTGTACTGCCCCAAGGTGTCCATGGCTTCACTGCTGGTCATACGGGTCACTCGGCTGCTGGCAGAGCCCCACATATCACCCCAGGGCAGGTGCCCGCCATCAGCCCCCAGCCACCCCACTGCCTGCCACTGAGCCCGGGATGCCGGTGGTGCTGCCCTCACAAATCCCATGCCACTGGCCCCTTGCCTCCCAGGCTGGCATGGGGGCATTTTCTGTTCCCTTTCCTTTGGTGCTGAGGGATCTGTGTCCAACGAACCCCAGGCTGCAGGGGGAATTTGCAATGCCCCATCTCTCCATGTGATGTACCCAGGACTGCCTCAGTTTTTCTTCTCCCAAGCTCCCTGCGATGGCTCCAGGGGTTGTGTGGGTGCAGTGGCACTGTACCCGTTGCTGGGAGGTGGCGGTGACCCCAGCTCAGACACGGGTGCAAGTGTAGCCCTGGGGTAGAGCAGCCCGGCTCTTCCATCCCTCCTGCCGGGGTCCCTCCTGCCCGCACGGGGCAGCCCCGCTGTGCCACAGAGCACCCCGCTACTTGCCCTTCCCCAGGGAGAGCGATGGGTGGGGGGCTTGGTGTGGGGGTGAAGGGAGCAGGGCAGCGCCTGTGCAGTGGGGTCCTGGGGGTTCACAGCCTGGTACTTACTTGGTCGGAGGGCAGGGCACAGAGGCGAAGGTGGCGGTACCCGTGCCGGCTCTTCCCCTCGCCCTTTATAGGCGGGCGCTGAAGTGCCGATGGTGCAGGCGGCCAGGGCGCTGTGTCAGCAGGCAGGGAATGGGGGGGACGGGCTGCTCACCCACCCCAGACTCCGGCTGTCCATTCCACTTAGGCAGTGTGGCGAGAGCGGCCCCCCCGCGCCCGGCGAGGCTGACAATGAAAGTGCTGGGCTGTGTTTGCGCAGGGGCTCAGGGCACAATGGGCAAAGGGCCTGACGCGCCGCTTTCCTTTTTGCCCCCGGACAATGTCCCCGCTTGGCCCAGGGATTAGGGACCCAGCCTTTCCCAGGGCACCCGCAGCCTTTGCCAGGGTTGAGGCTTGTGGGAAGGAGGTGCCAGGGTGAAGGGGGGATTTACCATCTGGAGCTGAGGGGCACCGATGTCCTCACGCTGGAACACAGGACTTCTCTGGGGCCACTTCTGCCCCTCCACACGGGACTCTGCCACCATGGGTTCGTTTTCCAGCCAGGCCCTGCAGGGGTTCCCGTGTTGGCTGCAGACTGGGCGCTAATGGACCCCAGTTACATGCTTGTAATGCCCTGAGCATTTCCCCAGGCTCGACAAAGAACTCCCTGTGCTCCCATTCACCTCCCCACTGGGGCAAGGGACTCGATGCACAGTGGGAGGGGCCAGCTTTGGGACAGAGCTGTGTCCTTCACCTGGACAGGAGGACCAGCCCTGCCTGGAACTGCCCCGAGACATTCAGCTATCCCCAGGGTCTCATGGGATGGATGAGGCCAACACAGGCTGGAAAAGAGGAAGAGTGCCCTGATAAGCTGTGAAATCCTGGGTGTCTAGGCAGCTGTGTTTCTTGCAGCATCCCTGTGTAGTCTGTGGTGAGGCCAGGCACTCTCCCACCTTCAGCTGGGCAGGTCCCACACTGGCAACTGGGCAAGGGCTGGACCATAGCACCTCAAACCTTTCCAGGAAAACTCCACTTCTGGGGTCCTGGGCATGGGTTTTTGGTTTTTTTTACTATTTCCCACAAACATCACAAGAGACCCGGAGATTGTTGGTTATGGAGAATACAGTGTGGGCAGCTGCGGGTGGTGTTAGTACACCTGGCACCAACAAGGATCGGGGACTGAGGGGTGACAGCAAGGACGGGCTGGGGGCAAGACTCGAGGGTCCTCTTCGTGTCCTCCCCTCTGCTCGAGGGCTCTGAGGCTCCGTGCGAGTCCGCGCCGATGCCGGCGGGCCCCAGCAGAGGGTGCAGCCCGGCAGCGGTTGGAGCGGGCTCCAGCTCAGGGACATTAGTGGCCCTTGGCCGGGGACAGGCGCTGGAGAGGCGACCCTCAGCTTGCTTTGCCTGAAGCGCTCCTAGCAGGGAGGGGGAGACCATCTTGAAGCTGTCTGGGGAAGCAGAAAGTGGGGGGAAGGATAGGGATGCTCCCTGGAGAAGAGCACCCAGCTGCAGCCTGATGGCCTGGGGACATCTCTCAAAATGCTGGGAGACAGGTCTGGGCAGTGTTTAGGGAAGCCATCACCTTGGCAAAGGTGAGGCAAGATGCAGAGCTAGTGCACTGCAGGGTCCCCCCACGGTGCTGCCACCCCTTGCCTGGGCTGTGTGAACAGAGGTGTGGGGCACTGGTTACTTTGGAGTGCTCAAGGCATGAGGGCAGCTGGGGACTCTGTGGGGTGTATTACAGAGCCCCAGTACGTGAGGCACCACAGAATATGGAGGATGCTGTGAGCTGTTATAGGATGTGCATGTGGACTGTGTGGGGCCGTATGGTGTGCTACAGGATCTATGGGACACTGCTGGTGTGCCATCTCCAAGCAGTCTCTGTCCCCAGCCAGCATTCCCCTGGCAAGGTCACCCAAGCCCGCATCCACACCTGCCCAGCTGGGGACAGGGGCAGAGGGAGGCTGGTGCGGGGGCAGGCAGTGTCTCTGCTCAGGGGCAGCTGCTAATACTGGCTCTGGGAGCTGGTTAGCACTCGCCCAGGGCCTCCTGCATAGGCTAATTTAATAAGGGCCCCTCGTAGCTCCCGGCTCAGCTTGTTCCCTGCACTAGCAAAACAGATCATGTTTCTCAGCGCCACTGGGCACAGCGCAGCAGCCGGCAGCCCGGGGGCACGGTGGGAGAACAAGGTCACCCAAGTGCTCCATGCCAAGCCCAGACCGTGCCAACCGTGGGGTTGTACCCCGTGCCTTGTGCAGGCACTGGTCCCAGGACAGTGCACAGCTGGGGGAGCTGAGCAGGCTGAAAGGCAGCCCCAAGAGTGCTGAGGCAGGTGCTGCCCAGGAATCCTGATGTTGATGCCGTGTCTGTGGCAAGACACAGCTGTACCCATTGATGTTATGAATATCTGGGCTAGCTGACCAAGGCAGCACAGCTGTCCACCTGGCTGACACCACAGCCTGAGCCCTGGTCACACCCTGCAAGGACCTCTAGCTGCTCTCTCCTTTTCCCCAGCCCTGCTGGGGCTGGACCACCACTCCAGGGGGCTGGAGGTCTGCGGGCTGAGCCGAACAGGAGCAGATGGAGCTGGTGCCGGCCCCTGTTTGTCTTTCTCCCAGTTGCCTGGTGCTCTGTTTGTTCTGGGGATGGCTTCCTGCTGTCAGGGCCAAAACAGGTGGCTTTTATTTGCAGGGTCTGGCTAATTAGATCAGGGGTGGTGTGTCATTGCACCCATACAACCCCACTACTCCCTTTTTCCTTCCTTTTCTCCCCCAGCCTCATTTCTGTGGGAAATCATCTTCCTTGACAAGGATGCAAACACTTGCCTTCTCTCTCACCTGTGCTTCAGGGCTGCTCTGAGCATGGCCACACCAGGACTGGTTAATCCCAGCCAAAACCCCTACTTCCACCTCCTGGATCCCTGGATCCCAGAGTCAAGAAGGTTGCTGGGATCCCCAGTGCCCCTTGTCCCCTGCAGAAGCTTTGCTGGTCACATGAGCCGTACGTGTACAGGCACACAGCTGCCACAGGAGCGTCCTCACGCAGGCACTGCCTTGCACAAGGAGCCCTGGCACACGTGTCCCCTGTGCACCCAGCCATCCCATCCCTGCAGAAACTCCTGGGATCGCAAAGAGCCTGGCAGATGTTGCTGGGATTAGCTTCCACACAGGCAGACACGCACACCGTGGGCTGCCAGCTGTTCCATGCCCAGAGAGATCCCAGGCACTCGGATTCCTCCAAGGCTGGGCTTGCCGCACACGGGGTGCAGCTCCTGCTGCCCCCAGGGCAGGATGAGTCCAGAGGGTGAGTGGGAGAGGAGCCAGGGACCAAGGTGTTGACTGGTCTCAAGGTGCTGCCACCAATAGCTAGGGAAGGGCAGGGATGCAGTGGAGGTCACACTAAGGGGGACACAATGCACGGGGTACCCACACATTCTGACTCACAGCTGAGTCTTGCAAACAGCTGGTTGAGAGGGTGCTCCATGCAGCAGCCCTCACCCCAGCCTCAGATTTCCACAAGCACCTCAGCCAGCCACCAGTACCCCCACAGGAACCTGCTCTCCAGACCTGCCCATCTGCTGTCCCCACTGGCACCGTGGCCACCCCAGGCAGCTGCTGACCCCCTCCTTGTGAGACTAGGGCTGCCCACTCTGCCCTGTGGCGCCCACAGCTCTGGAGCTGCACCTGCAACAACCCACCAAGGCAAGGATACTCCCAGGGACACAGGCTCACCCTGTGCCTCCCATCCATGATCTGACTCTGGCTGTCCCCAGCATGGGGGTATGCTCAGTCCCCAACTCTGCCAGCCTTGCTCAGTCCCCACGAACTGTCAGGGGAGCTGTGGCCTCACCTGCCTGCACCCCACTGTTCCCATGGGGACTAATCCCACCTGAAGGTCAGGGAGGCTCCGACAGCTGCTTACCTCCTGCCTGTGGATTACAGCCTGGGTGTTAGCAGGTGGCAAATGCTGCTTCCCCAGGTTGGCCCAGCCCTGGTAGGGAACTGACAGCAATGCAAAACCAAGCCAGAATGCTCCAAAAAGCAGCCCAGGGTGGCATGTCCCTTTCAGCGTGAGGTGTCCCCTCTGTCACACCCTACCCAGCTGGGGATGCCAGGCACTGGGTCAGAGGATCCAGTATCTGGTCCTCTGGTCCTCTGGTCCAGATCCTGACCTGAAAGGAAGATCACTTGTGCCAGCCCCAGGTGGCCTCAGCCTGGCACCTCCAGGGAACCCCATAGCTTCAGTGTCCTGGAGAAGCTGGCTGGTCCTCAGAGAGTCCCCAGAGCAGACCAGTCCCAGGGGTGCGGTGATGGAGGCAGGGGAGCATGTCCCAACCCACACCCAGCCTGGCCTGGATGCAGCTGCTGATGCATCTCCTTCAGTACACTGTAGCATCTTTGGAGGGATACCATGGGGTGAGCACAGCTTCCCAGAGCTTTTCCTAGAGCAACTGGGGTGTCAACATGGAAGTGCAGAGGGCAAGATTAAGGCTGGCAGCCCCTGGCAGCCTCAAGCCGGGGGATACCAGCTCAGCTAGCACCTGGCCAAGGTCCCACTTCACCCCAGTGCTCCTCCACTGCCCTGCTGGCCACACCTGTAGTGGCGGGCATCCCAAACCTGGGTGATGCTCGTGCAGGAGGCAAATGAAAAGGTTGGCAGTAGTGGGTCCCCTCCTCCAGCAGCTCTGAGTATCAGCACAGGCGGGGGCTGAGGCAGGCGCTGCCACGAGAACAGAACATCATGCCTCAGGGCTCCCAAAGCCGGCAATAGCCCTGGCAACCTGCTCAGTGTCCATCCCCTGGGCAGGCTGCCCACGCACTTCCCAGAGCCACCGGCTGGGAGGAGTGGAGCCCCATTGCTCACCCCTTCCCTGGAGGCCCCTTGGAAAGATGGGGCTGATATGGTCCAAGATGCAGGACTAGTATAAGCTCTGGGTTTTTCTCCCCAGTATCCTGAATCCTTCATCAGGGCTCTCCCTTATCCCTCTCTCTCATGGCGGCCCAAAGACAATTTTGGGGGCAATTTTAAAATATGTCCTCTCACCCCAGTGGTCTGTGGGTGCAGGGGGGAGGATGCCAGGCTGTACCTATGTATTCCCAATACTCCTCACAGCCAGGAATGGGTTGGAGTGTGCAGAACTGCCTGTAGTTTCACCACAGCAGACCATGCCCGGGACCATGCCTGGGACCCACCTCTCCCCTCCACCCTGTCTGACAGGGTGATAAGCTTGTCCCAGAGCCCAGGCAGACTGAAGACTGCCTCTTCTTATTGTCTTCAGCTGGGGGTGATGTGTAGGATGGGCTCATTGCCTGGTGACAGAATCTGAAACTACAACCTGGCAAGGGGAGTGCAGGACCCCAGCACAGAACCAGGACAGTCCCTATAATCCCTGCCCTGGGTCTGGCCATGCCAGGAGCAGGTTGGAGCAGTACCCTGGCCTCCAACATTAGCTCATCCCCAGCTACACAGGCAGCCTGTCTCCTTGTGCAAACTGTCTGGGTACCCAGAGTAGTGCTGGGACAAACTGACTTTCAGAGAGCTCCTGCTCTGCCTGGGCACCTCTTTCAGGCACAGCAAAGATGTGCCAAAGAGGCTGAGCAGGATCAGTTGAGGTCTAGGGATGCTCACACCTCCCTGGTTCTCCGCCCCTGAGGTGCCCATACAGCCTTGTGGGCTGGTCCCCTCCGGGGCACTGGCATGCCGAGGACAACCAGCTGCCTCTCCCACATCCTGAAGTAAAGCAGTGCCTGCCTCAGGATGGCACACCCCATCCGGGCTGGGCAGGACGTGAGCAGCCCAGAGGCTGCCAGCAACAGTGCACACCTCTGCTCACACCCACACCTTCACACGATGCACACACACGAGGAAACAGAGCAGCAAGCACTGCAGGGGCATGGCCAGCACTGCCCGTTCAGCTCAGCAGGAGAACACACACACATGCACACAGGAGACAGGGATGCACCAGCTCTGCTCTGCCTGCCAGGGAGGGCACACACATTGAAACACCTATGCAAATACACAGGCATGCATGCACATCCACACCTGTGTGAAACTACACCTATGTGCAAATCCAAACCTGGGCGCTTGCGTCTCCCCAGTGCTCCTCCTGTGCCCTGCCCTCTCCATGCAAATCCTCCTGGTGCAGAACTGTGCCACGGAAATCCCCAGCCCTGGTCCCAAGGTCCCCAAAGCTGTGCCACTGGCCATGCAGAGCCTGGCTTGGGGAACAGCACCACCCAGCACAAATAGCAATATGCCACTGTGCCTCATCCCATGCCAGCCTGGCACAGCCCTTGGTACCAGCACTGGCTCTGACATGTAGAAGTGGATGTTTAACACCTCTGGCTCTGCCTATCATGAGGAGAAGCTCACCCTTGGGTGCTAATCCTGCCAGACAGTCATTCCCTAGGTAACGCAGCCCTCAGGTAAATCTGGCTTCCTGGAGCCATCCCACCTTTGAACGGTTTCACTGCTTCCCAGTGCCCCTGGGCTGGCAGAGCTGGGGCAGTGAGAGTAGGCTGGGAAGGTGGCAGGGGGGCAATGAAACGGGCATAAGACAGCCCAGAGGTGCTGCAGCAACCATGTGAAAGTGGAGGCGGCATGGATGCATTTCCATAGCCTTGCTCTGTCAGATACCATCTCCACCAGGCTCTGCCCCCACAGGGACACACGTGCAGCGACTGTAGCACATGGACAGCAGGGTCTGGCTTTGCTCAGAGTTATTAATCATGTTCTGTTTGATCCCAGCCTGAGCAGGGAAGCTGCAGAGGGTTGTGCATATTGGGGGATGTGTTGTGCTTTCTCAGCTTTTCAACTTTGCCAGGATGGGTAGCAGGAGACACAGAGCCTGGAGACACAGCCCCAAGGGGCCCATGACCACAATGATGGTCAATCACTGCACCGTTAGGGGCTGTTCCCAGGCTAAGATACACACTTAGCTCTGGAGGGATGCAGGGAGCATGGCAATCCTGGACATGCTCTTTGATTTTGGCCCCTGCCTACAATACCCTGTTGGAAACTTCCCAAAGCATCTGCCCAAACAGGAAGCCTAGGAGGTGCCTCATCTCTGCCCCTTGCTGGGGCACCCCAAGGAGGGAACAGGACTCTTCCTACTCCGGGACCAAGGCTGCTGAGTTTGGTCCTGTGCATAGCTGCATGGGTGTGAGGGAAAGTAGCAGGAATTGTCCTGTCCCTTAGCACACTCCTGAGCTCCTTCACCTCCATCCACACTGGTTGGATGGGCTGAGTCTTTTCAGTGTTTGCAGAGAGGCTGCAGATGGGGTCAGGATCCACCTGTAAACTCAGAGCATCCCTGAGCATGGCAGGACCAGAACAGGATCCTATGCTACAGATGTGCCTGTGCCTGAGGGCAGGGCAGAAGCAGCTCAGTGCTGACAGAGAAATCACAGGCAAAGCCAGACGTAGACAGTAGGGAGGTGAGAGATCTTTCCACTCCCAAACAATATACTGAGGTGGGAGGAAAGCAGGCTCACTGCTGTCCCATCTCCTAGCTTTCCTACAGCCTCCATGGTTCTAGGAGCAGCCCCTGACGCTGAATGTCTGCTCTGGCTGCTGGGGGAGAGGGATGGGACCAGGACATGGAATGGGACAGGAGTCCAGGTCAAGCACTTGTGCTTGCAGAGCAGGGCAGGCAGTGAGGAGCACTGTCCTGGAAGAGTCCTACCAGCTTGCCAGCACCACCCCCCATACTCTTCCACAGCAAGCATAGGCACAGGGATTGCCACCAGCAGGAGCTGGCACCTGTCCTGCAGGCTTAGGGGGCATGACAGGAAACACCTGCCCTGGACAGTCAGTCCCTGGAAGGGCTGGGAAGTGCAGGACCTGGGAGTGAATCAAGGCAGAGGGGTGTGAGAAAGGATGTGACACCCCCCACCTTCTGCCCTGCTCCTTGCTGCCTGCTCCTGCCCTCCCTCCCTGCTGCTTCACTGTCAGCAGTTAAAGCTCCCTTGGGCCAGCAGACCATTGAGACCTACCTGGGTGCTTGGCAGAGCCTGCCAAACTCCACCCTGGGCCAGCACCGTGCCAGGGCTTCCTGTGCCTGCCACGGCTCTGCAGGGCTGCCAGGGCCAGGTTGCCCTTCCCCAGCAGGCTGCTACAAGCAGCAATCAGCCACACAGGCAGGGTGCATGTGCCTAGTGTGTTACATGTGCCTGCCATGCCGTGGGAACACGGACACGGGTCCTGCATGTCACAGCCTGCAAAGCTGAGTGCCAGAAATGCCATGTGTACCACTGCCACCTGGGTCCCACGTCCCACAGTGCCACGTGGAAGTTCCATGGTGTTCGCGCGGGCTATGTGCGGATTGCCTCATCTGTGTGCACCGGCTGTTCGCTGCTGCATGTGTTTGGGTGAGATGGCGTGTTGTGCATGTCCCTTGTGCGCTTTGCTCCGCACACAGGCTGGATGTTCACCCTGGCACGCAGGAGTTGCAAGCAGGAGAGTGCTCCCTCCGCGGGCTGCAGGGGCACGGCCGCGCTGCAGAGGGGCGCGGCGGTGCCGGCCGGGAGCGCCCGCCATGAGCTCGCAGATGGGCTGGACCTGCCTAACGCGAGCCGAACGAACAAAACGTTCAGGTCAGGTATTGCACGTGGGGCTCGACGCCAGGCAAGTGCAGAGATGCTCCGACTTTGGATAGTGTGGGCTGGAGGGGTGCTCTGCCTTGGGTTGCCAGCGGCCCCTTCCACACCCTTCCTCCCGAGCTGGGTCCTTCCAGACCGGGAGACAGTGTCCTTGCTGCACACGCTGCTCCAAACCAGCTCCTCCGGGGGGTAAAGTCCGGAAAGTGGATGCTTGACACCTGCTGCCTGGGAAAGCCAAACAGAGCAGGGACGGTTTAACTGCCATGGCAGGGTGGAGAACAGGGAAGAAAGGAAGAAAGTAAATGGAGGAGGGAAGGGGAACAGAAAGGATTGGAAAACACAGGTGAACAAGAGTTAAGGAAAGGGGACAGGCTGGACCGTGTCCCCTGAGCCCATCCCCTTCCTTCTCGGGAGTTCAGGTGTGTGACCAGACTCCCAGTACTTGTCCCAGGAAAGCCCCCAGGATGTTCTCCATGCCCAGTACCCTGTTCCCAGCCAGGCAGGCAGGACCCTGGCCAAGGTGTGCTGGGCTATAGCAGCTCACCTGGCTCCGGTGACACGCTGGCAGCTGTCAGGTGAGCGGCTTCGCCTTCCCCCGCTGGCTCACAAGCAGAAAATGAGGGTGACGCTGGCTGGATGGGGCTTTTATAGTCCTGATAAAAATAGCGCTGGCTGGCCGGTGATCGGGGGGCCGGAGAGATGTGACTGAGCAGAGACAGGCAAGAGGGCTGGGCTGGCGGCGGCGAGCCTTCTCCCCAGCACACCTGTCACAGCTCTGTGTTTGCTCAGAGCAAATATTGACCCAAGGAAGGCAGGCTGGGCAAGGGAGGCGATTAGCCCACCTAGATTAGAGGCAGAGCAGGTCTCTATGCAAACTCTCCAGGGCTGCCTTTGTTAATGGGAGCCTGATGGGCTGATACGAGCCAGGAGCCTGGGTGCTGGGGTGGTGGGGAGGAGGAGGTGGGGGGGAGAGGAGGAGACATTCATTAACCTGCACTGGAACAACACCAGCTGTCACTTTTCCACCCACCTGCCTGGCTCACTTTGCAGCAGAGAGGAGAGTGGGGGGCCAGGGGAAGCAGGTGTGAGGATACCCTACCTGAGCAGCTCTAGGATGGCCCTGGCTTTCTTGCAGTGTTTTGGGCTGCTGAAAGGTCAGGGAGTTGTGAAGTCTCAGGGCAGAAAAGCAAATCTAGTGCCTACCTCAAGCAGTCTGAATGCCAGCGATGGAAAAGTCTTCCTTGTTCTCACCCCAGTCCCCCCACTCATGCTGAAAATCCCCATGGCACACCAGGACAATGCTCACACTTGATTTAGAGCAGTCCACAGACTTCTGAGCTAGGCAGCAAAGCAGACCTCAATAAAACTTCAGGAGCACTCCCGTTGGGAGTGTTTCCTGCATGGCCACACAGGCCAGGAGCCAGCTGTCCTAATGCAGCAGCAAGAACAGGATGTGTTTCACTCCATGTGCACATGCTTCCCCGTGGGTCACTGCATCCCAGAGTCACAGCACTCCTGTGTCCCAACTGTGTCACTGCCCAGCAGGGTAACTGGTGCAAACACTCCAGTGCTGGCTCTGGGAGGAGTGTGCAGAGCTCACAGAAGCCAGGAGAAGTTTAGACACACTCCTACAGTGCCCAGCTACGCTGCTCAGCCCTGACAGCCCTCTGCTGATCTCAGCCAGAGCTAGCAGGAGCTGGGCTCTCTCTCCCAGTTATTCTGGCACCCACAGCTCCTTGGATAACAGAGCATGAAGTGCAGCAGCGGTGGCAGGAGAAGGTCCTTTGTGTGAGTGCAGTGGCCTGTTTGTTTGTGTAAATGGGTGTGTTTGTGGGTGGGGAAGGGGGTAACAGTGCTTTAACCCCCACAGTGTACACCTGCAGGAATCCTGGTCCTGGGTGTGCTTTAGAAACCATCACCATTGCTCCCTCCAGAACTGGAGCGTACTTGTAGATTGCAGTAAATGGATTCCCAAATGTAAGAGGATAGTGGCAGATCCCTAGCAGCCACTGCCACCCAATTCTTCTTCCTCGGAGACTTGACCCTCTCACACTCAGGATTTTGAAGGGCAGGCTCCATCCCTCCTGCCTGCTGCTGCCTCTGCAGGCTGGGGTTCCCCAGGCCTGTCACTGGAAGGGTTGGAGTGATGCCAGTCTGCTGCCCTTGCTCATCCTGGTCCTTTTTCAATAGTTTTGGCAGCAAAGGAAATGCAATACCACCAATACTTTGGGTTGTGGCGCAGTGAAGAAGTGTGATGTTCTGCCTCCTTTTGATGCTGTACAGCCTGTGATGCTTGGGCTTACATATTTCTCCTTTCCTAGTATGGGAAATGTGCTGGAGAGGTCTCCCACCCCTCCCTGCCCCAGCACGCACCAGCATAGCAGAGCTACAGCTCTCGACATAGGCTGATTGTCTACCCCCTCTCTCGAGAAGCAAAAAACCCCATATACCACAGGTGCTGCTGTAGTGCCAGCAGGTATCTCCAAGCCTAGAGACTGTGTCAGAAATGCTCTTTGACCCCAGGCTCTCTCCTGCAAGGGTAGGCCCCTCCATTCACCAAATAGCAGCAAGTACTGTCCTTGTAGCTTTACAGAAAAAGGGAGAAAAGCAGGTCTCTTGAGCTTGCAGAGTGCCCTGGGGAACATCTTCCACCTGTTCTGGCAATACTGGGGCAGCATCTACCAGCTTGTGCCCTTCCCTGCCAGGCAGGTGGGTAGCACCAGGACTGAGCACTTAGCAGGGCTGGCCTCAGCAAGGCAGCCTCATCCTCCTCTTGTAGCTGCCAAGGGCTTGTGCTGCCTCACTGGTCCATGAGGACTGACTAGCTCACATCAGAGCCCCTCTTGTGTCCATCAGGAGCCAGCATGGTGCCCTGGCCTGGCCTGAGCATGGCCCCCACTCCCAAACACCAAAGTGACACAGCTGAGCCAGCAAAGCCCGGTATCTCAGAGATGGGAGGCCGGGGTGAAGGCTCTGTCTAGCTCTGCCAAGGGTTTTGGAAGGATCACCCTCATGCTTTTGGTCCTCACACCGCCAGCTGGTCAGGGCAGGACTTTTCAGGGTTCCTACCTCATACACTAACGTATATGTACAGAGGGAGAAGGGACTGATTCCAACCAAGGAATGGTTGATTCCTAGTCCCAGAACACTGCTACCTTCCCCACAGTGAGACAGAGACCCACCAAGAGGGGCTTTGCAGGAGATTCAGACTCCCCAGAAGCAATGGGATAGCCAAGCCTAGCAGACACTCTGTCAGGGAAGCCCAAGAGCAGCTTTTTCCCTTCCCTTTATCTCCCACACAATGGCACGATTCAGCAGGTGTTAAATGTTTTAATAGGATTCAGCATAGCTTCTGTTGCCCACCTGCCCCAAGGCCATTTCACCCCTCCCTGGGAGCCAGGAGTAACAGCCAAGAAGAAAGTGCCTGCTGTGTGTTGCATTAACTGCCTGATGACTGAGTGCTCCCGATAATTCACACAAGGAGAGGGGAAGTCCCATTAGCCTGCCAAGCTCATGCTCACCCATTGGCGTGCTGGCCATATATCTGCCGGGAGCCTGGCCTGGCTACCAACCCCAGTCCCCGGGGAACATCACCCATTTCACCACCCAAACACCAGTTGGAAGAAGCAGGGCCTGTACCCGCAATATTTCTGCTGGAGAGATGTTCATTAGAAACGTAGCTCTGTTGGGCAGGGGCCAAATCCAGCCCTGGGAGACAGTGCAACAAGCTCAAACTTCCTCCTGTCTGAGATCCAAATGTAATTAGCAGAAACAGGATTTCCCCCTCTTTTGGGAGCCGAGCTGGGCTTTGAGTCTGGGCCTACTATAATCCCACAAGTCCATTGCCCTTGGCAGTGGGTACCAACAAAACCTCTTGCAAAGGGCAAGTCCCTCCCTGCCAGCTCCACACGTCTCTGCTCCCCCCTCCCCTCAGCATTGCCCCAAAGATCCAAGTCAGAGAGAAGCCCCCGGGTGAGAACATCGACGCTGTAGGCCCCACACTATGCAGAGCTCACCCCCAGCACTATCTGGGAGTGCTGCTCTCTCTCTTTGCTAGCAGGACACTGATATGGCTCGGTCACACATTAAAATGTTTTCCAAAACCAGGGTCAGGGTCTAGTTCCCAGTCTGAGAACAGAGATTGGGAATTTCCCCAACCTGGGAAAGAGGCTGCCCCTGGTGCATTTATACTTTAGGATGAGGATAAAAGAAAAGTGTACGACAGCTGTTACTGTCTTTGTTTAGTGCACTCAAAGTGGTTCTGGTTGAGAGGCATCAGAGAAAACCTACAACAGAGGTGACACACCACCATCTCACAGCCCCTAGAAAGAGTTGAGAAAAGAAAAATTTCTCTCTTACAGGTGTAAATAACTCTCAAATCTGTTTCCCTGACTCACTTGTTGTTTAAGGCATCATCTTTAGATCTCTCCTACTAGAGTGATGCTTATCAAACAAGTGAATTTCCCTCTAATAGAGCTCCAACAGGCAAGTACAGTGTGAATTCTGTGTTCTTCAGGTCCAGGCTGGGAGCACAGGAGAGTGGGGAGAATAGGAGCTTTAATGGCAAAAAAAAAAAAAAAATTCCCTGCACATTTGATGGCACTCAGGCTCTCTCCATTTGTTTTTGGGTGTTACACCAGACTAACACACAGCATTTCCCATGTTAACTCCTCCAGCTGGTGGATGCAATGGTGCAGCTGCAGTGATGCAGCCTAAAGAGCATTAGATCACACAGCAGGTCTGAGGATGGACAAACTGATTGACAGTGTCTTCACTGCTCCATGCTACCCGTAGGTGGATGGATTCAACCTGCTTTAGGGCAATAGAGAGGTTTCTGCCTTTGCTATCCTTTTGGGAACTTTGTTGCAGGACTACAGAGCATCTGCAGTGAGCAAATCCTAGTGAGGAGCCTGGACAAAGAAGAATCGGTCCAAGTGGACTGAACAGCCAGGCCCTGTTGCTGCCTTGAGCTGTGGAGGAAGGAAGGGGCTCTGCATTACGTGTTCAGCACTAGCCAAAGCCCAGAGGAATACAGAAAGACTGCTGTGACGTAGGAGACCTGGCATGCAGAGTATTGGGAAGGGAAGAAAGGGTTTGCACTTCTCATGAGAAGGATCCAGAACCCATGTGAAGGCCCAAGGCACCCAGGCTGAGTTCAGGGGCTGGCAGTGCCTCTGCTGTATCTCTGACAACAGTAACAGCCTGGCCCTGGGGCTTAGTAATGGTTATGCATGCAGGGCTCCTGTACAGAGAGAAGTTCTGGGGTGAAGCTGGGTGAGTTGCAGTACCTCAGGCACAGCAGGCAATTGCCCTCTGCTGAGTGGGGCAAAAGCCCTCCACAGTGCCTTTTGCATAGTCTCCTCTTAGGATGTGAGGGAAGAAGATGCAGCTCTGGTCTTGGCTTGGTCCTGGCACTGGGAAACAAGGCATGAGGGTTTGGAAGAGGACTCCAAAGCTGCATCCTCACCAGAGCTGGGTGGCTGCATGAGCCCCCTTTTACAGAGTCCATTGCAGTAGGGCAGAACAGGGGAGATGCTGCAAACGCAGCCCTACGAATTTCCACAGCCATCCCGCAGCTCCTGCCTGGGAGCAGCAGCCGGAACCCAGCACCAGCCTGTTCTGTGCTGGCCACTGGGATTTCTCACAACTTGCACTGCCACCTCCCGGCTGTGACAAACCTGCTCCTTCATTGTGACACCTCTTGCAGCCTGACAGACCCCCCCACCCCGGGCCAAGCCAAAGCTCAGCGGATCCCCTTCCCTAGGTGACAACCTTGCAGTTTGAAAAGGGAAGACTGTTGTATGAACATATTATGAATTTCCCTGCAGAAAAGTATTCTCATGGGAAAGCAGAATTTGCAGAGCACAAAGTTCTTCTAAACAATCTCTGTCCTGTGTCCCTATCTCAGGAGATGTGGATTTGTTTCTCTTTCTTGACCAATGGGTGAAGTTTTGTTATCACTCTGGTATGGGAGACATATTGTGGGGAGATTGTTGGGGATGGAGCAGGGAAGAAGCAGCTTGCTCTTCACCTGGGCAGAAATAGCCCAAGCTTGAAAAATGGAGTCAACTTTAAAAAATACATTTAAGCCTTCTGATACAGAGTCCATGAGTCCTGTTTCACTGCTCTCATCACGACCATAAATAATGACCCCGAGACCACAGAACACCTTGTCCAGGGCTCACAAATCCAGACGCATGAATTACATACGTTACACACAGTGTCAGTGAAGGTGAAGTTGCTTTTATTGTGTTGCTGCGTGTGCTGATGGTGCTGCAGCTGCCCCCTGGGGCTGGCCACTGTAGGGGAACCTCCATCACTGGAGCAAGGAGGGGAGGAGGATTCAGTACCTACATCCTACTGATGTCATTACCTCATTGGTCAGTTCTTACCCAGCTACCTTTCAAAGCAGATTCCACTCCTCTCAGCTGGTACAGACTGAGGATAGTGGGAATTGTCACAGTGGTTGTCCATGTGCTCCCTGTAGCAGAGTTCTTCTCCGATGATGTGGCCAGCCACAAAAAGGAGAGAGCTCATGATCTCTGCTGTGGAGTTGTGTCAAATTGGTGCTGAGAACATAATCAGGACATACCTCCTCAGAGAAAGCCAGCATGCTGAGCTAAGGTCATGCTGTGGGAAGGTGCGAGTTGCTCTGGACATCACAGGAGTGAAGAATGGAGAGAGCTCATGTGCTTGAAGAGCTTAAGCAGCATGGTACCCAGCAGCTATGCTCTGGAGGGTGGGGGTGCCAGGTTGGTGATTCTGAAGAAGAGATGGCAGCTATGGAGATGACATTTACATCCAACAACCCTCTTCCATTAACCCTCAATCCCATCTCTCTACACATCTGCCCAAGCTAGGGCAAACCCTTAAGCTTTTCACTTGGGTCCAAATCTACTTTCCCCACCAGTGGCCATTCCCTCAGCCTAACTAGATCCCACACCACCATGGACTATGAAAACTTTGCTCTCTTTCTGTTGTCAGAGGCTGTGCTGCCTGCTCCTTGACACTTTTCCCTAAGGACCATCCTTGTGCTAGGCTCTCCAGTGCCTCAGGCCAGCTGTTCACCCACAGGGCTCTGCCCCAGAGCTGCATGAGGGTCTCAGGTCCACAAAAAGGCTGTACTGTTACCACCTCTGCTCTGTGGCTCAGGACAAGCCAAGAGAGGGCAGAGACTTTGGGAGTGGATTCTTCATTTTGCACAAGGCAGCCTTGGCATTGATAGGCAGGGATTCAGGTCGCCCACATGGTGTAGAAAATGGGCTGTGGTTCAGGATGACATTTTAAGGACAGGTCCTGTTCCCCCCCAGAGCACAGATACACTCTGCTACCTTCGGGAGGGCTGGGGGGGTAAAACAATGACTCTGGGCCGGGCTGTCAGCACCACCTCCCCACGGCTGGCTTCAATCAGGATATTCTGCAGTGTGTTTTCCAGCACCAGCTCCACAAGGTTCCCAACAGCTGGCTGCCTAGAAGGACAGAAGTACAGCAGAGGACAGCTATCAGAAAGCAGATAAGTCAGGCTGTTTGCTGTGACTCCTGCCAGGAATCATCAGGCACAGCAGTGGAGCATACACTGTTTCTTACATACTGAGACCAGTGAACCAAAGACTTGAGCAATGGGCTGCTGACCCTTGTCCCAGAACTGTCACCATCTGGTGTCAGGCCCTGATTTAGACAGAGCTGGGTGACTATAGTTTTACTGGTTTCTCCCTCCAAGCTGTGCTGTAGCTGCTATTAGTGAATAATGCTTGTAGCAGTGTACAAGGGAGCAGCCACAGCAATTGCTAGGTGGTGAAATACTGCAGTGAAAATAAAAGGTAAGATAAGCACACACTGCACCCTCATGTCTAATATGGCCTAGACTGCCTGAGAGTAAAGCAGACTTAATTCACTGCCAGCATCCTGGCACTGCCCGTGGCTCAACCCCAGACACAGTAAACCTCTCCCCACAAACCACATTTGGGAGAGGGTGGCTAGATGGGCTAGCATTGACTTTCACCCAGACAACACAGAACACACCAGCAGAAATTCTGCAGGGCTGAAGGAGAAATGGATTTCTGGCCAAGCAGTGTGCTGCCATGGCTCTCTTGACTGTGCAGATCTTGGCTTTTAAGTGTGACTCTTCCTCACCTACTTATTAGCTCCTTTTCCGTCAACTGCTTATGGTGAAAAGTCTCGCAAGACTCTGGCAAATCACTGGGAGAGGTTTCCTGACTCTTTTTTTTCCTCTCTCCATCCTTCTTAAAGTCAAGATCTGTTGAAGCAGAGACCCTGGAGGGGATCGTGGAGCCCTGTTTACTGTCCTGGAGCTCTGCTGATTTTGCAGACTGGAACTGGGAGAAATATGGAATAGGCTCATCATGGATTTTTCTCACTAACTTCTGGAAGTGGCTGTTCTCCAAGAGGCTTCTAGGAAGAGGAAAATAAAGGATAAGTTCCAGCAAATCGGCACTCTGTATGACCCAGAGGATTATTACAAGACACCACAAATCAGAGGAAACCACTGACTGGTGTCAGTGTTTAGTCTGTACCTTCTTGCTTTCTGGGCCTAAGGGAAGCAGCAAGAGGGCTTGAGCCAGTGAAACTACCTCTGTTTCCACAGTGCTGGCTCTTTACATTGGGGCAGCTCACAAATGGAATAGCTGTACCCCAATGCAGCCTGCTTCCAAGATCACAGCAGGTAGAGTTCCCTTGTTTCTGGGAACTCTCTAAAGATGGCTCAGCCCCTGGCTGGGGAAGAAGCCCCTGCCTTGACTGTCACTCCAGGATCTGAGATCATAGTTCCCAAGACAGCCTTTGGCAGGTGGATCCCCCATTCTGGCAACAAGAGGGGACAGATTCCTCAAGGATCAGCAGAGGGCTGGCCATGCTGCACGCATTCTCTGGAGGACAGGGGCTCCAAACCAGGTGAGGGGGAAGGGACACGCACCTGATGACACCTGTGAGTATGTCAGTCACCACCTCCAGCTCCTGTTTAGAAGCAGCAGCCAGGGACAGCCTTTTGGGCTCCACATCTGTCCTGTTTCTGGGGCCACTTCCATCCACAAATTTGCTCTCTGAGGGCTGGGTGCTGAAAGGGCTGGGAAAGGAGGAGTTGTTCCTTCAGTGGCAGCACTACAGAACCAAACTCTCAAAGACCAGCACCCTCCTGGCACCGCAGCAGCATGTCAGGCAAGCAGGGGAGGGGTGGGAGCTGTCATATTTGTGACAGGAGCAGGGACACTGTCATAAAAGAGGAACACTGAGCTCTGACAGTTGAGGTGGGAGGAGAAACAGATCATGTCAGCTAACACTGAGGAAAGCAAGACACCTCTTACCTAATTCTGAGGCACTATAGAGGAGCAGAGCAGAGTGCCAAGTTCAGTGCATATCAAAGCATGGGCAGCCCTGACTCAGATGAAGCTGCCAGTCCAAAACTCTCTCTTACCGGGACAAGAAGTATCTGGGAAAATCTAAGGCGAAGTTGCTGAGAAATTCCTCAATAGCGTGGGACCTGGCTGACACATCAAGGTGTAAGAGCAAGGGCGTGGGAGGCTCTGGTTTGACCCACATCTGGCTGGCATCTTTGTCCAACAGCAGCCCCCTCTCAGTGTGTCCTGGTGGCTGACTGGGTGTAGGGTGGTTTTTAATAGGGGGTAATGTCTGTTGGAGAGAAAGAAATGGCTGGCATATAGTTGGTCCTTTGGCCACAAGTAGGCTGATGTAGGTTTGAGCACAGGCATGAGAACTGAAAGCCCAGCAACCAGACCCATCAGATTCTGGGTGCCAAAATGATCTCAACACTGCATTACTGATAACAGGCATGAGCAGCCATAGTGGAAATCAGGTCTGTCCCCTTCTCACTGCCCAGTGTGCCCCAAGTATCAACAGGCTTCAAGGTCTCCCTAAGGTACATGGGGCTGTTGTTCTCCAATCCATCACCATGGAAGCTCTTGCAAGCACACCGGGAGTGCTGTGGGAGAAGTGATGAACATGGATGGAATGCACAGGGAAACTGTCCTCCCCTAAATCTGAAGGGAAACCAGGAACTGATTCTAGCCACACTACATGGGCCAGCTTGGGGTTGCACTAGCAGCAGTCAGGTTGGGGGAAGTTTCTTAGAGCAGTAGCCAGGATGCCTGGGCCAGAAGGACACCACTTGAGATCTGGAGAAGCCCTCAGGCATTGCAGGACTTTAATGATCTTTGAGACACGGCTGTCCTGTCTCTGTGGATGAGGCTAGGGGCCTTTGCCTTCACTGCTGCAGATACAGCAGGCTCCAAATTATCACTAGAGATTAAAACACTAGAGGACTAAATGAAACTGTTATTATCTTTCTGCAGCCATCCTTATGCTCATCCAGTGAAGGCCTTGACCTGCATCACTGATCACACCAAACAGCACAGGGCAAACAGTCCAAGCTAGAGTTGCCCTGAGCTGATTCCTTCACACAGAACAGTGCAGGGCATGCAAAGGCACTCCATGGAGTCTCAGGAGCACTGCTACAGCCTCACTGTGCTGGCATTCCTGAGATAAAAAGCTGCATCTCCTTGTTGCCTCAATCCTCTCAGGCCTAGCCTCGCCTCAGCTCCCCTAAATCTTTCCACATCTTGGGTTAGCTTTGAGCCCTGTCATTCCCACAGCATGTCCTGCTGATGGTTATTGGCACTGTTGGCTCTTCCTTTGGGCCCAGGTAGTTCTGCAGAGCACTCACTGGGACCTTGTTTCATACCTTCCCATCACAGCTGGAAAAGCTGTCATACAGCAGTGCATACAGTTTTGCACTTGAGTGGAAACTGGTGAACCAGGCAAACTAAGCTTTAAAGCTTTCTGTGTATTTAAACCAAGGCAATTCCTGCCTGCAGCTTCTCCTGAGGAACAGAGCACAGGTCTTCTTGAGGTGAGGGCAAAGTCTGCACCATGTTTTGCCAGGGTCCTGCTGCTTTCTGTTGTGGCACACATTCCATTGTGGCCCCAGAATGAAACCAGTACAGGTATTGATTGTCTGTGTGCATCTTTTCTGCTTATTTGAAACCTTTTCTCCTTTCTCCAGTCATGGGAGCATGTTTGATGCCAATTTCAGCTCCCATTCACCTCAGCTGGAAAGTTACTGGCCAGAGAACACAGCCAGACAGTTTGATTCTTCTGGCTCCTCCAAACAGTCTGTCTCCCAAAGCCTTGAAGCTACAAATCCTGCTGTGCTCTCTGCCCAGACTCCCACACTGTGATATCCAGCATCTGCCTCTTTTCTAAAGCAGTCAGTTTGATTCTACCACGAGTGAGACAGGCCTGATTTACCTTGTATTTCCTGATCACATCTGAGGATTCAGGAAGATTTTCTGTTCCAGCAGAATCTGATAACTTCTGAAAAATAAAACAAAATTTAAAAAAAAAAAAAAAAAAAAAAAAAAAAAGGAAGAATTAGCATATGGGGAAGACATGGAGCAGAATAAGACCTTAGGATTTTTTTTTAACTTTGCCGCAGCTGAGAGTCAATGATCTCATCCTCCATTCTTCACTCAGACCACATTCTTACTGCTAGCTACACATTTCTCTCCAGTGTTTTTTCATGGTTAGAAATCCAGCCACTGGTTTCCAGAGCCACTGGCTTTGTTTTTCCAAAGGCTTCTCATGCACTTCCAAATTTTGGATGGTCACGAGCAATTTCAGAGTTTGTAAGATGATTCTTGGCTAGAAAACAAGATCTCATTTTCCACTAACCACAGATCAGCTTTGAGGTCTTTGATAGATCAGAGCCTCATGTCCTCTTAACAACTTGCCTAGGTTTTCCTAAAGAATGTTTCTTGTCAACACTGGCTGCTATTTCTTGAGCCAAGCTAAGCTGGTGCAAGGTTCTGAGAGCACTTACCCCTGAAGGTGACGTCAGCTTCTTCTTACTCCCAAGGTCCTTCTCTGTGATGGTGAATTCCACAGCCTGCCGTTCCTTTTTCTCTTCCCACTCATGCAGGTCCCTCTCATACTGAGCCAGGGATTCCTGGATGTACACCTATAAAACATACCATAACTGAAGGGAGCAGGACTAGAAAAGAGTTGCAAATAATAGTCTCTGGCTCAAGTCCATGCCTGTTTCTCTCCTTCAGGAGGTCCCAGAAAGAAACCCACTTGTTTTCCATGTATTTCAGTGGCAGGAAGAGGAAAAAACAGTGGTACTTTAAGACTCAGACAGAGAAGATATACTCTCTTGCCAAAGAAAGCCTGGAAAGTGTTGAGGGGGACACTACTGTTAGTCCGTGCCCTCAATAATATTAAAGCAGTGAAACTTGTTTTTTACAGATATCAAGTCTTTGGTACCCACTGAGAGCCATTCCCATTCAAACCATCACTTCTAGCAGCTGGGTTCCCCTCACAAAGCCACACATTGCACAATTATACTTCATCCAGTGAGCCACACAGACAGCAAGATCCTTAAAGCATCAGGAAGGATGAAGGTAAGTGTCTTCAGGAATAAGAAGTGTGTATTCCTTCAGCTGGAAGCAGCAGGCAGCTGACAGCTGGGGTCAGCCATTTGGAAACCACAATAACATGCCCAGGTAATGGTAATACACAGGTACCTCTTGAGTCTCACCTCACACACCAGATTTATTCTGCAGAAGTAGGGACTCTTTGTAGGTTCCAGTGTGATGAAGCAGGGGATGCTCTCTCCAGGCTGTGCAACCCCTGACTCTGGAGCAATCTCCAGCACCTGGGTGTAGGGGCAGGGAAGGAAGAGAACAGAATTTAAAAAAAACAGAAAAAACCCCACAGGAGCTATTTCACTGTCCTGGGATCTTCCTGTGTGCTTTCTCTCTGTAGAGAACACACCTCTCCTTCTCAGAGGTATGTGGCATGAGAGAGATGCAGTTGATATATTCTAAGAACAAACATGACCTTTGCTGCTGGACAGAGTCCTGAGGTTTATTGCATTTTGTAGTTCCAGCTTCATATAACCTCACCAAATCTTCAGATTTCCCTTCTGAATTCCTGTTGTTCCCTGTCCTAATCCATGCCTTCCCTTTTCCTTTCATCACCTAGTAGAAAGCCAATTCCCTAGAACTGAGTGTCCCGTTGAAAATGGAGCTCTAAGGTCCTTTCATGCCACAACAGAGATGGGCATGAAGGCTGTAGATCAAAGAGGATTCACCTTTTCTTTATAGGAGCTTATCTGCCAGGTAAACACCACTGCCTTGCTCTTCGAGATATTGTTGAGAAAGACAAGTCGACCAGCTTTGGTGCAGTCTGGGATATTTCCAAGACAAATCCTGTGATGGGACAAGGTGGCTGCCTGCAGGAAGCAAGAAGAAACCAGAAGGAACAGCAGGGAAGGAAGATGGGAGCTAGCTATTGGGGGAGTCATGCAATCATCTCTAAGTTGTCCAGCAATTCACAAATAATATTAACCAGATCTCTTTACTATAACAATTCTCTCAATTTTTCACTGGTTACAGTGACCTCAAAAGGTCAGCTGTATTGCAGTGGGATTGAGTGAGCAATGAATAAGACATAATATTGGCGTTGGCCAGGAGAGGATCTCAGGAGCACAGAGGACCAGTAACACCTCAAATTCTCTCTGCAGCACTTGCAGTCCAGGCCTTTTCCTGCTTCAGCTGAGAAACAAAATCCCTATCAACCTGACTGTGAGTTTTTGGAAATTGATCCCTAATACACCTTGCTACTAGTATGCTACTAGTTTGTCCCATTCTCCAAGCACAATGCAATCTCTAAGTAAGTACAGTAATCATTACAAAAAGAAACTTGATTGCAGACAACAGAGCCTTGCAGAATGCCATCTTCATGGTCAGATTGAGGCAGCTTTCAGTCATCTTCTCTTTGCTGTTCTCAGGAATATAAAGGCCCTGCTGGAAGTGAAAGGGCTAGTGGAGCTGTGGCTGGCTCCAAGGAAGGCATGCTAATGTCACACAGGTTGAATCCTTTACCTGCCAAGAGAAAACCTCTGCTGCTGCTGTGTAATGCTCATTCATTGTGCTTGGATCTATGGGTGAGTTTAACAACAGATTGTCCAGGATGGCAGATCAGCTCTAGCCAGGCCAGACAAGCTCCTGCTGAGCCAGTGGCAGGTCAAACAAGTGCATTCCTCTGCATGTGCCTGAATAGGTGACCATCCTGCAGTCAGGTTATGAATCACCTGAGTTTGGCTGGGAAATGGTGGCAGCCAAGCCCTGACAGGGCATGGCAGGAGTATAACAGTCTTTTTGAGAACAATTTAGCAAAGAAAAAAGTGTAGCTGCACTGAAGAAAGGCAGCTGTGATGGGAGGTAACTTCTAAGAAAATATTCAGTACGTGAACAAACCCAAACCTGTTTTTCTTCTAATGGGTATGGAAGTGACAAGCTGGAAGGAAGACACCTTTCAGCTTCCATGAGTTAAGCTCTGGATCATCTGCTGGAAGGGAAATATCTTGTTCTATCTCACGGCAAATGAACTCTCCTGCAACACAGACTACTGCAAGATGGAGTCACCTGTATATTTCAGTCTCTCTCAGACACTTCTGGATGATCACAGTGCTCATATCCCACACTTGGACTTACCTGCCCAGGCACAGTTAGCTTGGCAGAACCTGGAATGACTGCAGAAGAACATTGGCTGGATGTGGCAGCCTCTCTTGCAACATTTGGATTGTAGCCCACTCCCTGGAAAGTAATCTGGGTCGACTCACCCTCCAGGATGTGGATGAGAACATCAACCTGCCTCGGACGAGATGTAAGTCCAGAGTCATATTTGGGAGAGATGTGCAATAAGCTAGCATACTTGCTAAAGAACTGGCCTAAATACATCCCCATGCATGGATAAAGACAAATCCAATCTCTTTTGCTCCTTCAGGCCTTGGCCTTTCCTGTTAGCCCAGGAAAGCTGGTTAAGTAGTCAGTTAGTTACAGCATGGGATGGATGGAGACACCCTCTTGGAGCAAAGGCTGGAGTTTTAAAATTAAGTTTATTTATCTATTCATGCATTCACCACAGACTGAAGCAACAAGTAGTGCTGCATCTCTGGCCTTGCCTGCCTGCTGCAGCCCAGGACAGAGGTCTTTGGGAAGGCTGTTTTCAGAGGTTTGCAGCAGCATACACTGCAATGATAGAAGACACTAAGTTCAGTCTCTTTGGTGGGTATTTTTGGAGGCCAACAATGAACCACAAATCTGAACAGATACTATTGATATCCCCAATTACTCTTTGATCCTTGAAAAATATATACTGGCATGATGCTGGCTGTGGAAGATATCTTTTCTTGGGAAGAAAAAACTTATGAGACGAATTTATCTGCTCCATTTCCAGACCAGACCAGCCACTCATTTGCTCTCAAGACTTTGCTTCTTGGAGGCATAGAGCTCAATTCAGCTGTAGCATTACATGGACGAACCATCAGTAAGAAACCTAAAGAATTTTAGGTCAACAAGAGAATCTGTTCTTTCAGTCATGAGGAGGCTCTTACCATGTATGTTTTAGCTTCCAGTGGTGAGAAAATCCATTCAATGTGGCCTGTTTCACCAGGGGGAATTTCTCCTCTAGGAGTTAGGCAGACAAACACAGGATGCTGAAAATTCTCCTCCTGTATCTTCACAATGTTGTCCAGCTGAACCTCAAATGTCACAGGCATGGAGCCACCATTGTAGAGTTTATAAATCTGAAGTGAGTCAGAAAGAGCAGTGCTTATTATACCAGGTACAAGTCAAACTAGTTAACACTTCCCCGGAGGACACTGATAAGCATTAATATTTAATTAATCAGCTTATCTCCTAAGAATGAGGAGACCTCATAGTGTCAGGATTTAACACTGAGGCTCTGATAGGCAGCTGTGCTGAAGGTTTATCACCACACATGTACATTGATAACCGAAGTGCCTCTCCAAATGGTGTCCTGCCAATTCACACTAGGGGAAAATTAAGACAGATTAGCTAAAGGGATCACTGTAAAGCGGATTACTTAAAATGCAAAAACACTTGTGTTAAAGTGCTCTTAATTCAATTCAGATTTGTTTATTTCCCAAGTAAATTAGGCAGAATAGAATCAAAGCTGCCTTTTTGCTTAGTAAGCGTTTAAGGAAGTAAAATTAATTTACTAAAAAACTAATTAGGATTTATTTCCAGAGTACTTGGAGCAGCTAGGCCAGTTTTCACCCAGATCCAATGCAAAAGAATAAGTGAACAGCCCAACATGCCTCATAAGCATTCTGATTAGAGTGAACACAAATTCTTGTCAAACTGGAGATGGTGAGAAGTACTTTCCCTGCTGTCATCCCAGCAGTTATTTCCAAACTCTGCCTAGAACTATCCTCAAAGTCCTCCTGTGATGCTTTCCTACAGAGGCCAATCCATTTTCTGAGAATTGCCTCAGACACTGCCTGTCCTTGGGATGCAGTAGCACTACCTCTTTCCCTACACTTGCTCCTGGGTTTGGCTCCGAGGTGCTCACCTGTGTGGGGGGGTGGGAGCTTCCAACAGCAATGGGTGAGAAGGTGTGCTTACTGGATGCAAAGTGAACGTACCGCTGGTCGTGTTCCACTGTCACACTGCTGAAGTTCAGCTACAGTGGAAAGAAATGCAGTCACTTTCTCACAGGACTTTGGTCCCATCACAACCAACTGCACAAGGACTCTGAAGCACTTTGCAAGCTGAAGGCCACAGAGTTACAAACTTAAATTGGTAATACCAGGATAGCGTGTCCTAAGAAAAGAAATCAAGGAAATGGAGAACCTACTCCAGATTTTCTCTGAAAGGTTCTCTTCTTGTATCAGAAAGACTGTAGTTTTCTCTCTGCTATCCCAGGCATCAGCATCAGTGCTTCTCTGTGCAAGTGTATGGTGGAAATTCCCCATGAATGCAAGTGTCTGGACTGTACATAGGAGAGTGTGCAGCTGTCACAGCCAAACACTTTGGAAAGACAGGATTTAGATAAGTAACAGCCTCCTCTTGGAATGGACCATCTGGATGTCCTCTGGAGTGCTCCAAGAATGTGTCTAGCGGCCCAAAAGCTAGAACCAAGGCCAAAAGCACGAAGATTCCAGCTGAACTTTAAGTGATCAAGTGGTGATCAACAGTATCCTGTTGGCAAAGCAGCCACCAGGCACTCCAAGAAAGTGGAGAGATTTACAGAGCTATTTCATAGAAAGTGTTTTGCATTCACACAGGCTCCTGCTTTTTGGGAAAAGCAGAATCAGGCTGAAGATACACTGATGATGCACTGTTTTCTGCAGGATCACCCCAAAGTACCCCATAGCTGTCTGCTTTGGAGTGGAGGCCGCAAAGCAGACACCTAGTAATGTCCCTGCATGGGCCAACAGGAGGCAAGTTGCTGCAGCTCCCAGTAAGTTAAGCCTAAAGCATGGCTATTTTTCAAATCTATGTGTAAAAAACAGAGAGAATATTTGCAAAGATAGACATCTGCAGGAGATACTGTATCAGCTGCTTAATAAGGAGCAGAGAATGACAACTCCTTTTAAAAAACCCATTCCAGTTCAGATCTGTAAGCAAAATGAGGAGGGAAAATGTTAGCAAGGTCCCACATGGGATCTTTTCAAAGCATACATGAGTATTCAGCCTCCTGAGAAACAGCTTGCCAGATAAAGTGGAAGTATGAGAAAGACAAAAGCTTTGCTTTCAAACTTCAAAAGAAAAAGGGATAGGAACCTCCCTGAGCTTTGGGAGTGAAACACCCATTTATATAACTTCAGTCAAAAGCCACCTTGCATTCCAACAGATCAGAACTGCTCAGGAAGAACTGTCACCAGTTTCCATTTGACACAGGATATGACATTTAGGGGATTATCAGAAAGAGAGACAAATGGAGAAAAGTGAAGACCTGCTACAATCAATTCTCCTTCTAGAGTGCACAGACCATCCCACAGTGAAGACTTAAGAGCATAAGAGGGATGTCAGGGGATGCCAGATTCCCCAGGGAGGAGAGCTGCCTGGAGAACACATGTTGCAGGTGATAACATCTCACAATACCTAACTAGCAGCTGTGAAGTCCAAACACTTGCAGTTTATAAAACCTGTGTGCTCAGGGATTCTCCTTGGGATCCAGCCTTGTCTCCAGGGAGTTCTGTGAACCAGCCTACCTCAGCCTGCAACACGTGCAGCTGGCTGGGCTTTTCCTACTAAAACTACTGGGGGCTGCGAATTCTGCCTGGCCAAACAATCTCAGAGCTCTGAGAATAAGCAGTTTTGCAGGTGAAGAGGCAAAAGACAATCTGTGAAAACATTAGGCAGTGACAGACTTTGTTTCTCTGCTGCACAAAGAATTGGGTAACACACAAGTCCTACAGACGTCTCCTCCTATAGCCAGAAGAAATTGCCAATGGGAAATCAGTTTGGGTCCTTCAGAGTACCTATAAGTCATCAGCAGACTAAAATTGGCCATTGAATGGGGAAGGAATAACAGAGGAGAAGCTTCTCCTGAAAATTAAGTTGGGGAAATAGAGGAGCAGGTGGTCAAAATCTATCCATGCAGGTAGAGTCATCACAGAAGTTAATTTAAAGGAAAAACAGGCGTTGGCTTGCAGGTGGCTAAACACATGGTTCTGAAGCTAAATAATTTGGAATTTGACAGAGTAACCAAGCAATACCCAAGCCCAATGGTCTCCTCCTCTGTTTATTGTTGCTTTCTGAAATTTCCAAAGCTTAACTTTTGGGATGATATTACAGCATTTGCTTCCCTTAGGGTTAGCATATGTTCTGCACATTTCACCAGAGTCATAGGTCAGGATTTGCTCAGCCCTGGAACGTGAGCACACTTGGGGCAGTTTCTGCCACAGGAAACTCTGTGCACTTCGTGCCATGACTGCAAGGAAAATAGGCAAAATGTGTTCAGTCCCTCAGCAGAAGAAGCATCTCCCACTCCCACTTTCTGATATCAGCAGTCCAGTAGTGGCACGGCATCTCTGCAGGCTGCAACCACCTGCACAGCTCCATGTCTCTGGACTGGCTTCTACAGCTCCTATTGCTGGAGCTCAAAGGCCTCAACGGATCTTTTCATCCCCAGGGCATCCCATGCTTTTCTAGCCCCTTCTGCAGTGATAGCATGAGGGAGGGTGGTGGCCTCTGGCAGCCAGCAAAGCCACTGGCTATATGGCAAGAGAGGATGTATGCCCTATAGGCCTCTGGTACTCCAAAAGCCTCTTCCCTCACTGGCCAACTGGTGAAAGGCTCACAGTCAATCTCAGGATTGTGCCAGGCAGGCAGAGCACAGGGAGCCTGTCCAAGGGCTTTGAGGGAAGGCACAGTTAAGCCACTGTTTGAACAGCTTGGTCAAAGGGTTGGATTTTCAGCTGACAACAGTCCTGAAAGAAAAGAAAAATAAAAGAGATGTGTGAACACAATGGTCTCATAGGAAACTTCAGAGACAGACAGGAAGGCTCAGCCGGGCATGAGTGGTGCCTGGCAGAGCACAAGGTGACTTTGACTCTAACTGACAGTTTGAGAGAGGGTGAGAGAGAGAAATTAGTTCCAAGCCTGAGGAGATGCTCAGGAAAAACACACCACAGATCCGTTCTGGGATGCTTTAGAAAGCAGCAAAGCAGGAAGAATGAGTAAGAATCTCCTCTATCATTGGTGTGAGAAATAAGTGGGTGGACAAAGGCTGCAGCCAACCAGGAACCCAGGGAGCATCTTCTGGGCTTGGACAAGGAGCTGACCCTGTAACCCCAGAGCTGGAAGTTGTTCTGCCACCCTGTGCATTCCCAAACTACCATCACAGCAGGTGGTATATTTGGAGAAAAGCACATACCATGGTGGCGGGGGTTGAAGAGTATGGAGGGTTGATGAGATGAAGAGATTCAGGAAAGCTGCATAGGAGAGAAGCAGGATGGGTTGCAGATCTGAACTGCATGGAACAACTCACAGTGAGGCAGATGAAATGCGGGGAAGCATGCACAGGAATCCTGACCTTGAGTTACACCAGAGTGTGGAAAACATGCAGGGACTGTAAAACCTGAGAAGGCTGTTTCAAACTTGGAGTTGTCTTGAAATGAAGAAGCAATTCTACGCTAACACCATTAATGAAATACAAAGGTTAATAATAAATAAATAAATAATAGTCCTCTTGCTGAAGAACCCAGCAGACGCAACATCTAAGGGCCATTCTGCCAGTGCACTGCCCACATCACTCTGCTGGAACCACAAGTTTGTCAGAACATTGTTTTTATCTCTGCTTGGCCTTCTGTTACTGCCTGGTTAGTTCCAATTCCAAGCCCCCTGTACACTGTGCATCTTCTGGGGAAAACACCTCTTAATTCAGCTCCTACCTGCTGTTGTTCTGCAAATGGAAGGAAGGGATACCTGCTATCTTACCAGAATCTCATGGCCATAGGAAATCTTCAGCAGGACAGGAAGGCGATCAGTGCCAATGAAATCATGTCTAGCAGTGAAAGAGGAGAGAGAGGAAAACAGTAGAAATCAACCTTGTGCCCAGGATGATAGAGTCAGGCACACAGAACATTAGAGACAATTCACTTCCCAGCTAAAGAGTCATTGTTGCGTAAGGGCCCCGGGGAGGTGCGGGGGGGAACCCAGTTGTGTTTGGGTGAGAATGAGTGATTCAGTGTTGATTTTAGTCATACACATATTTAGGGACACAAGTTTTAGGCCAACAAAATGCCAGTATTTCTCAGATAGGGTCTGCTTTGAAAGGGGAAGTGTTCAGCTTTCTTTATACCTTCTACAGACATGCAAGGGCTAGCAGCTCTAGCTGATAACAAAAATAAGAATATTGCTACATAATCAAAAGCACAGGAAGTGCAGCATCTTCTTCATCTTCTCAACTGTCAGGTCAAGGCAGACCAGCGTCCCCAGCATGTCACACTAAATGCCTTTTGCTCTGCAGTGTTAAAGGACATTAAAACATTCTCCTGAGAAAGACAAGCTCTGTGGGGTCCAGAAACTAGACATGCTCGGGAACTTTTTACTTGCCCAGCCTCTGCTGAGACACATGTGAGGATGGAAAATCTGGCATGGAAACTCAGAGGACTGATGGCATATGCTGTTGTGGCAGACAGCATGAAGCTCTGAAGAATAGGTACTTGTCATCACCTGTGTGAGAGCTGGACAGATTTCTCCTGCCTGGGAAGAAGTGTTCCTGACTTTGGAGAAACTGTGAAGAGCTGGTTATCCTGAATTCTCATCTGGTGCAGCTCCTGGGGAGTAAAGTCAGCATCTTCTGCCCAGTGCTCCATGTCCATCTTCTGATCAGAAGGAAACAAGAAGGCCCTAGGGAACCAGTCAGCTGGTCAGCAACAAGGATATGCAACTTCCCCAGGGCTATGGTCAGCATATTCAATCCAAATGGGCTTAGCCCAGCTGGTGATCACATCACATTTCATCAGGTCAGATCTGCAGCTCCCTGACTGCTTCCCCACCCAGACTCACCAACAGATCTCAGCTGCAGCTGTACCTACAAAACCCACCCTATTAATCTGCAAATTTCTCACAGCCCTTTGAGCACTTCCAGACCCCCAAAAAGAAGGCTGAGCTCCAGTGAGCACTGCTTACCAGTCCACAGGTACCACACCCTTGTTCTCCAGCAGAAGTGTCACAATGGTAGGCTCTGAGCCTACCGGGGCAGACCCAAAGTCAAAATCCAGCAGGAGGGGGGTATACACTGGAGGGATCAAGCATGTGCTGGTCATAGGAGAGAAAGAAGATATTAAATTGAAACAGGAGGAAGGGTCATCAGGGCATGACAGGGGAAAGGTCATTCTACACTGGCTGTCTTCCTTATAATTCTTGTCTGACCTTATGTTCTTTGCCCTTTTGAGAGAAAGGATACTGGCATAAGGCAGACCTTCTGATTTTCTTTTAAAACTCTTTTATGCATGTCTAATGACAGTGAGTGACACAAGAGAGTCCTGCTTAGCCTGAAGTCTCTCTTTAGCTCCCCAATATGAGGAAGTCACTGACATACTGGGGCAGGCCCAATGGAGGGCCACTAAAATGGCTGAGAGCTGGAGCACATTGGCCAGGCTGGATGGAGCACTGAGTAACTTGGTCTAGTGGAATGCACCCCTGCCCATGGCCAGAAGGGTTGGAACTAGATGATCTTTAAGGTCCCTTCCAATCCAAACCATTCTATGATTATAAGAACTGACAAAGAGACCTGGATTTGTTCAGCCTTATGAAGCAAGGGCTCAGGGATGGCAACTGCACAAGTTGCAATACAAGATATTCTGATAAGATACTAAGAAAAAGGTTTTACCATGGAAATGGTTAAACAGGAGCTCAGACAACTTTTGGTTTCTCCATCCTCAGAGATATTCAGCATTGAACTGAATAAGACCCTGGGCAACCTGATCTATATGACCCTGCTTTGAGCAAGGGGCTACAGCAGAGACTTTCGGAGGTCTATTGCAATTAAATTATTCTCTGCTTCTGTGGCTCCTTTCAAGGGAGCTTAAGCAGAGAAGTGGAGGTGAGCAACTGCCTGCAGCACTTAGGATGGAATAACAGGGTGCCACGCAGCAGGGAGCTACAACATATGCCAATAAGCCACAGCATCTCTGTCTGGCTCATGCAAAAGACTCAAAGATCCTCTGAGCCATTTCCTCATCTCACCTGTGCCTTGTGGGAACTTTGTAGGTGAGCTCCCCAGGGGTTGGGTCTCGCTCCAAGTATTCATTCAGTGTGTCCAAGGAGAAGAGCTTCCAGAGGTGCAACTTGCTGATACTGCTGGCAATCCCTGTTGTACAAGCATCTGTGATGCGCAAAGTTGGGTAGACACCTTTTGCTACAATGCAGCAGAGGGGCTGCTGCTTCTTTTTTGTCCTTCCAAGATCTGCAGCTGGGGAGAGAAAAAAAAAAACACCAAAAAGTAGTCATGCACCATTAAGGGGCTGCTGCCTGGGTCATTTTGACTGCAGCGAAAAGAATGGGCCTTGTACATAGTCTTTTCTTTGGCAGCTTCTCAAAACCCCTAAACCACTGACTTCTAGTTGTACCTTGACTTTTGTATTTAGATGTAACCAAAAGACTATGAATGTGATCCTTTCCAAGAGTATATTTATATCATTTAGTTTTGCACTATGTGAAAAAAACCTTTTTTGATTTAACCCTACGGCCTAATAATTTTATTAAGTGCCCCTTGTTTTCACACTGAAAAATCATCATTATATCTTGTCTTCTCACTATCATTCATATGACATTACATTTTTCACCTTCCAAACTGAAAACTCCTTGTCTTGCTAGTCTCTTACATATACTGTCCCCCAGCTTTGAAAATCCCAAAAGATCCATCTCACCTCTGGGTGTGCAAATAGCATATTTGATTGACCAGGTGTAACGCAGCCGACGGGCTGGCCTTACTGTTATTCGGACAAAAGCTTTTGATCTTGCAGGGATTGTTCCTCTGGAGTGTTCCAGCTCTAGAGCTGTAGGATACAAGAAGTAGTATGAGCTCTTGGCATTACTGTCTCTTACACCACATACGTTGTGGCACACAGATCACTAAGTCTACCTGCACTCTGGTCACTGCCACCCCTTACTTAATTGTTAGGATTAGCTTCAGGTGCTGAATTTGGGATTCCTGGACTACAGCTTTAGCAGCTCATTGGGATTACCCAGTTTGCCTCTGGCCAGTAAAGAACAGGGAACTTCCCAACCAGAGGTCCTCTAGAAAGGTAACTAAGAGCTGAGCTCCAACATTTCTTCTTGTAAGGTCCTTTATTTAACTTCCTTCTCTGCTGGGAAATTGTATTTTATTTCAAGGTCCAGATTGGTCTAACTTCAATTGTCAGATTGCATTATGCTTTTTCCAACAAGATAGAAAAATCACTTCCTATGCAAAGGAGCACACAACTTAAGGTATGAGAGAATCAGTTCAAGCCAGCCAGCAAGCAGTCCAACATCCAAGTTAATCCTAGATTGATTTTGGAGAAAAGAGGAGAAAACTAAGGTCCTGTCCCATGCTAATTCCTTTACAGTACCCAGTGGATCGCTGCGGACCTTCTCAGGGGCACGGCGCCTTGTGATGCGCTGTTTCACACTGAGGATGTAATTCAGAGTACAGATCCCATCATTTAGCAGTACAATGCTGCAGCTTTTTTGATCACCAACTAGAACATTTCCAAGGTCCAGATGCTTCTTTTGTGCCTGGAATACAAACCCACCATGCTGAAGTCACCTTAATGTGTCAAGCATTGTGGTTGAGTGTAGCCACCACTAATCTCACCACATGCTGATCCCTTGGCACATGCAGTGCAGTGCAAAGGACTGCCTGCTTTGTGTAGGACCTGGCATGCCCTGGAAGATAGAATTGTTAAGGTTAGAAAAGATCTCTAAGATCATTGAGTTCAACCATTGACCTCACACTGCCAAGTCCACCACTAAACCATGTCTCTGCGTACCATACCTACATGTCTTTTAAATACTCCCAGGAATGATGACTCAACCTTTTCATTGGGCAGCCCACTCCAATGAGTGACAACCCTTTTCCTGAAGAAATTTTTCCAAGTATCCAATCTAAACCTCCCCTATTGCAATTTTAAGTCATTTACTCTTGCCTTATTGTTTATTACTCAGGAGAAGAGACCAACACCCACTTTGCTACAAACTTCTTTCAGGTAGTTGGAGCATAATAAAATGTGGTCTGCAAGGGACTCAATCCCTCCTCCAAATGCTTTCTCCTACTGTTTTTTAGGCTGCTTGCTGGGTAGGATGTAGCATATTCAGGGCTGTGGCACCACTAGCTGGCCAGCTGTACTGGGGCCAAGGCTGAGAGATATTTGCTGGCCCTTTTGTGACAGCTTAAACAGTCCCCCCTCTTTTGGCTAGTTGTACGCTCACACACAATTTATAATGACTAAGTATCTTGAAGACATTATCACCCATCAATCAAAATGATTGACATGGGGCAATGACTTACAAAGTATTATTTTATTTGCCTCTGGTTTGTTAAGAAACCTGACTAAAAACGAAAGTGTCTGCACAGACCTGCAAATAATAGGAGGAAAGCCAGGCGGAGGTGTACTGGCTATATGACCTTAAAAGGTCCACTACACTTAGAAGTCAGAGTAAGGGCAAAACAAATGGAGAAGGAGAGCAGACAGAAAAAGAGAATGATTCCCAAGGAGCCAAATGACTTGCTCAGTTTAATCTGAGACAAAGCAATCCCAAAGGATTTGTTAAGGTCAGATTTGAACCAGCAGGACATTTACAACATTGCCATTAGGCCACTAGAATGAGTACTGTCATTTACACTGAAAACAGTGCCTGGGAATTTTGCTGTGAATCCTTATGGGCTGCCTCCAGTACAGATTGTGCAAAAAGGGAAAGTCCAAGACCCCCATCCCACCCTAGTCCCCACAGCTACTACTCAGTGGGCCCCTGTTCC
This sequence comes from Hylia prasina, assembly GCA_013397195.1. NCBI lineage: Eukaryota > Metazoa > Chordata > Aves > Passeriformes > Sylviidae > Hylia > Hylia prasina. Next base: position 292,405 of record VYXD01016282.1, read on the forward strand.
TTACCCTGATGGTGCCAAGGGCCCCTTCTCCAATGACCCGTAAGACATAATGGACATCTTTGGGAGACACGGGGTCTGGGCTTTTCCACCTCACAAACACCACAGCTCGCATCAGATACTTCATTTCCTTGTCAGGAGTAAAAGTCCATGCCTGAGCCTACAATCACAAGAGGGAAGAGTGCTCACAGGAACTCCAGTCCAGAGAGAAACCCAAAACACTTCAACAACTACATTTAATGCACAGTCCCTTCCTCCATTATAGCTAACCTAGCTCTCTACAGACACACCACCTCCATCTGTGTCAAAGATTCACACCGGGAATGAACATCCAGATATTTACTTTGGTAGAACTTGAACTTACCATGGCTTCATAAGGCTGAAGGATCCCTGCAGTGGGGCTGACAGACAGGATCTTCCTGTCAGACTGATGGATCTTCCATGTGAAAGCCATAGGTAGCCTTGTGCAGTTTTTAATGGTGTACATTCGTGTAGACGAGGTCCCTATCTGGAGAGGCTTGAAGTAGAGATTTCCATCACCTTCTAAGAGCAAAAGAAGGGACTGCCCACAACTCTGGAGAACAATCTCCTGTGGAATTAAGAGAAAAAGTAACAGACATTAGCTAGAAGCCTCAGCTACCTCTGGAGTAACCTTGCAAAGATGTTGCTCTTTCCAAAAGAGAAGCAAGAACAAACTGATTATTAATAAGGAGGGGAAGTGCTTTAGGCTGTACTGTCAAGTTGGGCCCTTAGCATAATACAGTGTATTCCAAGAGATGGAAATGCAAGGAACAAGGGGTACAGGTTGTTTGGCACCACAAAGGCCTTCTTTCTGCAATGTTGACTCCATATTAAATGCTGAAAATATTATTTCATTCCTATTTCCAAAGAGAAAAATCAAAACTAACCATTAGGAGATGTAACAGGAATCACAGTGCAAGTCACTGTGAAAAGGGAAGACTACAAGGGAACAAAACTTTGCTCACCATCTTCCATTTCCCTCTCCTTACCTTGGTGTATGCAGGATAAGAATTCAGCTCCAGAGGTATGATGTGCTGCTGCAAGACTGTGTTAACTGGGTGAGTGGAGAGAAAGAAAATCTGGTGGCCTCCTGGAATGATGTGTCCTGAGCTGGGCTTGACCAAAACAGAGGGACAGGAAGTTTGGTTCACACTGAAGGTTATCAAAGAGGTGCTTGTGTTGGACAACAGTATGCTGCAGTAGGTGTCAGTGTCAGCAACCACAGGAGGAAAAGTCTGGTGGAGACAAGCAAGAAGGGTTGTTTTCACTGGGTTTAAAAACCAGCTTAAAGAAAAAATTCTCATTATATTCAATTCCAGGTTCCAATAAACACTATCCTGAGTCTAGGGAGAACTTTCTAACTGCTTCTTTTCATGGAAAGAAATGAAACCACCCATGGGTACATAAATGATGGTCTTTTCCCTTCCCACAGTGGCCCTCATGGGACTGGTGAAGCTATTTTCCACCATGCCATGCTTTATGCCCATGCAGTAAGCAAGCTCGTGCCTGCAGTTTCTACATGGATAGTGACATCCTGGATGAAGAATTCCAGCAGAGTAGAATTTGCTCTATTTCATGCATATCAAATAAAGGCTGCATGGCCTAGATTAGCTGCGGAAATTTTATAAGAGGTTCCCAAGACTATTCTTACTTCTTAGCATCAGATCTCACTACCTCACTGGAAAAGTACCTTACTGTGCTACAAGAACAGCAGGAAAAGAGAGAGAACCTTCCCCTCTATCTTACAACCACTTCTCTTTCGTAAGTGAGGATTCTGTTTTCCCAAGTGCATGCAAAGTTTTTGAGGCTTGTGGGAGGAGACTAAACACCCTTGTTAGTGCCTATGTCCACCTAAACAGACAGGAAGGTGGTCCCAACAGCTTTTCTCTCAGAGCTAATGAGATGGTCAGTACAGCTGACATGGTGGAGGCTGGGAAGCTCAGGTAGGAGAAACAGCATAATACTTTTGTACCACAGCAGGAGCCTCCAAACCATCAGAAACCACGAAGGACACATCTCAGTGCAATGGGAGACAAAGTAAGGAATTCAGAGGCAAACACTGAGTGTCTCTGCAAAGATCCGAAGGTCAATAAGTTACACACTTTGGGGACGTCCAGGATGTACTGTGGAATGAAGTGCACGTGTTTTGCTTCATATGTGTGTGCTCTCAGCCTCACAGTCAGGCACCATGATGGACACATGGTGACATCATTCTCAATGTTGGTGTAGTGTCTCATCACCTGCAGACACACAAGAGACAGTACAGTGTATGCAAGAAGGAAGTGTGGCAAAGTGTCTTCACAGAATCACAGATTAATCCGAGTTGGAGGAGACCAAATGCACACACTATCTCAAGCAGCTGCTTGTTCAGTGACATCCCTGGGGATAAGGAATTGACATTTTCAGGGGAGAAGGACTGACCAGTGCCAGATAAGAAACAAAAAGAGAAAGGCTTGCAAATGCTGTTTCACTTACCAGGATATTTCTGGGTCCTACACCTCCTGTAAGTGCAGACTCATGTAACGTGAATCCTGTGTCACTTGGGAGAAGAGTGACAGTGTCCTCAGCAGCTTTACTTGTGGAAGGCCAGACACAAAGGCCAAGTGATTGCCCATCACCCAGGCCACAAAAACCATTCTTGTGCAGGCTCACATCTACACTAACAGTGCAATAATTCATAGTAATTCCTCTTTCAGTGAGGTGTACCATGCTTCATGTTCCCTAGGGGTAAGAGCAAGTGTACTTGTGCAGTGCATGAGCTGTGACTTGTTTCTGTCATTTCTCTGCCAGGACACAGGTAAAAGAGAAACTTTAATCCAACAGTGCATCAAAGCAGTGGCCAAGTGTTAATAGAAGTGCTAGTTTGTCAAATTCAAAATTAAGGTTTAAACTGAATTTTAACTCCCCCCAAATACTTTATTCATCAAACAGTTGCTTCCTAGGTCATGTCTGGTCTTAGTAATTCCTACTAACCTTGTAAACAGCAAAACCTTCCAGCTCTGCTGCATAAAGACTGTTGACCTGAGTGGGCTTGCAAAAGACATAGAAGGTTGAAGACTTCAGCGGTGGTATGTCACAGATTTCAGGGCACACGTGGAAGGCACTGCCATGGCTTGGAGTCCAGGCAACAATGATACTTCCTTTGGTGTGGTTGGTCACACAGAGAGAAAGAGGCTCTGCCTTGAGTGGTGGCTTGCAGAATCCAAAATCATACTCCCTAGGGCTGACACTAACATGAACAGGAAACAAGGCTGAGTTGCTGCTTACGCCATCGTAGAAATATTCAGTCATGGCATTGGGTTCAAAGTATTCTTTTGGTGGCTGGTCCTCAGAAATCTACAGGATGGAAATACCTCAGTATGAGCAGGGAAATTGTGCCTGTGGGAGACACCAAGCACTGATTGCCTTCATGAGATAGAGGGCATGCAAGATGCACTTCAGTAAGAGTTTCCTAAGATAGCTCAAAGTCCAGGCTCCAAGGAGGCTTCTGTTTGTAAGCCTCAATCTGAAACTAAAGATGAAGCAAAAGATGACCCCATGATTGAGTTAAAGCCAGAAAGAAGCTTTGTGGCTGAGCTAGGGTAAAAGCCAGCTGAGAAAGATAGTGTTGGTGTGTGCTGGGAACATCAACAGCAGAAATACTAAAGAAATCAGTCTGGCACCTGCAAGCCCTTCTAGATACCCAGCATATATAGAGAACAGCTGGAAGTGTCTTGGATTCCAGGGAGGGCAGCTCATACCTCAGGGGGCAGCATGAGGGCTCCCTTTTCATCGATCTGCAACTTCCCATCCTTCAGCATCACACTCAGGATATCAGGGGGGTAGAAAGTCAGTCCCCTCACCATGTTGGTTCGGTACCAGGAGAGGTGTCTTTCCTGAAGGATGGTTGGCTTAGCTGTGTCTGAATGGCAGGTACCAAAAAAGTCCACATACATGGGTTCCTGAGAAAACACAATACAGGATAATGAGAAATAAACTGTCCCGTGATTGCTTTGAGAGCTACACCATACCAATATCTTGCTTCCAATACCATGCTTGGGAAAGGCTTAGCATCTGCAGTTTTAGACTGCCATTTACTTTATGTCTCTTTCTTGAAACTGGAGTGAAAATTGAAGGCACTCAGTGCACAGCTATGCAGCTAAAGTTAGGAGAGAGACCTAAATGGACAAGAGCCACAGAGGATGCACCTTACCCTATCCACAGGGATTACTGACTATCCACATCATATTGCTGATAGGAACCTGCCCCATGGGGATTCTGCTTGACAAGAGTCCAGGTCCTGCACTGGGGTCACAATAACCCCAGGCAGCATTACAAGATTGGGGCAGAGTGGTTGGAAAGCTGCTCATCAGAAATTCACCTGTGGGTGGTGGCTGACAACAGCTGCACAAGAGCCAAGGTATGCCTGGGTGGCCAAGAAAGTCAAGGGCATCCTGGCTTGTATCAAAAATAGTGCAGCCAGCAGGATCAGGACAGTGATTGTCCCTGTACTCAGCACTGGTGAGACCATGCCTTGACTACTATCTTCCGTTTTGGGCACCTCAGTACAAAAAAACATCGAGGGGCTGGAGTGTGTCCAGAGAATGGCAATGAAGTTGGCGAAGGGTCTGGAGCACAAGTCTTATGAGGAGTGGCAGAGGGAGCTGGGGTTCTTTAGCCTGGAAGCAAGAAGGCTCAGGGGGAATTTTATTGTTCTCTACAACTACCTGAAAGGAGGGTATAGAAAGGTGGGGGCTGGTCTCTTCTCACAGGTAAGAAGTGAAAGGACAAGAGGAAATGACCTCAAGTTGTGTTTGGGCAGTGGTTAGATTGGATAATGGGGAAATTTCTTCACCAAAGTGGTTGTCACCCCAGGCTGCCCAGGAACGTAGCTGAATCATCATCCCTGGAAGTATTTAAAAGACACGGAGATGTGGCTCTTTGGAGACATGGTTAGTAGTGGACTTGGCAGTGCTGACTTAATGGTTGGACCAGTCCTGTTGGATTACACTGGAAGATGCCTCTAAAGTATCACAGCAATGAAACTACCCTTTGCCTCCCATACCTGGTGGTGGACAAGGCACACGACTCTGCGGTGATAGTTCATCGGGCGAGTAGGTCGAAAGGTCACCTTCAGTGTTAGTGTGGTTGTGCCCGCCAAGACCCCGCAGGGGCGATCCAAGGAGAAGACACTCCCTTTGCAATCAATATCAAACTGATAATAGGCCGGGACATCTGACGTGTTGCTGATTTTCAGTGTCTGCATCGAACTTTCTCCAAGATTAATCCAGTCAAAGTTCACAGAACACTGATGCAGGGACACAGAGGGACCTAGCACAACATGCAAGATAAGATCCTGGACTGTCATAGTTGTTTCTTCTAACATGCCACAAGACACTGCTGCCCTTAACTGATATTCCCAAACAGATTCAACTCTTCAGCAAACCCACTAGTCCTAGCAAACAAAGTTGGACATTGACTTCAAACAGTCAGGAAAGTTTAAATACCAAACGGTACACCAGGGACAGCCAGGATCCCAGCAGGAGTTTAGTCTGTGACTGCAGACTATGATAGATATGACAGATATGATTTGGTACCTTTACATGAGCCAACCACTTTCAGAACAGTCTCTAGGAGGCATCCAGCAGATGTGATAGTGAAATAGTCAGTACTGTGCTCTCCTACTATTTGAGGCTGAAACCGTATGCACAAGACCAGCTTCCCTTTGGCAGGGACAACACCATGAGACACATCACAGGAGAAAACATAATCACGAAGCAGAGGGTCTTGTGCTCGTCCTATTCTACATGGTGCATCAACCTACAAGTAGAAAAGAAACAGGTTAACAAAGGAGCCAACATGAGCCAGGATGGCTCTGAATGAAGGACACTAATCAGGTAAGAACTGTAGTTTTCAGCTAATACTGAACCACCAAGAACACCAAGGCCACCACAGAACCTCTGTGCAGCAAACCTCTACCACCTTGTTCTGATGGAGAACGGGTGGCAACAAGCTCCCACAACATGCTCAGAAAGCAGCAGGCTGCAGCAAAACTCCCGGTGATCTCTGGGGTTGGAGTGCCCCTCCTGGTAGGTGGAAAGATGGCTCGAGGTGTGTCCCTAGGGGCCAAAAGAGCCTAAGTGACCGCTGTGACCAGGGCAACATGCAGGCAGGTAACTTATTTCCCTCTATCCACAGTTCCATCCTGTTTATGGGTCTTTTTTTTCCCCAAAAAAACAAAGCTGGCACTCTGACACCTTACTCAAGACTTAAAAAAACTGTCCTGATCCTTGCTTGGCAATGTTGAGCACCACTACAATGTGAATAATAACAGTATAAAAATGAGTGTGTCTTTTCCACTCCCAAGCTGCAGGGCCTATGGAGCAGTCAGCACTTCTGCCACGCATGTCAGCAGCCTCTGAGTACATCCATCACTTAAGAGGCTGGGATGGGCTGAGCTAGCACAGGTAACAAGGTGCTCAAATCTATTTGACTTTTTGAACAGTTCACTGGGCTGCAGTCCACAGAGGGCAGTGGAAGATCCATCAGTTGCCTGGAATGCATGCACACACCAATTTGAGACTGACAGAACATCACACAAGACTGATGGGCTTGTCCAGAGTGAGCAGGAGAGCTGCAGGATGAAAAGAACATGGTGGCTGCCTGATCTGGACCAAGCACAGAAGGGAAGCAAAGGAAACTCCAATACCATGCTGCAAATGGCTAATTTACCAGCACTGCAGCTGGAAGGCAAGGGTGAATGGCATAGTTGGTAGGGGAAGGCTCATCACCTCTGCTTCATTCACATCCACACTTAGGTTATTTTTGCAGCATTAGGGGAGATACACAAGACCCCATATCCCAGAGAAATGTGTCAGCTTGCCAGCTTCTCACAAGTCAATCTCCCTCTCCCCATACCACAGACATGTTGAAGATTTCTACAGACTTCTCCACAGTTGTCCCCACTGGTACTGATCCAAAACACAGGACATCCTGAAACTTTCCAGGCTGTACACCTTTAGACTTCTTTCCTGTCACGTTCACACACAGGAAGGGGTATTTGGCTGTTAAAGAGAACAGTATGCTGGATTAGGAAAGACAGGTGGAACCTCCATTCCTGGATATTCAACACTCAACTGGACAAACCTCTGAAGAACCTCAGATAACTCTGAAGTTAATCTGCCTTCAAACTTGGCCCTGCTTTGAACCAAATAAGCTCCCTTCCAGCCCTGATTTACTTAACTCAGAATCACATTTTTTGTTTGTCAGTGGCCACACGAGTCACTTCAGGCAAGGACTTGCTAATGAAATCATTGCTTATTTTAGCTTGCATCCAGAAAGCTTTAGAAATTTCCCTCAGCTTCTCTGTCTAGCAGGGACAGACAAGAGACACTGAGTGCAGACAAAGCCAGGAGTTTGTGGAGGCTTTTTCCTGTGAATTCCTCTAATTTCTTCCCCTCTGTCAACTTAAACAGGCCTTGGAAATGCTGGTTTGGCCAAAGCATGCCACATATTGGACCCTCTGTCTCTTCAGATAACACTTCCAAATTGGCAAAAGTACATTAGAGAATTTCACAGGCCACTTTCAAACCGTGGGCTTCACTTGCTCATCACTGGGTTGAGCCAAGTGTGGAAGAGCCTCAGAGAGCAGGCCCTCCATGTATCCCTGTGGAATGCTATTCCAGAGTTAGGGGTCATACACATTTCTTTGTGTGTTAAATGCAAAAAAGACTCACCCAGGGCTTTTAGCTGGATTGTCCTCTTTTGTTTCACTTCACCTCCAAACCAGCATATTGCTGCTGCATCATGCACCCCAGCCACCTTGGGCTGGAAGACCACCCTGACCATGCACTCAGCACCTGGGTTCAGTGTGCCATGGCCAGGAATCATGAAGAAATGGCTTGGTGTCTCCCAGGAAAAGACGCTAACGAGATCACTAGGAAATGGAGATACATTTTAAGCAGATCAGTGGATCATTTGCTGCCTGTGCAATCATAGATAGGATGGGCCTTTCCCAATAGGTTATTCAGTTAGGATGTGAAGCAACCAGTGCTGAATGGAAGAATCGCAAATGCAGCTGGAAAAGTATGTGGTGCTGTGAAGAAATTTGTCTCTAGTCTCTGCAAATGCTCTGTTTACACTTTCATGAAACTTAGTTATTACACCTAAGAACTTTATTAATGACCATAAGGTGATAGCAAGAAAATCAGCTCCACAATTAAGTATTTGCTTTTCCTGCATCTAAATTTGCAGCTAGTTAATTCAAAATGAACATTTGTTCCTCCCTTATATGCTCAAGTGAGAAGAGAGGATTGAGCCATTTCCTTAGTACCTCATTTGATTTTCTAGAACCCCCTTTACTTGTTTGATTTCTGCAAACATGATATGCCATGACCTTTTTCTATTTTATTAATCTAAGCTGTGTGTTGCTTACCATCCTTATTCTCCAACATCCTGGGCCTCTCACTTGTAATAAATTATTCTCCAAGTGGAGACTGAGGCACTTGAAATGGTTGGAATCACTTGGTTGGAAGTACATCTCCTCCTTGCCTGGGAATTTCACTGCATTCCTTTCTACAGTACTGTCCTTCCTTATTAAAATAGGACAAACCTTGGTATCTGGGAGCATCCTTGCTCCTAAATGACTAAAATGTTTCCAGCTACTAGCTCATCTCTCCCGGCTCATGCTGGGCAGGTTGCCTTTTGTTAAATGGAACCCCGGGCCTCTCCAGTGAATGTGGGATGTTCTCAGTGGGGCTTGTCCCCACCAAGTTCCTGTGCATGAATTGTTCTCAGCCATATGCTGGTAACAAACAGATGTGAGATGTCAAGATGTGCTCACATCTACCTAGAGACCTGTACAACCATTCTGCTGTTTTTTCTGCCCACACTTTAAGGAAGGCAGAGTTTTGCCTCCTGTTAAGCCAGCCAACAGAACTAATAACCACTGGAATGAGTTGCATTCATTGGAGAGTCCAAGAAAGTGGCAAAATACCTTACAAAACAGCAACAGTGTTTGCTTAGCCACGTCTCACTCACCCAATGTTGCACACAGGAAACGTCGCCTCCGTAAGACTGTGGATAGCACAGACAGGCAACTGGACAGCAGCCGGGATGGACAGACAGAAGTGTGGAAGCACAGCACGCAGGGTAACAGAGAACTCACCCTCAGCTTTCATAAAGAAGATGTTGTCCTCATAATCCCTCTGCACAGAAAAGCAAAAGGAGACAGCAGTTAGACGGATTCCACCTTGCAGGTGCTGCAGCTCCACCCTGTCACCTCCACCTCTCTAAGTGCTGGGGAAAAAATGGCAGCAACAGAGGCATCAATGGAGGCCTCTGTGCAGAACAGAGTGCATATGAATCACTCAGAAAGGGCAGGCAGTGTGGAAGGTACTCAGGCATACTCCTCTGTCAGGGAACACAAAAACAACCTCACAGAGAGCAGTTGAAGGCCACATTAGTCTTACCTGATTTGTTTCAGTGCAGATGGATTTTTTTCAGTATTTTCAAGATCCCAATTCAGCTGTACTGAAGCCTGTACAGCCTTTCTTTGAGCTCCATGAGCAGAGAAGCATTAATCTTTGATTAAATGCTTTGTCAGCTAGAGATCCAAGCAGATACACAACCTAAAGATGCAGCACTGACAGCACTGTGTACATATAGCCTCAGGACATCTGCTAACCAGCCAAGGTAGAAGGCATTGAAAGATATGTGTTTTCTATGCTTCCCATTTGTCACCCCTCCTGAGTAACACTTATACAGGTAAGGAGAGACCTTGTACACTGCAGCACACACAGTCCTTGCTCTCTCTAAGAAAGGCAGCCTCCCGCTTCAGCGATTGATGTGCTGCAGACAAACCATTCACTGAAAATGGAACAAGGCCAGTATCTTATTTCATAAAGGGAACACTGAACAGTCATCAGAAAATCATGATACTAAGAGAGCAGGGTACTGGGAATCTGTCCAAAGACCATGCTCTATGGCTAGGACAGAGATACATATCAAAGACATACAGCTGTCAACAAGAGCCAGAGATCAAAACTCAGAGCCAAGACAGACACTACAAACAATCTGAAAATCAAAAAAGGGTCAGGATAAAAAGAATCATTCCTGTTTAAAATAAAGCTTAAAGAAACACACTTCATCCAAAAGAAGGGAGGCCCCTGGCATATCCCTTTAGAAAACTGGTAGCCCTTGAATGTAGAGGCTTTGGAATCTCTTGTAGGAAAGCAGAAAGTGAGTCCCTCAACCCTATGTTCTGCACTACAACCACGCAGATGGGTTTCCCTGGGATTAAACCAGCTGTGGACAGTTCAAGCACTTTATCTTACTGAGCTGAAAGTCAGAAGTAGTAGACGGAAAACTGGGAATGCTTTTTGTTACGATTCCTCTCATAACTACTGGCAAACTCTGTAGAGGTCAGGGATTAGGGTTCCCTCAGGTAACAAAGACGTGGAGACATCAGGAAGGTCATTCTGCCCACTCCTATGCTAGAATTTCCCCAAGGACTCATGCATTCAAGTGAAAACAAATCATGAAGGACAAGAGAGGCAGAGGCACACTGCCCTCCCTCAAATTGCAGCCTGAGCACTGAGAGCAGTTGTGATGTTGTTGCTGCTTTACCTTTTCACTGGGCCGGAACACGATGGGCAGAGTTACAGACATACCAGGGTTCAGAGTAATCGGCTGCGGGAAAACAGTGAAGAAGAATGGCGTGGAAGGAGCTCTAGGTAACAAAATCAAAACAAGAGATTTTGTCTGAGGGTGGGCAGCTTAAGTTAGACACCAGAAAAGAGAATAAATAACGAACACCTCCAGATCACACAATTTAGAAGCACTTCACACACCGGACCCCAAGGGTACTTTGGCAGCAAAACAGTAGAGAGGCACAGAACTCAGGTGTCCTGAAAATTCCCAGCTCTAAGTTGCTACCCCTTCCTTGAACAATGTTTTATGTTTTCACGACATGCAGAATGAGCAAAACACATAGGGCAGAAAAATTTGAGTTTCAGAGCAGGGAGGGTCACAGGGACTGCTGGAATGGCTCAGCATCCAGAGGGACTCCGGGAGCAATGGTTTTAGGTCACACTAGTGACTGGCTGGCATACATCCACAATTAAAATCTCACTAGACTGGAAATGCCTCACAGACAGAAGTATCAGCAAAACAGAATTTAAAACAAGGCATTTCATTTAACAGACTTCTGCCAGGAACAAGGCCTGTGTTTCTGAATTAGCAGGTTTCTGTCCTGCAACGTAAGGGTGCACACATTGTCCCCAGCACAGCACTCAACGGGAGAGAGGGAAGGTGAATCTGAGAAAAGGAACTGATGTGACTGATAGCAGCAGGAGGAGTGAAAAGGCAGAGAGAGCGTGAGGAGTACAAAGGACAAACAAACTTCCCACGCACCTGTAACTCAGCTTCTGGGCTTTCCCATGGACATTTTTCAAGGTCAGGTGTTTGATCATCTCTTTTCCAAGTTCCCAGCCATGCCAACTGATTGTTTCAGGCACCTCAATGCCCCAGAATATGACTTTCTTCTTCTTTGCCTCCCTTGCAGACACCTTAGGGAGTAGCGGTTTGGGAGGAAGGAGAAATCACTCGAACAGCCGCTTCTCTACGCTAAGGGTTTCTGACTCTTGCAACTGATGAGAGGAGCCACCCCGCGGCAAAACTCCAGGAGTCTCCAAAAGCCCTGCTCCGGGGTCCAGAGAGGACACCTCCTGGCCACAGCCCAAACAGCAGATACTAAAAGGTGTGATGAACGACGGATGCAAAGGCTAAACTTTTTTTTGTTTGTTTCTCTCCTCTCCCTGCCTGCCTGCCAATGTACCCACGTCACCCTTTGCTCCTCCGCTCACCTTACTGTCATGGCCACTCTTCCGACAAGAGTCAGAGTTTTGGGTCTCGTCATGTACCTGAGCATGCATCTGAGAAACAAGAGGAAAAAGTCCTCACACGTGCTGCTCCTGCACCCACAAAGCCTTTGCTGCCAAGAGCTGGGCACCCCCAGCGACCCGACGCCCATCCTCAGGCTCCTGGTGGCGCTGGGCCCCCTCCCTGCAGGGGAGGAGCCCCGGTTGTGTCCCCAGTTTGCAGCTGACTCCAGCCCTCTCCACAGAGCACGGTTGTCCCGATGACCCGCGGGCCATGACTCGCAGCCCAGCCCCCGTGGAAGGGCTCTCCCTGGCGCTGGATAGCACAGCCCTGCCCACTATCGGCCCACAGAGCACAGTACAGCAAAGCTGTGCTTTGTAGCCTGGCCGGGCCCCCTCGAGCCCTGTATGGATGACTGCGGCAGGACGCTGTTCCCTACAGCGAGCGCCTGCTCAGCTCCCTGGGGCACGGCCCGCTCCATTATAACCCTGCTTGCCCCCGCAGCGGAGCAGAACCCCGGGCCAGAGTCACCATCGCCCCCGGGCCAGTCCGGCTCCCTCGATTCCAGCCCGGCTCCCTAAAGCACCGGGATCCCGGGACACCTCGGTGCCGTCCCGGTGCCGTCCCGGTGCCGTCGCGGTCCCGACCGCTCAGCGCCGTGCGGAGCCGGCTCGCGTTGCCATGGAGACCAGACACCGCGGCTCCCGGAGCGACGACGGCGGCCGCTCCGGGTCAATTCGCGCGGGCAGCGGCGACCGCCAGGGGGCGGCGGAGGGACGCGCAGGAAGGGGGCGATGGAAGGGGACAGGGGCAGGGAGAGGGAGCGGGCAGGCCGGGCTCAGGAGAACGTGGAGGGGTGAAGGAGGCTGGTGAGGAGTTCTCAGGGGTGCAGGAGGGAGACAGAGATCAAGGGCAGATGGGAAGTTCAGGGGCAAGGAGATGGAGGAGGGCGGGTGGAAGAGGGAAGGATGCAGGAGTGCAGGAGAGAGCGTGGGGCAAGGGGTGTTGAGGATGAGTGCAGGGGAGGGTGACAGCATAAAGCTGAGCCAGCAAAGAGGGGCTGTGAAGTCCGTGGGTGCATGGGATGGATGAGTGAGGACAGTGTGGGGATTGCAGGGTGGCAAGGGGTCACAGGCTGCAGCAGGCTGGAGAGTGCTCTCATAGGGATGGAGTGATACCTTAATGGGGCCAGATTACCCTAAGCTCCTTGGAGCATTGGTGACACAAAGTAACAAGTTGTTATCATTGCCAAAAGTAGTTACGGGGCCAAGACCAGCAAAGGCAGAGGGTGGGGAGCCCTGGCTGCACGAGCCCATCAGGTATCATTCTCATGGGGCACCACCGCCACCATGGGACAGTCCTACGTCTTCCCAGTGCCCGGGATGACCCTCAAGGAGACAGGACCTTCATTTTTCCGGTGGGTATAGTGCCTCCAGGGTGCGCAGGCAGCACTATGGTGGAGAGTGAGGCTGGCCACATCAAACAGCACAGGGAGGGTGCCAGGGCAGAGGCAGGAAGGAAGTGCAGCTTTAATGGCATTTGTTGGTGTTTACAAATGAGTCATCCAGCTAAGCAGCCCGGCTGTAAATCAGCACTCTTAACTCTTCCAGCATCAGTTGCGTCCCCTCCCTCTGTCCCCCTAGCTCTGGACAAGTGCCTGGCTCCTCCAGAAACAACCTCATAAATAACAGCAACAAAATAAACCCTCCTGTAGCCACAGCAGGCCTGAATGCACCAGGCGCGAGATGAACGCCTCCCATCCATCACTTTAATGATTGTACTCTGGAAATTAAATCTGTCACGGCCCATCAAGGTGAACGTTTTTAGCCTGTGACATGCCTTCAGCTCCCCTCCTCCTTCCTGGCACTTTTGTTGCTTTCCTTCGTGCCTTTTCCCCTCTGCCTCCAGCATTCCTGTCATCCTGTTTCAGCCCTGCTCCAATGTGTGGTACTCCCTGTGGTCTCCTGCTGAGCCAGGTTGTGTATCAGGTGAGAGATGTCTTTGGCCTGATGCTCCTGCAGCCAAGGGCTGGCAGGTGCCAGCATTTCTGTTCCCAGTCCTGTGTTCCTGCTGGGAGCTGGCACAACTCTCCTGGAGCAATGGGTCTCTCCTCCGCTGTTGTCCCCACATGGCAGTGGCAGTGAATTAGGTACCATCCTTTCACACTTCCCCATCCCTTCCTCCTTTCCTTGGATCCCCCCCCGCAACACACACATTTATTTCTGACATGCCCCAGGTTACACCAACCATGGCAGGCTCCTGGAACCTGCTCCTACCCTAGGTCATATCTACCCCCTTGGAGCAAGGGCTGCAGCCTCCCCACATCCAGAGATCCCCACTGGGCAGTTCCAAGGATCTGGACACCTCCATGTCTTGAGATGGGCTGCCTGGGGTGACATAACCTGGGCAGTGAGGATGCCATGTAGTCAGGGGGAAACTGCTGAGCAGCCACTGTAGATCGCTGTGCCCCTACACAGGACCGTCATCCGTCCGTCCGTCCGTCCGTCTCCATGCTCGTCTCTCCTGTCACCTGCTTCCCCTGCCCACTCCTCTGTCCCAAAAACATAGCATCTGTCCCCCTGCCCAGGGTGCTGCCCCCCAGACACTGACAGGCTTTTCCCAACCCTGTGATATGTGACAGCCCCGCACCAACGATTATCTGTCCCCTCCACTACTGACTGCCAGAGATGATCCAGGATTCCACAGGGACTTCAGCAATTCCCATCCCCACCACAAGTCCCGGGGCAGACAGCCCTCCCTGCCACCCTCAGGCAGAAACAGGGAGGGGAGAGGAGAGGACAGCAGGATGTGGGACAGGAGGGACATCATGGACTGCGTGGGAATGGGTCGCCCACCCCGGCCCAGCCTGCTCCACCCCGGCAGCTCTACGTGCACTGGAGGCAGGGCTGGCCCCTCTGCCTCCACGGCCGTCTCAACAGCCCAAGGGGAGACCCAGTAAGTGCACGTGGGAGATCTATGGGGCCTTCCAGGACCCTCCAGCATCCTGTGAGGACATGGGCAGCCTGCTTGCTTATGGGGAGTCAGTGCCTAACCCTAGTGTTTCTAGGGAGGCAGTAGAGAATGTCAGTCATCATCCTGCTATGGAGGGTTGATTTCAGCCCAGTCAGAGTGAGCAAGATCCCAAGAGCATAACGAAACAAGCCCAGAAAGGAACTTAGAGAGGTTAAGCATCACCATGAAAAAGGGGGAGCATTGAGCATTGAGCCTTTACAGCCTGAGCACTTTCCTGTCTCCCTTTCCCCCAGCTTATGTGGGGCAATGCCACACCAATGCAACCAGGCTAATTGCAGCATGGAAAACAGCATCAGCTTTGCTTCACAGGACAGTTTTGCCTTGCAGAGCACAGATGCTACCAGGGATGCTACTGGTGCAGGAGGAAGCAAGACAGGCTGGCATGCAACCTGGGCATCCTTCCCAGTTCAACATGCCACCAAGGGGAAGGACAAGCTGGCACCACACTGGGATGTGCTGCTCCAGGCACTGCCAGATCTGTAGGGAAGTGGCAATACAGTCAAAGAAGGGACCAGGGTCTCTCTCTTCCAGCTGTGCTAGCAGGCTGCCAGCTGTCCAGGTTTGCTCTCCCCACCTTTTCCCCCGGAGACCTGGTAGGACAGCACAGTAGCAGGACAGGGGATTTTCCTGTCCCCTAAGGAAAAGCACAGGCATCCAGATAACAGCTTTATAGGGGAGGGATCTGGGGACTCCTCCAGATACACACAGAGGAATAATTACAAGTTAAATAGGACCCAAACACACATAAGTTAAAGGGTTGCAGGTGCCCTGCAGCCCCCTGCTCCTTCCAGGCACAGTCTGTGTCTGCCAGCAAAGAGACCCCCCAAAACACAGCCTGGCCCCTCTCCCCAGCTGGCTCCATTCGCCTTTCACAACACAGAGCCAATCTTCCTCTCTGTGGCACCCATCTCGTCCTCCTCCTCTTCCTCGCCCCCCGAGCAAGACGAGTCCGGGCTATAGCTCAGCTCGGCAGTGCTGCAGTGCAGGAAGCCCGAGTCAGGGCTGTGCCCCATGAACTCGGGGCTTTCAGCAGCTTGTCCCTGGGGCTCACTGGGCAGCAGCTTCTCACAGGTTTTGCTGAGCCCTCGTTGCTTCTCAGCCTCCACCTGAGCCCCCTGCTCCTTGGCCTTGCGACTCCGCTTCCACTTCATGCGGCGGTTCTGGAACCAGATCTTCACCTGCCAAGGGAGAGCCCCCAGGGGAGAGGATGTACCCTGCCCCATCCTGTTCCCACTCACCCCCTCACCTTCCCTGCATGGAGGGTCCCCCGAAAACCTCTTAACTGTGGGGCATCCCATGGTGCTACAGGTATGTGTAAAGAGGCTGAGGTTGTCACGGGGACAGGAATAATGGGGGCTGCTGCCTTCCCTTATCCAGCCTCCAGCCAAGGACATGCACAGGAACATTTCCATTTTAGCCCCACAAAAAGACCCCTCCCACAGCATGCTGAGGGATGGGAAGGCTCTGAAACCCAAGCTGGGGGGTGCCAGGTAAAAAGAGGAGCAGAATTTCTGGGGTGTCCTTCATAAGAGAAGAGCCTGGAGCCCACCAGGCAGGTCTCTGCAGGAGATGCCCTGGAAGGGGCACTGATGCAGCAGCGGGGTGTGGGACTGATGGCATTAGCATTGCCCATGACCTTGACTTGCCCCCATGCAGCTCCATGGTGCTATGCTCCATCCCCCCAGGGCCAAGGTACCTGTGTCTCAGTGAGCATCAGCGACGTGGCCACCTCAAAACGCTTGGGTCTGGACAGATACTTGTTGAGCTTGAACTGGTTCTCCAGCTCCAGGAGCTGTTGGCTGGTGAATGCTGTGCGAGGCCGACGGCACTTCCCCATCAAGGCAGACTGTGGGGCAGCTGTAGAGCAAACAGTGGATGGGGTTCAGGGGACAGCAGACTGGTAGGGGGACAACCCCGCAGCAAACCCAGGATGAGGAGGAAGGTGAATGTCTCCATCATCTCCCACCCCAATAATGGCTTTATTGCCTGATAGGAACCAGTGAGATACGTTATCAGGCCTCAGTGTACAACTGGGATCAGTGGTGTGACTGAAATTAATTCTCTTTTTTTATTGCTGGGCTGCACAGGTGGCAGCTCAACGGCCAGGGGCTGCGGTGGGGCTGTCCGTGAGCTCCGCTATCTCGCCTGCAGCCCTTGAAGGCAGAGCGGCACTGAATCAGGAGGCAGCAGGAACAAAGGGACCTTTGAGAGTCCAGCATGGGGTGGCTGCCGCACTCTGTTTGATCCTTGCTTATCTCCTCTCCACTGGCTTTATTGTCCCCCTGGGGTTCAGCTTTTACTGCTTCTCCCAGCACCACAGCGGCAATCAAACCCAGGGATTTGCAGCTGGGAGTAAAGTGCTGGAACAGCAGGGACGAGTGTGGGGGAGAATGGGGGGTGGTGGTGGGCACTAATGCAAAAGGTCCTTGACACATCCCTGCTGACACATCTTGGGCGGCAAGATGGAGCATCCTGGCCCTAAAAGTGTGCCGTGCATGGCAAGGGCCTCTCCAACTCACCCACTTTGCTGGGCATGGGGCACCATTCATGTTATTATCTCCCTCAGATTCCAGCTTTGATCCCAACCTGCCAATCTCCTGAGGTGTCCATTGAGCCCTTCACAAACACAGTGATGACGCATGAGAGGAATTTATGAAAGAGGTATTAACTGATCACAACAGGGTTTGATCTGAAGTATCAATGGATGCTGGGTGGGTCAAACAGATAGAACACAGGCTGGGCTAGGGCTGTGAAAATGCCTCATGGGAGCAGGATAGGCACAACCCCCTCTTCTGCCTGTAGTGCCAGGAGAGAGAGTCTGTGGGACCCACCTTGTAGCCACCAGCCAGTTAAACAAGGGACTGACTGAACAGAGACACACTGTGCCAATGATTCCAAAAGACATGATGCATTATTCTGCGCATGAAACATACTCAAGGCTACAACTGAATGAGAGGTTCAAAAGATTTCCAGTACAAATACAGATGAAATATGTCTCAGCCCTGCAGAGTTCGGCAGCCACCTGGGCTCTGACTGGCTGTGGATGCTCTAGCTGTACAAATCATCCATGGAGACGTGGGATCAAACAGGTCTGCAAAGGCTTCCTCTGGCTAAGGAAAGGGGGTATTATGGGAACTAGCATCTGCAGGGATGGGGCAGCCCAAGCCTTTGCAGCTCCTTGGGGAGGGAAAGGCCAGAGATGCATCAGAGAGAACTGGAGGGGAGATTCATTCACTCTGTGTTGGTGGGGGACACAACACAAAGCAGCCCTAGGCAGTGCCCAGCAGCCCAAGGACTCTGGGTCCCAGTGAGTCCCCTTTGCTGACAGAGACAGGAGGGTGGCTGGAGCACCTGGAGCTGCAGACTCTCTCCCTGCAACGAGGCTGCACTGTGCAGTTTGGCTGTACCAGGTCAGGGAAGGGCCCCTCTGAGCAGTTCATCTTTCCGAGCATGGTCTGTAGAGAATGTTTTGGGGAAAGGGAAGGGAAGAGGTTGTGCCCTCTCAGCATCCAGTAATCCGGGAGTTCTGTGCTTTCTGGAGCTGGAGGGTCCAGGAGTGAAGAGATATATTCCCAGTCCAAATTCCCCACTCCAAAGCAGAGAACCCAGGGCTCAGCTCCTAGGGCATTGCGTCCTGCTCCATGTAGCACAGAAATCCTTCAGATCAACCCGAAAGGCTCCTCTGTGTCTCCTCTAGCAAGGTCATATGTGACCAGACTAAAACCAGATGTGGGAAGAGTACAGGCACAGAAGTGCCTCACAGAAGAATCTCAATCCTAAAAGCAATGCAAATTTGGTCTGTCCACCTTCAGAGGAGCCTGGAAGGCAGCCTGCTTTGACAACACCCTCTCAAGGGGCTCACTTTTCCCCATGTAAGCTGCTGAGAACTGCTTGGTCCCGCAGGGAAAAGAATATCAGAAAGTTGGTCCAAAAGTCAAATAAATCGAAACAGGATACATGCCAAATAACTACCAGTGCAGGGGACTGATTTCTGGAGCATGGTCCTGCTGCCAGCCCTGATTTCTCCTCTCAGTGTCCAATTCAGTTTCAGTGCAGTGTATCCATTACAAACATTGTACAGAGCCTGACTTCCTTGGAAACTCACCCTGCCTCCTGCCCCAGTGCTGACAAAATTGAAACCCCAATCCTCAAATCCCTCTGTGGTCCTGTCATACAGCTCAGCCACCACCAGTCCAATGCCCAGCCTACAGAGTATGGCTGGCCACCTAATCTGTGACCTCCTCTGACAATACACCCTTCAGCATCTATAATTATCCATGACCACTGCTCCCCGCTGTGACTTATTCAAGATTTGGCCTCCACACCAGGTGAAGTAAGCCCAAGCCAATATAGCTGACCTTCAGCCACCCATGGCAGCAGGTTTCCATGGACCTGAATGACCAACATCTCTGGCATCATCTGTGCTGTTACCTTTCCTAAGGGGCTCTAGCTCTTTTGTGGGGGGAGAGTTTGACAGAAGAGGATCTGCAGATTCTCGGTGGGAAAAGAAAAAAGGAAGGAGGTAGAAGTTGAGACTAAGGGAATGAGGTACTGGCTCCAGTCTGTCCTGCCAGTGTGCTTTGCTGAGTCCCATCCCTCCCTGTCCTGTGGCAGGCTGCCACATGGATGAAGAATTCTCCCAAGGGGTGCACAGCAAGTGTCCCTCCCAGAGCTTACCTTCTCCAGATAGCTATGAACCCATCCCTATCACAATCAGCATCTCAGAAAGAATTACCCTTTGGGAAGGCTCTCCATCTTATCCAGCTCCTACCAGAAGACCAGTGACTGCCTCAACATCACACCTTTGCTTGCCAAAGGATTTATTATCTGCTCAGCCATCTCTTCCAGCACTCCATCCGGGATCAGAGCTTGTCTCGACATCCCTTCTGCCTGGCAGGGCTTGGACCCCCTGCCTGGTGTCTGGCTGTAGTATCAGTAAATAAATTGCTTGGCCCAGGGCCAGGAATGCCCTCTGAATCTGAGGCCAGGAGCTCTGCAAGACAGGTGCCTCCTGGATAATTAGATAAAGCTTATAAAGAATTGTTGGTTTATTTGATACAGTTCCGTCTACTTGATAACAAGGGTAATCCTAGGTTGATATTAACTCACTTGTTTTTAATTTGGTTTGTTTGACTATAGTTCACTTAACTTTGTGGTCTGGCAGATAAAGGAGAGGAAATTAACACCCTGACTGCTTTAGGTGTTTCTCCAGATGTCAGAGCTGGAAGGGGGGGAAGTAGTCTCAGCATCGGGGTCATAACCAGAGGCTTTTTCTAACCTGCCAGCAGCCCTGGTCTTTATCTGTGGGGCAGCATGTGTAAGGGCACTTGCTACCTCTGATAGCCCCTTGCTTGCTCCACCATTAAACTTTGATTGCTGCTTGCCAGCTGTTTCCCAGCCCATATTTCCAGATGACACCAGACCACTGTACACCTGGTGAGCCTTGGAAGGCATTGCTTTTGGAACAAGTTTGATCAAGTTTGATAAGACTTAATCTGCCTGCCCTCCTAGCCCAGCACAGCCCCTCAGCAAGCTCTCTGCCATCATGGGCAGGATCTGATCTGGGTTCCAGGCCATCAAGTTAGCGAGTGGGTGATGCAAGGAAGTGGTGTGTGAGGAAAGCCATCTAAGCACCAGGTCCCTCGAAGAGGATCCTTCACTCTTCCCGAGAGTCTACAGCTGTATGTCACTGCTCCCCACTTCTACAGCTCTCAGCTGCAGTGGGTCTCTGCACTTGGCTCCCGCCACTGCACAGCATTTCCACACTGACAAACAGGGCAAATAAATCACAGATCCCAGAAAAATTAATAGGTATGGCACCCCAGTGCCAAATGCTCCTCCTGGGTGGTTCAGCAGGGGCTCAAAGCCCCAGGATAGGGATCCAGGCTGGGGATAGCAGAACCTGGGCAGGCAGCATCCTTGCTTTCTGCAGCAAGGGCACGCCTGCTCCTGCACCCAGGCCTTCCACAACCCTCTCACTCCGCATTGCAGCAGAGGCAGCCAGGCACTGCATGCAGCTCTGCACAGGTGGCTCGCGAGGGAGGCACAGCACCTGCTTGTCTCACAGCAGGGGCACTGCTCTGAGTGAGCCCAGCACCCAAGCCCAGGACAGGTTCCTAAGGGTATCAAATGTCTCAGACAGTTTCCCTGGCATCCCACCTCCCCGCACACAGATGATAGCAGGGAAAATGTGTGCCATGAATACCCACAGAGCTTACAGTTCATGGGCTGTCTTGCTGCTTCCCCCTCCCTGACTGTCCCCAGGAGATCAAACTAGACCACACCTGCAAAGCATTGATACACATGCGCCCAAAGAAGGAATTTATTGCAGAATTTAGTCCTGGAATTCCCTTTAAATAAATCTCAAGGGCGATCTCCCCCCAGAATGATCCACAGTGTGTCCTAGAAGGCTTCCAGATTCATCTCTTAGAGCCACCTGCCCACTGTTCCTGGAAGAGTTAAACATGACTGGCACCAGCAGCATTGAGACTTGTACTCAGTCACTTTGGAAACTTCAACCAGGCAGGTCCGTCCATCTGTCTGTCTAGGCTGGGTGGTGGGACAGGGACTTCCACAAACCACAGGCAGCCCAGGAGCCCTGTGCCAAAAATGGAAGGCTCCTGCCCACCCTCCTCAGAGAGATGAGGAAGGTTGTGGAGGCAGCACATCCTAGGCAGATGCCCTTTCCTCCCCCTGCCTACCAACACCACTGTCCCTGTCCCTAGGCCATGGCCAGCACACTGGGGCAATATGAGCCCAGACACAGCCCTGACATGCCGCTGGAGCCAGTCCTGGTAAGTACAAGGAGAAGGCAAGCTGCAAAGGACCCTGATTTCAGAGCTTCAGTGAGCCCACAGGAGCAAAGGCTGAAAACATGCTTGAGACCCCTAAGGTTACCAATGGACAGAAATAAAGATGTGAAGGTGGATAAGGTTCCCTTCTGCAAAGCAGAAGAATTACTGAAGTATTTGACAAGACGCTCTAGAGAGAAAGAATTCCCACTGCAAAGGGATCCCCAAGATTTGGAACACCTTTTAGTAAGGACATGGATTGAGGCAGCAGTCACTCTGATTTAATAATTTACAGTTTTGGCAGTTTTTCCTGCATCCTTGTTACACATCCATGTGTCCACCCTGCTTCGGGATCTCCAGAAAACAGGTAAATAATACTTGGGTGAGAAACTGCTTTTCCTCCCTCTGAGGTTCCATAGGAGCCCTGTTCAGTGTTTCCCACAAGACCCATTGACATTCTGGTCCAGTGCATTCCGCAGAGATGCCTTCGCAAGTTCTTCCCATGACAATAATTTGGGATTTGTTTCCTTTTGGTGAGGCTTTGGATATAACCAGCTGAAGAGCATATCCTGCTTTTGAGAGGAATGGAGCTGATGTAAAATTACCTCTATATTATCCCAGCCAGAAGCTGTGCTCAGGGCAACAGGGTCAGACTCAGTGGAGCATTCCCACTCTGGTGAAACCCTCTATGAAGCTACCAGGATGCTGAGATACACCAACAGACCCAGACCCTTCAAAGATAACATGGCCTCTGCAGAAAAGCAGGAAGATGTAATAAATAAAGATGTCTAACTAATAAAGACTTTTTTTTTCTTGTCTTAATGACACGTTTGAAGAGTGCACATAAGCCATAGCACTGGAGGCTTATTCTACACCTCTAGATTCACAGATGGAACTTTCCTAAAGTCTAGGGGAAGCCAGGTAAAGGGAGACAGCATGGGGGAAAAAACAGCCTGTTTCCCTTTAATCTGACCAGGAACAGTTTGAGGTAGGAATAATAAATGGGATTTTTCAAGTTAATTCTCTAATTTTTTTTTGTACTGATATTTATCCAGCCTTTAAAAATTATTATTATTTTGCAAATGGGCTTTCAGATTTTTGAGACACTGTGCTCGGCTAACAAATCTCGATACTCTGATGGGGATTTATAAACTAGTCACTCTCAGTTTAATGCCCATCTTTCCACTGACCAGCACAGGGCAGGGTCCAGGTCACACTTGCAGGGGTGCCACTCCCCAACGGGACAAGTGCCTGAAGTCAATTCTTGTTCCGTCCGTACCCGGCAGGATCCCTCACAGCGGTGCGGGATCCGGCGCCTGCCCGCAGCCCTGGCGGTGCCCGCCGGGAGGGACCGGGGCAGGGCTGGAGCCAAGCACGCTGTCGGGCCGCCCGGTTCCCGCAGCTGCCCCCAGCAGTGAACTCACCGGTCCCTCATCCGCACTCGCCGAGCGCGACGGTGGCAGGACCCGGAGCGCCGGCCCGTCCCTGCCCGGGGGCACGATCCGGCCGTGTATCCAACAGGACTCGGGCGGGTTCGTTCCCAGCCGCACCGGGAAGGATTTATTCGTTTCCCAGTGCAGGTTTTTGCCACTGTTTCTTTATTTTCGTTTCCTTCTCGCCCCGCAGGAGCCCAACGAGCCCGCAGTGCCGTGAGGGGCCAGCAGCCTGGGCAGGCGCGGTCCGGCTCTGCCGGCAGCGACGCGGACAGCGCTTCTCGGGGCTGTTCCGGAACACCGGGCCGGCGTAAGGCGAGACTTTGCCCTTCGCATCTGTTCCCCAGGGCCTCACAGCCCTCGGAGGTCTGCGGAGGGCCAGTCGTGTCCCTTCCAGCAATGGACATCCCACCTCACCCCAGCTCTGCCGGGCTGGGAAGGGGGTCTGGATACAGGAAGAGCCACGCATGGAGGTCAGCCCGGAGGGCTCAGTGTCCCTGCGGGGCCCCGACCCGGACCACCGGAGGGCCTCGAAGGGGTGGTTCGGGAAACCTCAGACCCGGGCTGTCGAAGGGACCTGCACCCTGATGTGCCGGCGGACGCCCACGGCCCAGAGCCGTGTTCCGCCTGACGGGAGGGTCAGTCCCCGGCTCACTCACCATTGAAGTCGGAGAGCCTCGGCACCAGCATCCCGGCTCGGATCCAGTGCTCCAGCGGGAAGGAACCGGCCACCTTCAGGTGCTCTGCGCCGGGCGGCGGCAGGTGCGGGATGCCGGTGTAGGCGAACGCGGGGTGCTGGCCCCCCAGAGTCGGGAGCGTGTACACGGCGGGCGAGTAGAGGGCCGGCAGGGCGCCGAGCCCGGGGCCAGAGAGGTGCAGCAAGCCGGGCTTGGGGACGAAGCCGGCCGGGGCGAGGGGCGCAGCGGCCGGGGGC
>VYXD01016282.1:325117-339802 GCA_013397195.1 Hylia prasina
TGGGAGTCCCCCACCTCGTACTGGGACATGAGGTAGCAGTTGATGCCGGCTGCCCCCTGCATTGTCCTCAGCTGCCCCTGCCTGCCTCTCACCTCTTTGGATGGTGGGGACCACCAGCATCACCCCCAGCTCTGCCAGTTCTGCAGCAGGGACCCAATGTGGGTACCGAGTGTGTCCTGGTGACTGGGGAAGGGGGAAGGAAGGGAAAGGGTGACTTTGTTGTGTTAGCTCTGTACCCCACACTGTACCCTGTGGGAGCAGGAGTTAAGGGTGCCCCACCAGCAGGAGGGTTGGCAGGGTTCACCCTGTGTGGGGGGAGAGGTTGTCAGGCCCCTCCATGGGTCCAGAGTACTCTCTGCACCTGGCAGATGTGCAGGGGGCATAGCTGCAGGGGTGGGCATGGCTGCAGGGGTGGACACTGCCATGGTGTGCCCATGTCCTGTTGTCCTCACTGTGCCTTGCTGTCACTAGAGGCCAAGTGCATGTACCCTCCATCTTATTCCTGGGGGGGACAGAGATCAGGGACACAGGGACATGTCAAGATACAAGCTGAAAAGAAAGTAATTTGTAGCACTGGATGGCGATTCTGAGAGCTAGTGGGTGTCCGGTGCGGTGGTGGACAGGTGTCTGTCCAGGGGATAAAGGGGATAAAAGTATGTGCAGGGGGCGGGATGCATGCATCTGTCTGTCTGTCCGCGGTGTTCATACAGGCACAGCAGGCTCTGGTTGACACCCAGAGGCTGTTGCCTGCTAAAACACCTCCATCCCTGCCGGGGAGAAGCTGCCACGCGTAGGCAGGGGGGCTCTGCAGCAGCTGTAGTGGGGGATGTTCCCAACGTTGCTCTCACACGGTTGAGAGAGAGGCAATAGGTGGGGGGCCCGGGACAGAGTGGGAGGTGGAGGAGGAGTTCGGGGTGCAGGATGGGCTCAGCAGCACATATCACGCTGCCCCCGGGGCTCCGTGGGACACCCGCCTCCCCCCATAATAGGGCTGCGGAGAGCGGGGTCCTGCTCCTGCTCCCGGAGCGGCAGCACTCCGAAAAGCCATCAAGTTTAATTACGCTAATGCAAGTGACAGCGGGAGGCTGGTACCGCTCCCTCTGCGGGCACCTGCCTGCGGGCAGCGTGCGGAGCTGAGCCCGGCTGGGCAGCGTGCGGAGCTGAGCCCGGCTGGGCAGCGTGCGGAGCTGAGCCCGGCTGGGCAGCGTGAGGAGCTGAGCCCGGCTGGGCAGAGTGCGGAGCTGAGCCCGGCTGGGCAGCTTCTCCTCGGCGGGCGGCTACGGCTCGGTCAGCCTGGCTGGGAGGAGGGTCCCTGCCACCTGCTGTACCGATGTCCCCAGGCACAGATATTTTGGGGTGACTCCCCCTCCCCAATCACGTCAAAGTCCGGGGCATGGGGACCTGAGTGGACCCAGAGCTCAGGGACGATTGGATCCACCGTGCCCGGAGACATTGCCCCTCTTGCGGGGCAGGTTTGGCCTGGAAGACCGGTAGGATCCCACGTGCTGTCTTCCTCGTGCCACTCAAAACTGCCACCAACAGGGGATTCTTTCAAGAGGCTCCGCTGCCATCCCCAAGCCCCAGTGCTCCCCTGCCCCGCTGTTGCCGGGACCCCAGCATCCAGCGGGTCAGCTGGGAGCGGGGAACGAGCTTGGCTGGCGCTGCCGCGGCAGAAGGCCGTGGGGCAAGGGACAGACGGGAGAGGCGGGGACGGGGACCATGTCCCCCCTTGTTAACAGCGCCGGACCCTGTAGCCTTTTCAAGGCTCTGAATAGGGGGTGGTACCTCTCTTCTGCTGAATTAGAGGCCGGGGGTTGTTGGAGCTGGTTTAACACGCTCAGACAGGGTTGGAAGGATGGGGGGGTGGACGTGCTACCGCAGATGGGAACATGTGGGGGGTGTCTCCTGTCGCCACATGCCCTTCCTCTCCCTCCCACCCACCATTTATATGGTAATGAGGACAAATTGATGGAGAGACATCCATTGTGGGACCCTCCAGCCTGGCCCTTCTGCCGGCCACCCACCAGCATCCCCATCCATCACCGCCCAGCTGGGACCCTGCAGGGACCACCCCTCGCTGGCACTGGCACGCTGGGAGATGGGTCTGCTTCAGGTGCCCACGGGCAATGGGGCAGCTCCCAGACTGTCCTGATTCTCTCCCGGGGCTGAGTGACAAGACAGAGGATGACATCCAGGCAAGGGAGACCCATAAGTCCTTTCTGTCAGCTGGACATCATTTTCATGTGGGGTTATGGATCTGTGGAGGAGTTAATGGGGCTTCAGAAAGACCCTAGCATCTTACTTATGGGTGTTTTCCCTTCTTCTCAGTGCCCTGAAACCAGCTCAGAGCCAGGCCCTCCCTGCTTTCTTTCCCTGCGTCCATCCCAAAGCAACTGCCATATACTCTGCAGAACCTCCTAATGCGGCAAAGAATTCTCTCCCCACACTCACTGATTCCCTAAAAACCTGGACGTGGAGACGATCTCCCACAGCCGGCAGCCCACAGAGCATATTCTGTCCTTACGCATCCCCTGCCTCTGGCTCCCCCTGTCAGCGACAACAGCTTGATTGAAATTTCACTCCATAAAGTGCTTCTCGAAAGCCTGACCCCGTGCCCCCCGGGGACCAATTTGTCCTTCTCTGTAATAAGAACCTAATTAAATTAGCTCTGCCGCCTTGCAGAGCCCTTAAATTAGCCCGGTGATGAGGGCCTCACTGACAGCCTGCTGCCGAATTGCTTCACACTTGCCATGCTGTGGGGTCCAGGGAAAACCCTAGCGAGATCCTGATCCCAGCATGGCCCAGGAGACCATGGCAGGGCGGCTTGGAGATGAGGCAGGGTGTGTACAGAGAGCCGTGTGGGTGGGACAGGTATGAGGAGGCTGTGTGGGGTGCTGCCTGGTGGACCTTCCTTCTGCTGGCATGGTGATGGGGTAGAGGGGGGAGAAGGCTGACAAGGGGTGAGGGACAGCACTGACTAACACTAGTGACACTGGAAACCTGTCTGTGGGATACAGGCTCCATCTTCTGCATTAGTAATGTTGTGGTGATTAGGAGTGGTACAGAAGGCACTGAGGTGGAAAGTCCAGACTGGGATGGAGGGGTATCCCTGGCAATCCTACAGTGGCTGTCCCTACTACATCCTGCCCCACTTGCCCTAGTTTCTGGGTGTCTCTAATGACTGTTTGGTCCCCTGTAGACTGGGTCAATCCCACAGACGCCAGCTGCACCCCTCCCCTGAGTACGGATGAAGTAGTGAGGAGAGAGATGTCATCCTTCCCAGTGGAGACCACTGGGGTGACCAAATCTTGCTCCTAGAGAAGCACATGGTGCCCTCTAGCTCTACTTGTCCTTTTGCAATGGGTGCAGTAAGCAACCCCGATCCCTGCCTGCCCTCCCTACACCAGAGTTCAGAGCTCCTGCCAGGGAGACAATGGATTTATTGGGCTGCGTCCCCAACCAGGAGAGGTACATCCAGTGAAGAGACAAAAATACACCTGCCATCGGCCATGCTCACGCTCTCTCACTTCATCCTGGACAACAATCACCATAGAAGCTGTGCTTTAAAATAATCTTTAAATAATTTTTGCTTTTTGTTTAAAAAAAAAGATCACCCCCCAACCAAAATATTTCCCACCCCCACCCTGCACTTTCGTCTCACCCTGCACGCGCCCACACTGCCTCCCATCTATGGTACATACAAAGAGCAGATAAATAAATAAAGACGCGTGATGCTACAGGGGGGACATGGGTCACAGCCTCCCTCAGCCCCCTCCCCTCTGCTTATGTGGAGCTAGGGGAGGCTGAGGCTCTAGCTAGGATTTGGAGTGGGGGAACTGTGGCTGCAGCTCTGATGGGACTCTCCCCAGGTTCCAGGAGTGGGTGAGCAGCAACAAATTACCCTGAGGGTTTGGGGTACTGGGGGCTTGCGGAGGTCAGGCCAGCCAGGGTCTGAAGCTTGAGGAGTTTTTTTAGCTTTAGGGTGGAGAAAGGCTTTTGGGCTGAGCCAGTTCAAGGCCAGGTGCTGGGAAGGTTTTCTCCTCTGGCTCTTTCTTCAGGCTCCAGCAGGCTGGGGTTGGAGCCGACTCTCCCCACCCCTGCTCTTACCCGTGTGTCTATGCCTGGCTGCCATTTGCACCCTTCTGCCCATGTGTCTGCCTCCGCAACCTGTCTTGTCAGCCAGAGCACCCCATGCTGTCACAGCAGCCCCAAAGGATGCCCAGCTGGGTGGCTCTGGTGCTGGCTTTGGGGAGAGCTTGGCACCTCACTCCCCAGTCTATCACTCCAGTGGCACTTGTGTCACCAAGTTGGAGGTCTCATGCCAGAGCTGTGCCAGACCCCGCCCAATGCCCCCCTCCCCCCTTTACCGGCTTGTTTTGGGTGCCCCCTGCACCTGGGCTAAGGACAAGGCACAGTCCCAGTACCTGGGTCACCCTCCTCCCAGCTGCCGTGTCCCAGAGGTGGAAATAGCATTGCCTGCCTTCCCACCCAGGCTGCCTAGCAAATGGCCCTGGGCCCCTCTCCCAGAACTTCCCCACCGGGTGCAGACAGGCTGGGAGCCCCGGTAGAGCAGTCAGGGCTCTCTCCTCTTCCCCTCCCACTCGCCTATCAGACCTCCATCAGCTAATTCAGCACACGCACACACACATTGCACTCACACACACATTGCACACACACACACACATAGCAGCATGTGGATCCAGCTAGGGGCAACCCACTATCCTGGGGGAAAACCCTTCATGCCTCCCTCCTGTCCCCAGGAACAGGGGGTGAGGAGGGGGCGGTGAACATGGAGGAGGCACACCACGGAGCTTTGGTGCCCACTAACCAGGAGGTGGCTGTACCCCAAGCAGGCAGGGCTGGAGGCAGCTCCCCATGGGCACCCAGCTTCGGGAGGGGGTGCTGGCCCCCAGTGAGTCACCCTGCAGCCACCACCTCCACCAGCTGTGCTGGCTGGGGCTGTGGCGCACCCTCAGCTCTCCGCCTGGGATATCCCCAGAGGGTGGAAGCTGTCAGGGGGCAGGAGCAGCCTGCCCAGGCGGTAGAGCAGCCCTGAGTACCAGTGCACACCATCCCCCTGCACCCCTGGCCACCCCACCAGGCTGTGGTAGAGCCGGAGCGGCCAGAAGGCCAGCTGCGCTAGCTGCTGGTCCTGCACCAGAGCAAAGCACGAGGCCACCACGCCGTCCACCACCAGTGTCCCATGGCGTGTCAGCGGGGCATAGGCTCCCACATCTCTCCTGTCCCACACCCTCACAACTTCAGCAGGCTGCAAGCTGCCCCCCGCAGCCGCCACCAGCACAAAATGTCCGGAGCGCACAAGGCTGGCAAAGATGGGACGGAAGTGGGCGGTGGGCGCCGAAGCATTCTCTGCCACAAAGAGCAGGTGGGTGGGCGTCAGGACCAGGCGCCGGGGCGGCTCCTGTGTCTCGATGACGTGGAAGGTGGTGAGGGCACGGGGCTCCTTGTCCAGGAAAGCCAAGAAGTCACTGTAGGTGGGCCTGCCCGCCCCATCCATTGCCAGCACTCGCTGGCCTGGGCGCAGTGCCCACAGTGGCGTCTGGGCACCGTCCTCCAGCGTTGCCAGTGCCCGCCCGGGAAAGCAGCCCCCCGTCTTCGCAGCGGCTGAGTGCTCTGCACAGGGAGAGAGAGGACAGGAGGGTTACCCATTAGCCGCACCCTCAGCACCATATTTCCACTGTGCATAGACACCTTCCCAGTCTGCCCGGCTTTGCCCACCCAGGCATAACCCTGCCCTGGCATCACCAGTGTGAGCTTGTCCCCTACACAACCCCAGCCACCAATCTCCCCCAGGCACCTCATGCCCCAGCCACCATGTCACCTGAGGCGGCACCTGGGGACTCCAGCATGGTTCCAGGGCATTGAGCCTGCTGTACAGAGCCAGGTCCCAAGCCCCAAAATAGGCAGGGGAAGTGGGACGCAACCACAGCCTGAAATGTACAAAACACTACGAGGGGCACCTTAATCTTGAAAAAGCAGAGGCAGAGCCCTGAGATGATGGCAGGCTGAGGAGCAAAGTGCCTGGTCTCACTCTGCATACCCCCACAGCATCCCTGTTCCCTCCAGTGCTGGTCCTGGATACTGCTTGGGAGGATGCTGTAAGCAACAGTGCAGGATGCAGCACCTTTTCCCAGCACTGCAGCACCCCTCCATCCCATGTGGCAGTCCTGCTCCCTTTGCCCACCTGCTTACCCCTGCACCACCCATGCCAGCCAGCTCCTGCTTCTCTGGGTTGTAGGGAGTTGTCACAACCTGTGGCCATCATTGTGCAGAAGTTACCAGCCCCCTGGGTAGGGCTTCCCTAGTGATTGCCACAGGGTAAAGGACCCAAACTCTTCGGGCTTGTCCTCTGAAATGGTGGCACAGATCTCCTGCCCCTCCCCAGATGAAGTGTCACCAGGGGCCCATTCTGGCACTTAGCAGGGGAACCCTGGCTTCCCAGGAATGGTGGCTAGCTACCCCAGCAGCAGTGTTCCCCCAGGTCCCAGCAACTCCCATCTTAGTGTCTGTATGATACCCTCCCACCCTCTGCCAGTGGCATCTCACTCGGGGTCCTGCTCCGAGCTCTGCACGGTTCCATCCTTGAGCTCTAAGCCCCCTCTCAGGGCCCTCTCCCAGGTCTCTTATCTAATCTCTGAATGTTCCCACCCAGATGGCACTGCCCCCATCACTCCCCAGGTTTGGGCAGAGCCGAATCCCAGCCCCCAAGCCCATGAAGAGAGGCATGTATCTCCGGGACAGAAACCTTTTATTGCTCAGATGAGGTGCAGTGTCTGCCCTGTCCTTGCCCCAGAGGCCAGGTCCCAAATTCTTCACCCTGCATCCCCTGGCAGGCAGCAGAGCCATGGGGAGGGGTTGCAGGAGGGTGAGGGGTGCCTAGCAGAAGTGGATGGCATGGGTGCTGGGCATGGAGGGAAGGACCCGAGGAGACACAATACATACAACAGGCCATGTGGCCATCCATACAAAAATAAAAGCCATTTACTAAGAGGCAGGGGCAGCCCGGCTGCCCTCTGTACACGGTTCTGAGGGGATCAGGATGTGTACCCCGCAGTTTCCACCACACAATCTTGGGTTGCCCATGGCCTTGGGGATAAATATGGGGGACCCAGAGCCCTGAGGAGCTGCTGCAGAGTGAGGGGAATATGACCAGCCTCTAGAAGCCCTTCAGGGCCCCAGGGCCCCAGTCTGCTGCTTAGGTTATGGCATCCCTCTTCAGTCGGTCCAAGGGGAGCATCCCAGGATTCAAAAGCCTCTGTCTTTCTCCAGGGGCACAGCCCCACTCCTTTGGCCAGCCTCATGGCCATGGGATCATGGTCCTTGCTTCGGAGCCTGGCCCCATTCCTCCTGCCAGCCCCACGGGGTGCCCCAGGGCACGGGCGTCCTGGTCCTCCGGCCACGTTTTGTCCCTCTTCTTCCGGGCTGCATCACTCCCTCTCTGCGGCGCGGTGGCCCCACGTCCATCGCCGGCCGGCGTTGTGCCCGTCCTGGCATCAGCACGGGGAGCGGGTCAGCGCGGGGGGCCCGGCTGGCGTCTGGGGGCGTCGAGCCGCTGGCTGCGGGCTAGGGCAGTAGGACAGGCACAGCGCGGTGGGAACCGAGCCCGGGGACGAGCGACGCGGGGCAGCACAGGCACACGCGCCTGCGGGCACGGGCGTCGGCGTGTGCGCGCTGGCACGGCCCTCTGTGCCTGCGTGTGCGAGGGCTCCCGTGTGCAGGCACGGCCCTGCTGCACGGTGTCCGTGTGCCAGCAGCCGCCGAGGCCGCCTCCGTGTCCACGCAAGCCCACGCATGGGCACAGCCCTCNCCTCTGCAGCCGGCAGCCGGCTGCTTCTCCCGGGCTGCGGCGGGGCTTGCGCCCCGCGCGACCCCCTCCGGACCNGAAGCAAACACCAGCAGCGACGACAGCACCCCTCAAAGCAGCACCCAGCTCTGCTCCCCTCTGCAGATGGTGCTGCACGGCCAAGAGCTGATCCCAGGGTACCCCGGCCTGTCCCTGTCTGGATGTCCCTGACCCCATCCCTGGCTAGGCAGGGATGCACAGATGCTGCTGCGACAGCACAAGCTCCAAAGCAGCCAGCAGTGGAGCAGGGCAGGGCTGGATGAGGCTGAGCATGGGCATTAAGGGACTGCAAGGGCAGAGGCAGGGGAGACAGGTGCGATGGACATACTGGGGGATTAGGCTGGGGGAGAAAGGGATGTGGGCTCAGAAAAGGAGGAGGATAGAGAAGGTGGTTCAAGATGTAGGTCTATGGGAGCCATATGGGGAATTTGGCCCATTGTACTCGCTGGCCACAGGTGTGTGACTCACTCCCCACCTGACTATCTGCCCCAGATAGGGAAATCAGGATGCAAGAGCCAGCACCCCCTGCAGGAGCACCCCACCCAGCCAGCCAGGCTCCCTGGGTATGCAAGAGGGGGTCTGGCCCCCAGCTCCACTTGCTGCCCCCACCCCAGGCTTACCTGACTTGACGGAGCAGTGGATGTGCGCCTTGGACTCGTAGTAGACCCAGTCAAAGCCAGCCTCCACGGCCAGGCGAGCCAGCATGCCGTACTTGTTGCGGTCCCTGTCCGAGGTTGTGATGTCCACAGCTCGGCCCTCATAATGTAGCGACTCTTCTGAGTGGTGCCCATCCTCATCCCAGCCCTCCGTCACTCTCAGCTTCACCCCTGGCCACTGATTCATGACAGAGATGGCCAGGGAGTTCAGGCGGTCCTTGCAGCGCTGTAGGGTAGAGGGACAGAGTCAGTAAAAGCTTTTTGGAGCGACAAATTAGCGGCCTGGTTGTCAGGCTGCTTCCCACGATGCTTCCATTAAACCTCTCTGGGCCCTCAGGCCCTTGGGGGCTGGTCCAGCAGAGGAAGATCTGAGAACATGAGGTGCCTTGTCTATCCCATGCCCTCCAAACTCTCTGCAGAGCGTGATACCCCACTGTTGGGCAGAGGAGTGTGCACCCAAAAGGGCACCCTTCTCCTCCTTCTCTCCCCCAGTTCCAGGCTCATTTGGGAGCCTGTTGGGCAACAGCCCAGCAGCCTGGGCTGGGCTAAAACACCCTCTCTGCTCACCAGACACCTGCCCTGTGCTAACTGTACCCCAGCAGTTCCCATCTGCAGGAGGAGAATACAGGAGCTTCAACCCTGTTGCTTCCTGGCTGGGAGGAGGTCCCTAGGGCTGTATCCAGGCACAAATTAAATAACATGCCCAGTCCTCAACACAGCTCTGCTTGGTATGGCTCCTCAAGTCCTGTGTAACAAGGACACAGCACTGGGCAGCCTCATGGCTTCAGCCAGCCTCTGCTCCTGTGGGAAGTGCCAAACCTGCCCAGGGGCTCTGTTGTGCTGGAACAGAAAGAATGTGGAGTGAAACCTTCACCTCTCTGCACCCACAAGGGCTGAAAATCCTGGGCTGAGGAACAGCAGCAGATCTTAAAAGCCCCAGACCTTGTGGCCACAGAGGTCACTCATGCAAGTAGGTGCCCGTGGCAGTCCTCCCCAGCAAGCAGAGGGATGCCAGTCCCAAATGCCTTTGGGCTGGGCTGAGCAAAGAGGTTCTACCCACCTTCTGCCCAACCTTTGCATCTCCCTTTCTGTGTCCATACCGGGGACAGAACCATGTCTTGTGGGGCAAGCCAGTCCCAAATGCAGTCCTCTCAGCCTTATCCTACTCTGCCCCGCATCCCCTAGCCACAGCTGAAGGTCAGGGAAAGACCAAAACTTTGCTTGCTTGACTGGCAGAAGTACAGCCCCAGCTTCTGGTCCCTTGCTCTGCTGCGAAAGGGATGGAGGAGAGAAAGAAAAGGTGTAGGAAAAGGAATATATAGCCTATACAGAAAACCAGGTGAATGGACTAGGGCTGTGCAGCCCAGAAAGGAGATTCTGTGAGGTCCTGAAGAATCATAGAATTGAGTGAGTTGGAATGGACCCATAGGATCAAACTCCTGGCAGCACACCCTAACAATCACACCAAGTGAAACTGTGTATACAACTTAAGGCAATTTAAAAGGGACAGAGACTGGGGTGTTTTTACACTGGTTCCAAAGGCTGGGGTTCACAGCTACACGTACAGCTGGTTCTGAGGCATCCCGCTGGATCAGGAGTCCCATTGTCACCATGCAGTTCTTGCTGGGTGGGAGAGCTCTGCCTCCACAGAAGTAAAAGACTCCACTGGTCCTCTCACTGCCATTCCCCAGAAAACAAGGAGCCCCATAAAATCAAGGCAGAGGACAGAGCATTCATGGTCATGCACAAAGCCAGTCCTGGGAAGCATTAAATGAAATGACTGGACAGCAGCTTAAAAACCAGCCACTACTCGGGACATTTTTGCATGATGCCCAGCTCAGTACTGGTGCTCCCCACCACAGTATGTTGTGGGTCTTGAGACAGTTACAGCCAGCATGAGACAGGGCTTTAAAACCTGACGCTGGCTACATCCTCAGGCTCAGAAATGCCCCAACGCTGCTTCCACAGGGACCAAAAATGTATGTCCTCACCCTATCCCCAAGCACCTGCTCCCATCCTAGGAAGGTGGATGCTGCTGCTCTTGAGGAAACCTGCTCTCACTTGGCAGGGTCCAGGCCCTGGAAAGGGCAGTGCCAGGCAGGCCTTTGCCCCACATGAGGTCTGCCGTCATCCCACAGCTCCCTGGGCGTGGGGAGATAAGCCAGGAAGGTGCTGGACAAACAGTTCACTAGGTGAGGGGAGGAGGAATAGGGAGGAGTGTGACTTTTGTCCCCATCCAGCACCACCGCGGTGCCACTTGGCACATGTGACAAGCTCTTCCCAAGGTCCCCACCGGGACCCCAGAGTAAGGGAGTTCAGCACTGGAAGCAAGAAGGGAATCCCCTGCATCCCCCAGCCACAACTTCAGGCATTCCCTTGCCATTACCACGCCAGCACCCCGCTCTGGGCACCCCTCCGGCCCTCACTGCCAGCTTTTCTGTCCTCCAGGGGCACCCTGCACGCACAAAAACAACGAGACTGTGCGAGCCTTTTCCCCCGGGCAGGGACAGCGCCAGGCTGAGGCCTGGAGCACTCGGTCCCCGGCTCTGCCGGTGCCATCGGTGGCCAGCAGGTGTCAGAGCGCGGAAGGGGACCGGCAGGGATCGGCGGGGAGCAGGTACCCATGGACAAGGACCAGGCAGGCACAGGCAAGTCGCGGAGGAAGGAGGCACTAAAGGGTGGAGAACTGGTGAGCGGGGCAGCAGCGGACAAGGAACAACAACGGATCGGCAGGGAAGAAGCAACTATGAGGAGGAAACGGGCAGGGACGAGTAAAAATAAATAGGGAGCACGCAGAGATAGGCAAGGCCGAGCAGGTGGAGATGCACAGGGAGCAGGCACAGGAGGCAGAGAGAAGGCAACAAAAGACAGGGATGGACAGGGATAGGTAAGGAGCAGGCAGCAGTGGTCAGGAAGCACACGCGAGCTGCAGGAAGTCAGCAGGATGGGCATTGCCTGCCCAGGGGCTCTGCTGCCTGCACGAACAGGTAGGGACCAGAAAACGGCAGGGACTAGAAAACTCATAAACATTGGCTGTCCACAGGCTCTGTGTTTGGTGATTGCAGGGAGGGCACAGCTTGTCCCTGTAGTAGTGCAGATGACCGGGCTCCTCCAGCTCACATGCAGATGGGGCCCCATTTGACCACACTAAGCTGGTGGCTCTGCTGTCCCATGCACCTCATGGTGAAGATCATGGGGATGTTGGGCTGGGCTGAGCAAAGAGGTTCTACCCACCTTCTGCCCAACCTTTGCATCTCCCTTTCTGTGTCCATACCAGGGACAGAACCATGTCTTGTGGGGCAAGCCAACCCAAACCTTTGGGGAAGGCAGCAGGGCAGAGCTCCAAGATGGGGTGCAGTCAGCAGGGACCCCAGGGTCATCTCAGGGGAAGTATGAAAGACACTCAGGTGTGACCAGAGTCTCAGCAGAGGTGTCGTGAATGGCGTGTGCTTGGTCACAGCTACTCCTATGTCCAGAGCCTGGCCAGGAGAAGAGCGGTCTTACTAGCATCTTCTCCTGACATGAGGTTTCCCCTAAAGGAAGCCAGAAGTCCTACCCCAAGGTTTTCATGAGAGATTCCTCACCACTGCATGGATGATCTCCGTGTCAGCTGGACAAGCAGTGGCTGCAAGGGATGGTGGCTGGGGTAGGGAGAGGCTGGGTTTGGGACTCCATGGGGGCAGGGGACCCATGGCATTCCTGGGCCAGGCTGCTGGGGAGAGGTGAGGCGGGTTCTGCCTCCAGCCTTATCTCAGCACCTCCGAGTGGGACCAGTGAGAGCAAACACACTGGAATTCTTGAGGAAGATGAAACGATAAAGGAAAGGCGTGCAGAGAGCAGCACTACCCACTCCTCTAAGCAGGCGACATCTTCCGGCTGCCTGGGACACCCAGACCCTTGGACTTGGGGAAAGAAAACAGGTTTGAAGTGAGTCAACAGCAGTAAAAGCCAGTGCTCTGGGGGAAGGGACAAGGAGTTGGGTCAATGGCCTTTCCCAACCCATAGTTGCACAGGACATAGTGCCAGAGCTAGAGTTCCCATGTCTGGGGGGCTCTCCCACAGCCAGGGGCCACAGGACAATCCCAGAGGGCTGTGGGATGGCAGCAAGAAATCATGCTACCTCCATAGCAAGAGGAACAATTCCTTGTAGACCTGCCCAAGGCACGGTGGTACCCATCTGTGCATGGATGTGTGGTGGCCAGGGGCCCTGCTGGAGCAAGAACCCTCACTTGTGCAGCCCAAGAAGACCAGGATGCATCTAGGTACTCTGGCAATGAGGCAGTGGTACAGTATGAAATGTTAGGCTGGCACATGGGACACAGAGATCTCCCTCTCCCAGGTGTGCTGAGGGGCACTGGCTGGGTTGCAGAAGGTGGTGGGAGCACTCCTGGAAGAAAACACAGCAAGAAGCACTCTCCTGCCTCCAGTGATGTCATCCACTTCCCCAGTGCATGGGCAGAGGAGCTCACTGCCTCCTCAAATATCCCTGGAGCTGTTCCCCAGGGGAAGCAGGTTACAGTCCAGCCCCAGGGCTCCAGTCACCAGCAACCACAACTTGTGCAACTGCCCAAGCTTGCTGCTACAGTCCCCAGCCTCAAAACTAACCTGGACTATGGTCCCTGCCCTACGGGCACAGGGGGTTGCAGAACTGTCATGCCAGCACCCCAGAAGCTTCTCATCCCAATGTTATGAGCACCTTGGTCAGAAACTATGGCCAGGGCCTTGCTCAGTGCCTACCATCACAGCCACTCATGTTCACCCACCTGCCCACCCCTGACCAGGAGGTGCAGTGGTCAGAAGGGCAGCCCCAGCTCCCCTCTGCTTCCCCCAGGAGCTCATTCAGGCTGTAACCCTGCTGAGGCTGGTGGCCAGGTTTCTTAGCAAGGCCGTGCGGCTCCTTATCTGCATTCCTGAAACCCTCAGGCATTCTCCTGGCAATATTAAAACACAGAGTAACCTTCGTCCAGCATCACCCCCCCTCCTCTGCTGTCGTCTGTGTCGTCCACCCCCCCATCCTTCCTGCTGGCCCAGGGCACTTGTAGAGCTGACTGCAACAAGGCATTTGCAGTAACAGGTTGTCCCCAACCCTGAGCACAGCAAGCAGTGTACTTCACCATCCCACGCAAGACATGCAGGAAGAGGGGGCACTGAGGTTTTCAGTGTCAGAGTGGGGACAAAGTCAGCAAGAGCACTCCTGGAACTTACTCTCCTCCCTGCCAGCACACCAAGCTCTGGTCTGTCCCTCAGATCCAACAGGCAGGCTGCCTGCTTGCCAGTGGGTAGGCAGAGTAGAGGGGCAAGGGCAGGATGGCTGCACGGGGCAGGGTGCTGCCTGACCAGGGAACAGCACGGCACAGCCCTGCTGGATCGAGGCGATGTGGGAGGATGCTGCCGGATCGGGGGCAGTGTGGCACAGCTCAGGGGCATCCGGGCCGGCTGCTGCCAGCTTGGAGTGCAGGGTTTTGCCAGCCTAGGGGCTAGCGGGATAAGAGTTGAGGGCAGCAACCCAGAGCGTTCCTCGGCGTGCAGCCGGACATGGATGCCACAGGCTCCGAGGAGCAGCGGGGCAGGGTGCTGCCATCTCGGGGGACAAGGTGCTGCCGGTTGCGGGAGCAGGGTGCTGCCGTCCCAAGGCGCAGCGTGCTGTCCGACGCGCACAGCGCAGCCGAAGGGACAGAGCTTTGCAGCGCCCGACGAAGGGAGATGCACTCCCTTCCCAGCACGCCGGCAGCCCGGACCCGGCACCGGGATGCCCGGGGCAGGACGGGGAAGCCGCAGCGCGGGGCCCACACGGTCCCCGGAGAGTGGGTGGCGGGGCGCTCTGGGACAGCCCCGGTGCCCGCAGATGCCCGGCGCGGGGGTAGAACCAGGCGGAAGCGGTGCCCTACCTGGGTCATGAGCCGGTCGGCGCCAGTGTTCTCCTCGTCCTTGAAGATGATGTCGGGGTTGTAGTTGGGCGTCAGCTCCTTGAAGCGCTCCGAGTTACGCGCGATCTTGCCCTCGTAGCGGCCGCTAGCCCCCAGCGTCTTCTCGGGGACGTTGGGGCTGAACTGCTTGTAGGCGAGCGGGATGAGCTTGCGGGGCGGGCGGCGGCGGCTGCCCACCACCCTGCCCGGCCCGCAGCCGCGCACGGCCGGCGCCAGCAGCAGCGCGCACCCGCTCAGC
>VYXD01016282.1:340142-369824 GCA_013397195.1 Hylia prasina
CACCCTTCGCCCCCCTTCGCGGGGCGTCCTGCGGGGGCTCCCTCGCGGCGGAGCGGGCGCGGGGTGGCACCCCCGGGGCTCCGGCCCCCGCCGCGCCGCCTGCTCGCCAGGGGCCCGGGCCTGCGGGCGGGGATCAAACAGAGCAGGGAGGCAGCTGGTTGAAATTTAACCACAATATTCTCGCTCCCCATTGTTTCCAGGGAGGCCCGATATTTCCACAACAGGATTATGGCATCTGATTAACTCGCTGAGACAACAATGAGGGGCTGGGATGGGCTTCCCCTTCTAGCTGCCAAAAGGGGAAAGTAAATATAACACCCTGATTTCAGGAGCGAGCGTTTGAAGGGCCCCCCCCGGTTCTCCCCCAGCTGTGTGCCGGGGAGGGGTCCGGCACTGGTCCACTTGCGCACCCTCTGGCTCCCTAGGATCTTCGCAGGTGAGGCAGTGCCTTGGGATGCCCACACACACACACAAGCTCTCTCAGGGATGTTCCCTGGCCAGCTCTTCCCTGAGCGCAGGGCACAGGTCGCTCATAGGGATACACAGTAGCCAGGATGGAACAGCCAGAACTGCGAAGCCAGACATCTGTCAGCCCTGTCTGCAGGGCTGTGCTGCTCTCAGCAGGACTGAGCAACCTGGACAAGAGGAATGCAGGCTGGGGAGCCAGCATCACCCACAGACTGGGGGTGCTGCTATCTAATGCCCCCAGCAGACCATTTCCTTTGCAGGAGCTGCAAGCAAAGTGCAGCTGGCCAGAGGTGCCTCCATCAGGTTTTCATACTCAGTAGCCATGGTTCATCAGGTTTTTTTACTGGTTTTCATACTGCATACCCAAAACCAGTGCTCAGAGCCTCTGTGAAGACCTGCCACTGAGCAGGATGGTGAGATGCACCTGTCCCACTGCTCCTGCACATGATGGAGCTAGGATGTCTGGCCAGCAGCCCCAGGCCACCCCACTTCTACACTTCCTCAGCTGATTCTTCCAGTGGAGCATCCTAAGGGCATCAGCAGAGAAAGCAGAGGGGATGTACCACAGCACCATTCTCCACCCCTGCCCTTGGCCTCTCAGAGATGCAGAAGGGACACAACTCTCTGTGCATCACTAGCACAGGAAAATTAGACCCCATGGACCCTGGACTAGATTCACAGGATCCTCCAGGATTGTTTGTACTCCCAACAAAAGAAGCCATAGCTTCCCACTTTGCACATCACAAGACAGTGAAGCAGGATGATCTGGGATTGCACTGCATCTGGAGGCTGCAGCACTTCCCCAGGGAGAAGTTCCCTATGAATGACAACGTCACAGATCCAGACTTCCAAAAAACCTCTGCAGCCTGCCAGCATGCAGTGTGCATGTCACAAGCTGTCCCCCTCTCACCAGCTCCAGGCTCACAGCCCTTGCCCTGCCCTTGCTGGTAACAGTATTCACGTCCCGTGGAGACCCAGGTTGGAAAACAGGGAGTTGGGTTTGCTGGTGACAGCAACTCCTGCCCATGCAGGTGCCGTGGCATAGTGCATTGGCTCTGGCCACAGCAAGCAGTGACAGTGCCCTGTTGCTGGTTGCAGAGTCCATCACCTCTCCATGCAGCATTCCCAACATCAGCCAGTGCTCCTGCCAGGCAAAGCCTGCGGGCACATAGGGTGAGTGGGACAGGGACACCAGGCACAATAGGATAGCCAAGCTGGGTGTATGGGGAGGCAGCTGGAGGCTGAGACGGGGTTGGCATAACCAGTGTTTGAGGGGAAAATTTGCCTGGGGAGAGGGACTCTTGCTTGGAAAGGGACTCTTGCTGCTACAGTGGAGGTGGGAGAGATGCTACATCGTCCCTGTATCACATGGCATTTCCCTCAACACTCGGTCACTCTCAGGCACTGCCGGGACTTATGGCCTGGACGCCAGGACGCACTGCTCCTGCCCGCATTCCGATAGGGCACCAGTGCCTCTTTCCTCTGCCCTTCGGCTCTCCCCAGCACCGCCCGCCACTGTCCCTGCCCCGAGCGGCAGTGCAGCGTGCCGCACACCCCTCGCTGGGCTCCCAGGGCTGCCCGGAGCTGGGCGCTGCGCAGGGTGAACGGGCGGCGGAGCCGAGCCAGGCAGTCTAGGTGGTGCTATTTCTCCATTTTTGCACTGGACGGGTTTGGGATTTTCCTCTCCCTATTCGCTGCCTTGGTCGTCTTCTCTCTCTCTCTCTTTTTTTTTTTTTTTCTTTTCCTTTTCTAAAAATACTTGACAGCGATTGAAAGGTCCCTTTAATCGAGGCCACAGAGCCCTTATTAAGGGCACGGGTCGGGGTGCTGGGCCGTGCCCAGCATAACGGCTTCATTAAACCCTGCGAAAACTAATATTTATGGAATCAAATTTATGGAGGCCGAGGCCGAACTTGTGGCCTTTAATGTGTGTCGGGAGCTCAAATCCAGCTGGCTCCAGGGAGGAGGGGGTGGGGACAGTGCAGGAGACCCCAGCAGGACAGGATGGGACAATATGTAGTGACATTCCCCAGAGCTGGAGACATCCCGGGCCAGGGAGGAACCAGTGGCCCCGTGCTGGAGTCCTGAGGGCCAGGGTCCCTGCGGTTCCTTGGGGGACATTGGCAAAGCTCTTTTTCCTATGGTCTTCACTCTCCTGCTTTTATTTACTGCCCATCCATGCTTCTGCATCCCCTTGCCTTGGGAGAGGGGTGAATGGAACAGGATCTGTCCCTGAAGCAGGTCTTTAGGGCTGCTGGACATTCCACAGAGACTTAGCAGCAGGACAGGGCTCAGGAGCAACATCTCTGCAGCATCCCTGGGACTGGTTCCCCTGAGCTGAATACCCCAGGGAGAAGCAGAGACACAGTAATTCACAGGAATGACCCAGGGATGAAGGTCCTGGTTTGCAGCACCCACTTCTCCCCTATAGAGTCCACCAGCCACTGGCACAGTCAGGTTGGGATTGTTTTAGCCCTGCCTCTCCCTGTCGTGTCTCCTCAGACCCAAAGGGGATAGACAAGCCAGATGCTCTCACTGGGGTGATAAGCACTCCTCCTAAACATGCTGGCAGGCACAGGAGAACAGCACAAACCCCAGAGCCAGCACGGAGCTGAGGGACCAGGCTTGCAACAGAGCAGCTCCTGTGCCAGAGATGGAGTCCATAGGGATGGAGCAGAGGTTGCACCAGGGACAACCTGGTGACAGAAGATACAGGAAACTGTTAGGATGCTAAGCTCCTGCTGCCCCGGTCCTACCCCTCAGCTAGTAACAGGACCCTCCCTGGGGGCAAGTGCCTAGCAGGCAGACTCAACGCTGCCAAGATAAGATGTTTGCAGAGGGGAAAATGCAGGATACGTAAGCTACAGCAGCCAGCACAAGCTCCCTATCCCATGGCTTTCCCTTCTCACCACCCACCCTGCCCTGCATGCTGCTCCCTCAGAAAGGAAATATAAAAAGAAACGGGTTGCACTCGCCCTGGGACTGGTCGGCTGTGGCCCAGCAAAGGCCCTTTCATTCCCCTTCCACAGACACAGGGACTGCTCCGGATGTTTTTGTTTCCCCCTTGCTGCCCAGAACAGGCAGCATGACTGCAGCTGGCCCAGCCCCAGAGACCAGGGCAGCTGGGGGCATGGGTCTCTGTCCCAGGAGAGCAGCACCACTGGCTGCAGCCTGCCTGCTGCCTGGCTCTCTGCCTGCTGTTTTAGGACCTGGCTTGGGCACAGGAATGGGGTCCCAGTCCGGAAGGAAGCATGTGGATCTAGGGGCTGGAAGAGGAGAGCAGGAGTGGATGGATGGATGGATGGATGGATGGATGGATGGATGGATGGATGGATGGAGTGTGAAGGCATGGAAGTGGTGTTTTGTGTCCAGGGAGCATCTGTAACCTGCCCCAGAGCTGCTCCCAGGCCTGGCAGCATACAGTGTTGGTTGTCTCCTGCTCCTTGGAGCATGGACCAACCCTGTATCACCTGCCCAATAACTATGGTGAAGGTGGCTGCAAATGTAGGGTGTCCTGCAGCCCATCCAGGGCGTTTGCCAGCCTCCTTCTGCAGGCATCAGCACATGGTGTGTATCCTGGTATGGGACAAGAACATGCGCTCAAGCCCCCTCAGCATGCTGTGCCCCCATTATCTGGACATCCTCTTGTGCCATCCTTGGGCATACCCCAAAACACACACAGCTGCTCAGGGTGAGGCACAGCATGGCTGGGAGCTGTGTGCTGTGCCACAGCAATGAGCTGCTGTCACCTCACTGTCCAGAGTCACTACAAGCCTCTGGGACATCAGGACTGGCCTGAGGGAAAGCCAGCAGCACCAGAGGTTACATCCCTTCCTAGAACTACAGGCCTGGTGGGACAGAGCAGGAGAGGGAATCTCACCCAGATACAGCCCTTTATTGAAAACCCACTCAAGACCAGCCAAACCCCACAGCTCTGCCAGAGGCCCAGTTGTCCCACATCCACTGGCAGGATCCCTCCCACTTCTCCCTGGTCCAACACAGGCTCTACCATGAGAGGAAGCCTGGGCAAACTCTGAACCAGGGAAGAGTTAGAAAAGCTGTTTCCTGAAACACTGTTGAAGAAAGGAGCTCCATCTCCTCAGCTGGAGACATCTTGGGAGGGCACCATGACTAGGCAGGGTCCACCAGGAGATGCAGAGAAGAGGCAGACGATGCATGGGTGCTCCGCACTCCCTCTCTTGGATGCTGGGGGAAGCAGAGACCTCAGCAGGTTGGCAGCAATCTCTCAGCTGAAGAGCCCTTTTGCCTTCTTTGGCTTGGCCTTGGCTGCAGGCAGCCGGGGCTTCTGAGATGGGGAGGAGGCTGGCTGGAAACAAAGAGGAGGCAGTGTCAGTTCCACCTTGAGGAGTCATGCAGGATGTGAGCAAGTGTGCAAGCAGTGACATTCCTGTCATCTGTGCTGTGGGAGTGCAAAACATATACACATGTGCAATCACACACTCCCCAGTCAGGATGCACGGGGTAGAAAGGGCTAGGAACCAATCTGAGACACCTAGACCATCCTGGATGGGCACAGTGCTTGGATGAGAGGAGGGAGAGGAGATGTGGACTCCATCCTGCCTTTGGTACAGAGAGATTTTCTACAGCTGCACTCACCGAGCAGGTTGTCTCGCTGGAAGATGTTGTTTCATCCTCCTGGGATGGAGCAGGTGGATGGGAGTGCTCTGTGGTTTCTGCAGTGGGTGCTGTATCCACGTCATCCTCTGATACCAGAAAAAGATGCAATTTGGGTTTGAAATAGGGACTATGGGGCATTACCCAAACCCACTCTAGGAACTGTGCTTGGATTGGGAGCCCAGCCCATGGGGGGAAAGCAAAGGGGTAGACTGTTGCATGGGGTGAGCTGCACCCCGGGCCACACTTCCCTTACCCCAGGACATGGGGCTGAGCAGTCGAGAGGACAGCTGCATCACATGCTCCCCTTGCCACAGACAAGGAGCTCCTCACCAGAGCAATGCCGTTTCCGAGCCTGCTTGGCCTCCTGCTGTGTCACTGCAGTGTAGAGCTGCTGCAGAGCAGAGGCAAACGCCTGCCCTTCTCCCGCACTGCAGATCCGGGGCAAGGTCTGTGGGAAAAGGTAGAGGCACCATCACCCTGCCAGGAAATCACTTGCCAGGTCACCCTGCCACAGTGCTGCTGGGGGGCAGAGAAGGGGCTGTGCCCCCCTCTGCCCATCAGGTTACATCTGTTTTACCCCAGGACTGCAGCAGAATTTGTGGGAACAAGCAGCTCTGGCACTGGGTAGGATGTGGCTGCTCCCAGCTGTGCATGCGTGCACACACATACAGACACACACACGTGCACAGCCCCCTACACCTGCTCTGGACAGTGGGTTGCCTTCCCATTGAGAGGCAGACTGCAGAGGCTTTTGAGTCATTCATGAAGTGCCAGAGATAAGATCGCTCTGGAAGGGCTGTGGCTTCCCTGCCTGGAGCAGCATGGGCTGCAGCTTGCTAATATGGACAGTGAGCTTTGGGCAGGGACACGACTTAATAAGAGGTAAGAACAGGTAGCCCCTGCCTGCCACCACAGCCTCCAGCACAAGTCATCTCTGGTGGCCCCACAGAAAGTGAAAACAAAGTGACAGTGAGATGAGGGATGCCCAGGTTTTCTT
Source organism: Hylia prasina (assembly GCA_013397195.1). Classification (NCBI taxonomy): domain Eukaryota; kingdom Metazoa; phylum Chordata; class Aves; order Passeriformes; family Sylviidae; genus Hylia; species Hylia prasina. Next base: position 346,246 of record VYXD01016282.1, read on the forward strand.
CCAGTCTGCCAGAACAGCTCCTGCCTCCCTGCACACACTTTTATTCCTTCCAGACTTGACAAGCCAGGAAGCCCCCTCCTCCTGCCTGCACCCCTTGCCAGTGGGATGGCACTTTTCCTGCTGGGCCATGCTGATGCACATGAGAGATCTTGGCAGGCTGGGGAAATGCCACACTCCACTGGGAACATAACATAGCTCACAGTGCTCAAACAAACATGCACAGGGATGGGGAAATGCATATGTGCCCTGGAGGGGTGCTGCAGGGGGTGTGTGGGGCACAGTGTGGGCCTACAAGTGCAGGTGAGTGTGAGCATGATGACATGCATAGGGACTGTGTGTGCAGCAGTGTGCAGATGAGCATGGCTGTGGGTGCACACATGGCTGATTGTGTGGCTCTGTGTTTGTGTGTGTGTGTGTGTGTGTGCCAAAGGTCTGAACACACTAATCTCTGCCCTGCTCCACACCCAGACAGCAGGAGAACAAAGTGTAACAGATAAGGTAGGATCCTCTCTGGGCCAGGAAAGTGGGGAGGGGATGGGGACTCTCAGACCCACTCAAGGCCAGAGTACAAAGCCTGACCCCAGATTCCCGGTGGCAGAATAGGTAGGCTGAGCCCTCCTCACTGCTCCCTGCCAGACAGGGTGGCAGGATAGGGCTGATGCCAGGATGGGTTGGCTGGAGCCCAGACATTCCATGAAGGTCTCATCTCTTCTGCTGGAGTCACAGGCATGAAAGGCCCTTTGGGTGTAGGAAATGCATGGCACTGGCATCTGCTTTTTGACCAGCTGCTATACAGGTCACCTCCTCTGTCCCTGCCCACTGGAGGGGGCAATGCTCTGCTGCCATCATCCCACCATCATCCCACCAGCACCCCACCAGCATCCCACCGCAGCAGCAGCAGCAGCAGCAGGATTGCTTGGTACTGGGCAAGCACACCTCTCAATGCCTCATTGCCCAATCTCTGAGCCCTTGGCTGTGCTGGCTCACCACAGGGTCCTTGAGAGGAGGAGGGATGCTGAACACCTCAGGCACCCCAAGGATGCTCTCGCCCTGCGTGTCTCACCCCACAGAGCCAGGGTTGCACCCCAGGTTGCAAAAGCAGCATCCAAAGCTGGGAAGGTGACTGCACTTCAAAGGTGGAAGAGGGCCTGGTCACGGGTGGCCGACACAGCCCAGATCAAAGGCACAAGCTGGAGTCATAATTCAGAGAAAAGCAAACAGCAGTTCCCAGGAAAGTCGGGAATGGCAGTGAAGTGAGCAAAGTGTACTAGATAGCACTGCGTGGGTCAGTGCCCAGGAGGGTAGGAGAGTCCCCTGCAGAGCCAGCTAGCTCTGGGTGCCACTACTATGGTGCTCACCCCCTCTCCCTGCCACCAACACGTCTCTGGGGAATGCCAGGGCAACGAGGCAGGCTCTGCATCCAGGTTCAGAGTGCTGCACAATCCCCTCCACTCCATCCCAGGATTGCACCTGGGATGTGCCCCGAGCCCCAGGGCTGTTCAGGCTGCTCCAATTCACAGCATTCAAGCAAGGATCTGGGCAGGGCACCTGCTCACTCAGTGCTCAGCCCCAGCTGCCCACAGCTAGCACAGTGTCCCCATGGTGTTCCTGGGGATGGAGCAAACTATCCTTGCAGGCACCCGGTGTCCCCAAGAGCAGCACACACAGAGTCAATGAGCTGGCACCTTGGGGAGGCAGTGGGAGAAGAGNCGCCTGCGGGAAGGGCTCAGCTCCAGCAAGCCCAGGGTGGAATTTGGGAGTCAGCGGCCACTTCCTGCCGCTGCCCTTCCCGGCGGCTGGAGCCCGTGGGCTCAGGGCCACAGAGCGGCCGGAGCTGGCCCGCGGCGGGACTGGGAGGCTGCGCTTCACAGCCCCGGAGGGAAATGGGTTATAACCAGAGCTGGAAGCGTTTCCCTGCAGAGCTATGACTCAGCAGGGAGCAGAGCGTGCTGTGCCAGTCACCGGCCACCTGATGGCCCCGAAGGCTGAGAGGGACAACGAAGTGTCCCCTAAAGGGCTGGATGGGGGACAAGCCCTGGCTACAGCTGATTTTCCCCTTCCTCCTTGCCCCACTGCTCCATTCCAAAGCTGAACCCTACTGCAGACAACTTGTCCCCACTGCAACATCAGCCCTGGCCTCTGGTGCCTTGTTTTTCCCTGATTACCCATCTCCAGGATAAACATGATGTCTGAGGTCCCAGGAGCCACACAAGCAGAGAGCTGGCAGCTGGGGGAGTGCTGGCCGGGTTGCCCCACACCATTCTCCAGGCAGCAGGGAGGGATGCCTCGGGAGCTGGCATGGCTTGTCTGGCCTGTTATGACTACCTGGCCACAAGGCCAAGTGGGATGCCCCAGTATCAGGAGGGACTCAAGGCTGCGGTAGCGGCATGGGAGACTCCACAGCAGACCCTGAACTGCAACTGGGGCAGGGGGAGATGCCCAAGAAAGGGGGGCAGGTGCCCAACCTCACACTGAGAGCAAGTCGTGCTCACTGACAGCCCCATGGTGTGGAGGGGCAGCTCAGAGGGAGCTGGGCTGCAGCCTCGCTCAGTGACCCCCAACCCAGAGGGCTGTGCTATGGGGCTGGACCCCACTGCAGACATGCAGCAGGGTCAGCGGTGGGCAGGGTACAGAATCTATCTCCAAGGCATTCTGAATTTACACACCCCCTGCCCAGACTCCCTTCTCAAGGGGCCAAAAGGGACAGCAATTTAGATGTCCTCTTGACAGCATGAGCAGAAGGGGCACATCACACAGCACGGCACCATGCCACCAGCACAGAAGCATCACCTTTCCCTGGCCCAGGATGGGTTTGTAGGCAGGCTGGATAGTGCTGGGCCCCTGCACCACTGCCAAGCACCAGAGTCTAAATCGGTCATGCTCAAAGCTGGGGACTGACCCTTTCATTATCACACCAGACGTTCGAAGCGGTTACCAACATTCTTCACTACAAATCCCACATTCCTATTTTTTAATATATTTTTAACTGGAAAACAGAGCGAATGGGGCCTGTTTGGAAATTACAGCCTGGCTGCTGTGGCTTGTATGTCAGATCTGCCCACATTCCCGTGGCCAGCCTCAGCACATGCTCCACAGGGGCACACTTAATAATTCCTGCCGGGGCTGGAGCCAAGGGGTGTGTGCCAAGGGGGAGGATGGCTTCCCCAGGCTGCCCCCGCCAGTGGGCTCCATGGAAGCAGCGTGGTGGAGTGACAGACCAGGAATGGCAGACTGGCTCTCTGGCACTGGGCATGGCCACTGCCACACTGGCATGGATGAAGTCTGGTGCTGCTGTGGCAGTCGATGGTGGGCAGGGGAAAGGTTCCATGGCTGGTGCATTCCTGTGCCTCATAGCCAAGCTGCCCTTGGCACTCTACCCTGCCACAAGCTTTGTGCATGCTCCTGGGAGTGGGGCTGGAATGGCTTGCTGGATCTGTGCTGGGAATCTCTGCCCATGATTATGCCAATGTCAGTCAGGCTAGGGAGAGACCCCTCTGGAATCCAGGTAGATGCTCAGCCATCCTCTGCCAGCAGCAGAGGATTGGTCTTGCAAGAGAATAGATGGAGAGGGTTGAACTGTCCCCTTCCAGCTGGTATCAAGGGCAGGGAAAGGGGGTGCTTATTCCCTGGGATGATGCAGGCCACATCAGCACAGTCTCCTGCCCCAGCTCCCTTGCGGGCAATGACCCGCTCTGTGGGGACAGAGCCATCTCCAGGCACCCCAAGGTGCCCTACACTGACCACTGATGCTCTTTCCCAGCTCCTCAGCCCTTAGATCTACTTGCACCCCCCAGCCTGCAGCAGTCCCTGGGACACTACATGCCCCAGAAGCAGGTGGCTAAAGGACCAGCTCTGAGCTCGCACTGTCACTGTCTCCATCCCCCCTGTCATGCACTCCCAGGGGACACGCAGCAGCAGCAGCAGCAGCAGCAGCAGCAGCTAGGAGAGCTGGCAGTGCTGCCAGCCCGCCCTTGGAGCAGGCACGGGCAGGATGGCCAGGGCTTCACAGGCAGGCAGCCAGGCTGAGCACACCTGGCAGGAAGTGGCGGTGCCGGCAAGGGAAGGCAGCCGGAGAGCTGCTGAGAGGTGAAGGGGTCACCCCGGGGAAGAGCGGGTGGTGAGGCCGGGACAGAGGAGCATCCCAGCCCGGCCCAGCCCAGCCCGGCATGGCACAGCACTCCTCCCAGCACCGTCCTGGCCCTGCTGCCGGCAATGTTTTCCTTTCCCCCTGACTTCAGGGGCCTTTCCAGCGAGCAAATGTCAGGCACATAAAGAGCGGCACTGTGAGCGGAAGATGGAGCGAGAATGCCTGCCCGCGTCCCTCCGTAAGTGCTGTCTCACACTTCATCAAGGCAGCCTTTGCAAGCGAGGCACTCGCTTAACAACCAGCAGTCTATGCTGGCCGGCGACCGCAGCAGCCCCGCCGCTCAATACCCTTTTCTTTTCTCCTTGTGCTGTTTTTGTGGCTTGGGTTACAGCCTTTCTCGCAGACACTGAGCGGAGGGGCGTGGTGGCAGCGGGGGCTCTGCATTGTGCCGCCGCCACGCCGGGGTGGATGCGGGTTTCCCCCATGCAGGGATGCTGGGGGGGTTCTCTATCTGCCCTGCCCACTCACTCCTGCATCCAACGCGCAGGGATAAATCCCAGGGAAAAGGAGGGTCAGCGGCAGAGCAGAGGTAGGGCAAGAGGTTGCAGCATCTCCTCTTCAGTCATGTGAGGACCAGCCCAACAGGAGCAGCCTGGGGCTTGGCAGACCCATCACCCTGGTGGAGGGTGAGTGGTTCCAGCCCCAGGGGGCAGTCCCTACCCCATCCCATTTGGAAAGAGGCCCTACTGCCAGGCTGCCAAGCGAACCCATGGGCATCCAAGCCCTCTCCCGGCCCAAGTGCCAACAAACTCCCTGAAAAAGAGTAGTGTCCGGCACGAGCATTGCCTAGCATTGCCTCCCCACCTGGGCAATGCTGGGAGATGTTGAGCCTTGCTGCACAGGGTCTGGTGGCAGCTGCTGGTGGCACTCCCAGCTCCAGCTTGACCGTGGGCATTTGTCCCCCTGTCCACAAGCTCGTGAGGTAACAGCAGGAGAGTCTTTGGGGAAGCTGGCACTAAGTGCCAGTTTGGCAAGGGAGATGGACAAGGAGAATACTCTGAAGTGTAGCAGGCCCCAGCATGCTGGGACTAGTGAGGACTTGCTTCCAGGAAAGCAGAGTCACAGGCTGATAGTACCTATGGCCTTCACCTCCACCAGCCTGACCCATCACTGACACAGGGTGCCTTCTCCAGGGTCAAGAGCAGAAGACATGGAGACCTGGTGGCCAGTATGCCCCCTCTCCCAGAGTGACAGCTCAGGGACCCTGCTTATCTGTGAGGAAGTTGGGTGGCTCACAGTGCCTTGTTATTTTAGGCTGACTCCGTGAATATGGACACATCATTCAGGCTTACTATTGTAGGGTTCCTCCGCAAAGTGTGCCAGCTCATGCGGGTTTATTATTGTCTGCTCAGGAAAGCTGGACACATTGCACCGCTCTGTTATTGTAGGGTTGCTCAGGAAGGCCAGCCAGCTCATCCCAGCTTGTTATTATTGCACAGAGCTCATGGGGGGCTGGCCAGGAAACTTCCTGCAAAGTGGGGTGATGGAAAGGGAGCCACACCTGGTGAATCACAAGGATGCTGTGTGGTGATAAGGAACAGCAAAGGGTGGGATCCAGCACCTCGGCTCCACCCAGCCAGGACAGGCCACTCATTCATGGGCACAAGCACTCATGGGTCTCCTGGGACCTGTGGGGCACTGAGGCTGGCAGAGGCAGCAGGAGTGTGGGTCAGGGCCAGGAACTGGCAAAGCAGCCCTCATACTCCTTGAGAAACAAAATCTTGGGATGACAGGGGGACAACCACGGAAATACTGCACCCAGTACATCCCTAAACCTGGCACACACGGGCTTAGCTGAGCTAACAGGGCCCAGAGAGGAAGCTGGTGCTGAGCCAGGTGAGATTAGGGGCTTTTAGGGGGAATCTGGGTGTGTTTAGGACCAAGGCTGAGCAGGAGACAGCAGCTCCACCCTTGTGGCTTTGCAGTTCCTCCCAAGCAGAGGTGCAGCTGTAGGGGCAGCCCCTGGGGATGCTGTCCCATTGTCACCCGAAACTGCAGCAGGAAGCATTTCTGTGTGGGGCAGGGGGGCAACAGGGCTTACTGCTGAGCTGCCTCAGGCAGGTCCCCAGGCACATGGCCCCAGCAGTAGGGTTGGGTCCAACAAGCCCCAGCAGCCCTGGCACTGCTGCTGGCACAGCCACTGAATCACCATCACCTCCCCCTGCTCTGTGACAGACCGTGTTTCCCAGGCATGGCAGCCTGCTGGTGTCACCCCAGGCTGTGCCCAGTTGGTACCAGGTGCCCAGATGTCCCACGGGCAGTGCCCAGCTGTGCCAGGTGCCCAGGTGTCCCCCCAGGCAGTGCCCAGCTGTTCCAGGTACCCAGGTGTCCCACGGGCAGTGCCCAGCTGTGCTCAGTGCAGATGTTGGTCCCCAGCCAGGCACCAGGATTGAGTGTCAAGAGAGCTCTCCATGCACAGCAGCGGCGGCAGGAGGCCAGCCTGCCCTGTGAGCACACAGCCCTTTCATTCATGGCAAAAAATAGCCCCCCAGGGTGTGGTCCAGGCTGGAAAAGCCCCCTCCATCCCTGGCCAGCCCATGTTTATTCAATACGGGGGGGACACACTGCCCTCTCCCTGCCCCCCAGCCCTGTGCAACATTTCCCTGCCAGAGTGGCTGCTCTTGGACGTGATTCGCCGGGTCCCCCCTGGCCAAAACACACAGGCTAGGGCCAGGGGGAAGGCAAAACCCTAAAAAGCACTGGATTTGTCTCCAGGAGGAGCAGCCCGTGGTGATGTCATGAGAGTTTGCAAGCGGCCACATGAAAGGGACTTGCTGCCCAGGAAATCCACAGGTCAATGGTCCTTCAGACAAGCCAGCAATTCTTCAGTGGGCCAGGAAGGAAACCTCGAGGAGCCCAAGCCAAGCCTGCCCTTGCCCCAGGGACATAGCTTGCCCCCAGCCTCGTGGCCCCCCAGGATCCCCAACCCTGCTCCACAATCTCTCCATATCCCCTTTTCAGCAGCTGTAATTCACAGCAGCCCAATCCCTCTGCCAAATGGTACCAAACCTCTGCCCTGCAGTCCCTGGGCACCAAGCCTCTCCCCATAGACTACCAACATCCTAACCTCTGCTCTGCAACCTCCAGAGTCTGGACCTCTGCCCCACAGACCCCAGACCCTTTCCCTCTGCTGGTCTGGGGGGCACCACCCCTCTTTCCATGGTAATCCGTCAGTCGGGGAGAGGCAGGTGATTTAGGGTCAGGCAGTGCTGTGACCTGACAATGGGGATGCAGCAGGGCAGAGGGTTCTCTTTCATGAAGGATTACTCTGGGGACAGCTGAGAACACACAGATCAGCCCCCTCAGCCCCCTCCCCAAGAGTCAGCCAGGTTCTCAGTCTGCTCTGGCAGGCATTGCAGACACAGGCCCTGAAACCTAATCCATCGCCCAGGGCTCCCCCCCCTCCATTTTCCATAGGTGCAGGATGCAGTGGCTGGACTGATGAGGAAGATTTTCCTTCTTCCTCCTCCCCATGCAGGAGACATCTCTGGGCTCACATCCAAGCCCAGAGTCCCAGCTCTGCACATCAGCCTGCTCTGCACATCCCAGCTCCTCCACAGATCCTGTGTCACATGGAATTTGGTGATGGAGCTGCCCTTCCTGCCCCATCACAGGCTGCAGCCCAGAAGGAGCTGACTGGCAAGTGAAGCTCAGAGTTTTAACTTTGTGCCCCCAGCACCTTCTATGCATCATTTTAGGAGGCTGCAAGCAACCGTCCTGTCCATCTGCAACTTGCCCATGGAGACACTCTTCTGCTCCACTTGCTCCATCTCCCCACTCACAGACACAAGGGTGTCTGCAACCCCAAAGGTGCCTGGAGACCAGCACGTACCCCAAGCTGGTGCCACGGCATGTGGGGACACTGGCTGGGAAATCCTTGGCAGAGCAATGGGCAGCCCCACAACGTGGTGCTGGGGCTCTCTGAGGCCAGCTGAGTGGTGGCTGGAACCCACTGCCCTCAGCAAGAGAGGGTGTCTTTGCAAAAGAGCCAGCTCTGAGAAGACTACAGCCTGGGACTTCTAGGATATGGGGCATCTTCATCCTGCTGTACCCAAATCAGTCCATGACAGCACTGGACTCCTGGAGGGGACAGGGACAGTGGAGAGGAAATGGGAGCCCCCACATTCAATGCAAGGCTCTCAGGGCTGCTCCCTCTCCCATCTGGGCCCAGATTGGGATGTTTGCTCCCACCGTCCCTGTGTCAGCAAAGAGAGGGGACTCAGTCTCTATGACTGTCAATCAGGCACTTTTCACCAGAGCTAAAAATGCACTCGCAGAAGGAAAACAAAATAAAAGCACAAAACAAAACAGAGAGGTGAAAAATTCCTTGATATTTCTCTCCTGCAAATCCCCAGAGCCAGCAGAGAGGCGAGAGCCCCCGGAGTTTGTCAAGCAAACACTTTCACACCCTTGGCCACGGTCGGCACGCTGCCGCTGGAATGCCAAATATATATTTAAGCCCTGCTCATCAAAGGAGCCTGTTCGGAGTCGGTTTCGGGCAACGTGCATGTGGGTTTGGCCTGGAGAGAAAACCAGGGATGCGGAGAACATTTCTTGGGGATGGGAGACAGCTCGCGTGCGCGCACACACACGCGTGAGATAAATGACAACCTTCAAGGTCGTGTGGCTGTAAGGTCGCGGGCTGGGCACGAGATACCTGCCCGCTGTGGCACTCACCCTTATCAGTGCCTGTCGCACTGTGGGGTGGAGATGTTTAGGCTGGAGAGAGGCCAGCAGCCATTCTGCATTCCAGTGCTGTAAACTTTGTCAGAGCTAAGAGAGCTCAGCCAACAAAGCCAGGGTCCAGCAAGACAAGCAGGAAGCAGCACTTTGGGAGAGGGCAAGATTGCGGGGACGTGGAAGGCTGCCGAGGGCTGTGCACCTCGCCATGAGGTGATAAGAAGCCTTGGCTTGGGCTCAGCACTATGCAATAGTGAGACACAGATAGAGTGCTCCTCTAAGTCCAAGGCTGGAGTTTGCCAGAGTGCCACAGATCCTGCTCTGCCTCCCCTAGCATTACCTGCACTAGGCTGCCAGCCATCCCACAGAGTATCACTGCTTATCTGCTGCCAAACCACCCCCAGTCCTGTTCTTGGAGGCATCAAGAGCAGAGGGCTGCTGCTCCACAGCTCCTCCTCTCAGACTTTGCTGGAAAAAGCTGGACACAGCAAGGAGCACTTTGGGAACACACAGCAAATGGGAGACTCTTTCTGCATAGACCACTCCTGTTCCTCTCTCCTTTACAAGTATTCCCTTGGTTTGCTCCAGACAGCCCAGGGACCTGTGCCCATCTCATGGTCATCCTCAGCATCAGAGAGATGGGAAAATCTTTGCCTTCCTCCTCTTTTGTGTGGGGCTTGCAAAACCCCAGTGCTGGCTGTGGGGGCTGAAGGCAGTTCTGGGGAATGCCACACATGGATTGGTGGCAGGGCAGGAGCTCCATCTTCAGAGACGACAGGCTGACCTTTCCCCTCTCTGTCATTGCTCCAGCCAAGAGCAAAGACATTTTAGCCCAAATCTTGTACCTAATCCCAGCTGACAGAGCTGCAGGTTGGGGTCTGGCCAAGGGCTGGAGCTTGGGGGGAGAGATCATTGCCTCAAGCAAACAGAGCATGCCAGTGCTGTGAAATCAGGCATTACGCGCCTGTCTCCCGCGGCAGGACTGGCCCGTCAGGCTGCCAGGGAGATGCTCTGGTTATGGCAGGGACAATCCCAACACAGGCAGGGCCTGACCCTGCACAGCCATGTCTCTCAAGCTGGGTTCATCTCCAGGTGAGGGGAGGGATTACTGCACCACCACGGTTGGATTTCAGGCACCTGCTGCAAATAAAACACTCTGTCAGGGCACCGTCACCCTTTCAGCCCTTGGAGAGAGGGACAGGGTCCTTGAGGTGCTAACTGGGGGGGGCACAGAGGGCTGGGGAAGCTGCCATCATCTCAAATGGTCAAGGAGCTCTTCCTTTGCCCCACAACAACCCCAGCTGCTCTAGCAGCCCCACAGTGGGGGAACAGGGTTCCCTCAAATGCCCTGCCTCCAGGAACTGAGGTTGGCAGGCTGAACAGAACCTCTTCAAACACCTGGAAGCTCAAAAGGCAGTTCTTCAAGTCGACATCACAGCCAAGTGAGGACTGGGCTGCTCCTCACTCTGCCCATGCTGGCTCCTGCAGCTGGTGCCCACAGCCCACTGCCTCCTACCAGGCTACACATCTGCAGCCTCCACCCGTGCAGGAGAGCAGGAATCAATTACAGGGCTGGCAAAGGCAGGGCTGCTCCAGGGCTGGCACGTGGCACCAGCTGCAGCAGCCGCAGAGCACGTGGCACACACAGCACTGGAGGCTGGGTGCAGATATGCCACTGGCTCATGGAGAAGAAGCAGGGGAACCACTTGAAAGCCATGGTATGAAAGAGCTGGTAAACCAGGGCCACTCCTCTGCTCCTCTGGCTTCATGTGCTATTTATAGTGCTCTGGGTGCCCACCCTGGGGAAGTTAAACCCCTGGGGTGCAGGCTTTTTCCAAGTCAGGCATCTTGTCTGCCATTCAGCTCCCCAGACCGCCAGCAAAGTTCTGGACCCTCCTGGTAGGCTCTGATCCAGCCCATCACAGCATGGACACATCAGCACAACCAGCCTGTACAGCAAGAATGTATGGACAAGCCCCACCACACCAGTCTGGTGACAAGGAGGGGCCCAGCCAAGCCGTGGTCACTCCTTGGAACCCCACCATTAGTAACCCCAGGTGGCTGCAGCTGAGGTGGGGGTAAGATGTCCCCACTCTCCCCAGGGCTGGGTGGAAAGACTGTGGGGAGGCGCCCATCAAGCTTATGGGTTGGTTTCCTTGTTGAATGCAAAGGGTTAGGTCTCACCCTGTGTCTCAGCACCCAGCAACTCCTGGGCATAGCAAGGGTTTCTTGAGTCTTTGCACACAGAGAGCTGAGTTTGCAATAGGGAAATGTGATTTTACTAACCCACACCTCGCAGGGGCTGCCGAAGGGCTTCAGGGAAGGTGGGATGTGAGGAAGAGGAGAAAGAACAGGAGTGCCATGCCTTTAGTGTCTCCCATAGTGCTGGCCCTGCATCCTCTCCTCCTGCCAAGCAGTACATCCAGGCATTACTCTGTGCACAATATCGAATCTGTACCTAACCCCAGCTCTGTCTAACCCTGGCTCTGCCTAACCCCAGCTCTGTGTCTAACCCCAGCTCTGCTGGCACCTGCGGGAGCAAACCTGGCTGTAGCCCAATGCTCGCCCCTGCGAGCTGAGGTTTGTGGGCCCCCGGTGTCTCCCAAGGGCTGCAGGATGAGAATGCTGCCCACACAGCCCAGAGCAGCGGTGACCCCTGGGGCTGAGGGGCAGGACTGTGCTGATCAGGAGCAGGTGGCAGCTGAAGGTGCTCCCCCAGCCAGCGGCGGAGGAGGAGCTAAATTTATTCCACCAATATGTGGGCAGCAGGAGGGGACCAGGGGGCTCCTCCAGCCTGTCTGCCCCATGCGTGGCCAACCCTGTCCCGACACCAGTGACGACAGCACGGTCCTTTTGGACTGTCTCTTTGGCACCCGCGTGTCCTGATGACTGGCCCTGAGCGGACCCAAGTCCTTCCTCCTCTGACCACAGAGGGGAAAGTTTCCAAATTAAAAACCTAAATCTGGCAACAAGGTGCCCATGGCAGGAACCTTTTAAACTGGCCATTAAAGTTTATAAGTTAGACGGGCACCAGGAGCAAGCGGTGGAGCTGCAGAAAAACAGCCGCCCCTCCTTGAGCAGCCTAACCACGGCTGTCCCCAAAGCCGCAGGGCTGACGTCACGGCATGACTTCACCTCCATCACCCACTGCCTGGCCGGCCCCAGTCCCGTGTTTACCCCTGCCCATCCCTGCTGCTGTCCCTCGGAGCCTGCTTTTCCCTTTGAGGTCAGTCAGCAGCCCCGGGGCCTGGCGAGGAAGAGGAAAAGAGTAGAGAGAAGGAAACCAAACCTCAGCGCCCACAAGGCAGGCTGCAAAACACGGAGCCTCGGCAGCCACACTGCGGGGATGGTGGGCTCTGTCCTCTCTGTCTCTCCCCCAGCTGCACCCCCCCTTCCTGCCTCTAGGCTGCTGGAAAAACTCATGCGGGCCAGAGCTGTTCCCACTGTTATTCTCCCATTTTCCCACAGACAACACATTCTGTACTGTGGGGAGGTACTGGATCCAACTTGTTGACCTATCCTGCCCCAGGACGCCAGGATGTACTGCAGGCACCCGAGAGATCCCGGCCTCTGTTCCAAGGGATGAGATACTATGGAGTGAATGAGTGGCACAGCCTGTCCCCAAGCTCAGATAGGGTACCTGCCCCTGGCTAAAGCACAGCCTGGGGTTTCAGCTAGAGGAGCTTTGGGAGTAGCAGAAACAGAAGCCTTGGGTGCCTGGGCACAGACCAGGTCAGATCTCCCCTCTTCCCTGCCAGTGCAGGGATACTTCAGCTCTAGCTCCTCTCCCGGAGGAGCCACCAGCCTCGGTGAGGTGTTGCAGGTGCATGTGGGACGTAGGTTTGCCTTAACTGGTGTGGTGCGAGGGTGGACAGGGGTTATAAAACTCCATGGGCAGTGATACTGGAAGAGCCCTGGAAAGGGCCTGAACAATGTGCTCAGCTGGGAGACCCATGTTGCCAGAACATGGATGAGAGCCACAAAAGCCACATGGGTTCAGAAGGGGCAAGGCTGGGGTCTGTGCAGCTGCAGGGCTGCCTGTAGCAAGCCCAGGGCACCGGTCAGAACAGGCTGGGAAAGCCACTGTCCCCACTGACTGCTGTTTGGAGCCTCACGGGGCACATGTTGCCCGCTGTCACCTCCCGGAGAGGTTTGTGGGTTGCATTTATAGACTCGGCCACAGACCCTGGACCTTATCTTCTGGACCACATGGTGCTGCCCCTGCATCCGGAGCATCTCTGGGAGAGGGAAGTGTCACCGACCCCCTCGGCGCCCCGGTGAGTCAGTGCACACCCCCGAGCCACTCACACTGCTCCCCACAGGCATCGATCAGTGGGGGAGCACACACACACACACACACACACACACACACAAACAGGGCAGCCTCTGCAAACAACTGCTTGTTAAGTTAAAATTAAACTCTGCACAAATATTGACCTTTGGAGGGGACACAAACTCTGCCAATATATTTACCAGCTTTATAAATGGGCCTGACCACAGTGCCCTGTACACTGAGGTGGAGGAGGTGAGGGCTGCAGAAGTGCCCAAACAAGGTGCATCCCACCCTTCCCTAAATGGGGCTCTCCCCAAACAATGCCACTGTGCCCCCAGCTGCACCCCCCCATCCCCAGTCCCCACTCCAGCCTTTAGGAGGATGGATGGTGGGCATGAGGATCCACTTTTTCCCTCCAACCTGAGGTTTCTTGGGGGAGCAGCCAGCAGCTCACAGAGGACACAGGGGAAGCTCTTGACACCTCTGGCCTTGTGAAATTGGTCAGCCAAACAATCCTGATGCTGCTCCTTATCTTCCTACCCTTCTAGACCAAAGCTTCACTGTGTAGCAGGGACACCCACTGCCAGGCCCAGCTGCCCAGAGCCACCTGCCCACAAGTCTGTGCCCCCTCTGTGGAGTGCTCAGCACAGCCTGGGGGGGTTCCCATCTCTCAAGGGAGATCCAGAGCTCAGGGCTTGGTTCTTCATCTGGAAATGCTTCACAAGCAGAAACACTAGTAGCCTGCAGGTAGAGACAAGGCACAGCATTGCTCTGCTGTGGGAAATGACCCCTCTCAAACCCACCATACCTCTCTGAAGGAACCAGCATGCCCAGCTGAGTATCTGGGGTTTGCAGTGAGAATGGGAAAATACTTGGGACAAGATGTTTCCACAAGGAGGATGGCCAAGCCAGCTTGGCTGTCATGGGAGAAGATGCAAGCACTTCTCACAGCCTACACCACCTAAGGTAAAACACAGGAGACAAGCTGGAATAAACGGCTTTTTCAAGCAGAGGGTACAAATGGGATGGCCTGGGAGGCAAGAGCATTGTCAAGGACATTAGTGCAATTAGGTGCTGTTGAATAGTTGGGCAATGAAGGAGGACTTGGGAAGAGGCCTAGCTACTGTGTTAATGCAAGGGGAACACACTGGCCTGGAACTCAGCAAGGAGAGGACAACCTTGCACATCCCAAGGAGACCAGGATGGGACCATTGTGCCTGAGGCTGTCAGTGACTCTGAATCCTTGAGCAAAGAGGACAACATGGATGTGAGCACATGGTCTGGCTAGCGTGCACCAGCAGGCAGTGAAGCTCAGCATGCAAGGATGATGGAGGGAGGATTCAGGAAACGGCCCAAGGAACTGAGCATGCAGACCCAAGGCTACACATAGCCAGGAGAAGGGTGCCAAGAGAGTGTGCATGCAGCAGGCACAACTCCTGCATCCAGAACAGTGCATGCACTGGCTGGGCCGCAGGAGGAAGGCTTGTGCCCATGCTGGCTGCCTGGTCCCTGGCCCCAGGGATGCAGGGAGGAGAGCACAACACATACAGCAGGGGATGCCCAAGTTCCAGCTCTTGGAAATACTGAATAGAGTCTTATTCAGGCTGATGTAAAACACTGTTAAAACACACAAAAATCCTTTGAGTAATGGGCGAGCGGGAAAGAGGCATCTATAATTAACAGTAACTGTTCGAGACGGTCGCTGCCCAGAGACGTGTACTGTGCAAAACCACTTGAAAAGGCCTCGTCTGAAAGGCGAAGCCTGGGGTTTTTCAAGAAGCCCGTCATGTAACGATCCTGGCCCTTCCAAAATAATTCTGCCATATTAAAAAAACCCAAAACCTCAGCTTAATCACCCTGCAGCACTGGGACTGGAGAGCTCTGAGAGGAGGGGAAGGGAAGCACAACCGGCTTCCAATTAGAGCCTCATTAGAAAGGAAAGCTGGGGAGTTATTAGAGAGCTGGCCAGGAGTGAGCGGAGCCAGATGCCTGGAGACCCACTGCAGGAGGGGTGTCCTTATCACCCCTGCCCCTTCCCCTCTTCCTCCTCAGTGGGTGCTCTGAGACTCCAAGAGGGACATGGTCCCAACTGTGGGCATTTGACCTGAGCAGAGGAAGAAGTTGCTGTAGTTGCATACCAAAAACTGTCAAGGAAGCCCTGGCCCTACACACAGTAGAGTCTGGGGATGTTCATGGAGCTGAGCAGGGAACACTAGGGATGGGAGAAAGGGGAACTGGGATAGCTGAAGGATACTACAGCTGGAGAGGGAAAGTGAAACAGGGTCTGTGGGCTTCACTGCCTCCTCCCACCCTCAGAGGCACAGAGCCAGGTCAGAGACTGCCCCAGCCTGGATGTCCCTGTGATAGCAGATGAGGCTTCTATTTCTGCCAAAACCGGGGAGGAAGGTGACAGTCCTGATATGAGCACATACATTCTCCTGCCTTGCAAGCACACCCTGCTGCCTTCCCTTCCACCTTGTGTCCTTGTCCTGTCCCATGTAGGCCAGTCCTAGTGCCCAGTGTGCTGCAGCCCCACAATGATGTGTGCAGTGGCTACGGACACACATCAAAGTGCCAAACTCCAGACAGGTCAGAGTGAATGCCAGAGTATCATCACCCACAGCACAGGTTGATCCACAGCACCCACCCCAACTGGTTTGCTTCGTCACTCTGGCTTTAATTGTGCCAACCAGCTCTGCCTGCCTGGGCCAGGGCAGTGGGCATCTCCTCTCCTGCATGCAGCCTGGCTCCAGGGCTGTGCAGGCAGGAGGCACACAGCCCAGAGCAGCCTTCCCTTCCCATCCCACAGTCTGGGACCCATCCAACACAAAGTTAATTTCTAACCATGGGTAACCACCAGTGTCCCAGCTGGGATGATTTATTCCCTATCTGCCTGGGTTGGATTTATGAGCCACACATCCCCTAGGCTGTGATAAAGGCCATGTCTGTGCTCCTCCATCCCTGCCTTCCCGTAGCCACTCGGTGTGGACTCGCTGCCCACCCCCCCCATTTACAAGCCTTTCCCCAGCGTGGAAACCTGACAGCCCACAGAAGAACAGTAAACAGCACAGAAAATAGAACATGCTAGAGGCCAAGGAAAGACACGCTGGCTGGGGAAGCCACAAATGGTTCCTGCTTTCAGGATCTGTTCAAGAAAAGAGAGTGGGATGTACCCTGGACTCCCACCAGCCCTCAAAAGGGGAGAGGGGAGCTGCTATTAATAGCTGATCCAGGGCACTGCTCACATGCAGGGCTGGATTGGATGATGCCACAGTTGTGTTTGGGATGGCTGAGCATCAAGGAGCAGTCCTTGAGGCAGTGCTGAGTGGGAGTGAGCATTTGCCCTGCAAATGGGAATTCACACACAGGGTGGAAAATTCCTCATCCCATCAGTCCAGCACGAGGCCAGGAGAACTGGAGACATGAAGTGAGGCCACATGCTGCTATGTTTTCCCCTGTAAAGTAGCAATAGGTTGTGGGGGTGCCAAGGGGTGCTAAGCACATGAAACCCTGCATGTACTTGTCCCATTCCATCCTCCCCTGCAGATGGTGCTCAACAGCCCAGGACCTAGAGACAATGCCATAGTGGTGCCTTTGATTTGCACTTCAGGATGCTCTAGGGTTTGGCCACGGTGAAGATGAAGACACGTCACCCAACTTCTTTTTAAACAAGATCTGAGACTTCTTCACTTGTGCTGGGAACACAACCAGCCCCCGTGCAGTGCTGGGCATTACCGCAGTGCTGGCAGCCTCTGTAGCAGGCCAAAATATGCACAAGGAGCTGCATGCA
Organism: Hylia prasina; assembly: GCA_013397195.1. Classification (NCBI taxonomy): domain Eukaryota; kingdom Metazoa; phylum Chordata; class Aves; order Passeriformes; family Sylviidae; genus Hylia; species Hylia prasina. Next base: position 363,136 of record VYXD01016282.1, read on the forward strand.
CCTGGATCTGTTTTCTGCCCCTCTACCATCCAGAAGCCACTGTGTCAGAGGTCAAATATTCTGCACGCACTGCAGCAGCTGCAGTTCAGAGCCTTGTGTGGCAGTGTCCCTGCCCAAACAGCTGGTATGGCATCACTCTGCACCACAACCAGGGGCTTCCAGTCCCCACAGCCAGCCAGAGGTACAGCCCAACAGGCAGGCAAACAGGCTGGATGCTGGCAACCCAGCCATACAGATTGTGGTCCTGAATTCAAAATAGTCCCTTGCCAGTGCCATCCATCTGGAAAGGGAGCAAAGGGCAGAAGTGACAGCCCTGGGGTTTGCAGCATGAGGCTGCAAGAAGCAGGATGGATGAGGCTGCAGGCAGCATCCTGGCTCTCGAGGCTGGCACGACCAGCCCCAAGCTGTCCCCCAGCCCTCTGCAGCGCTGATAGCGGCAGCCCCAGCAAGGGAGAGAAGAGAGCCTTGTTCTGGGGCCAAGACTAAGGCGATTCAGTGCTCTGCTCCCCTGAGGTTTCTCGGGTGAAACCTGGCTCTGTAATGGCTGTGTCTGTAAAACGTATGGAAATGCCCATAAAACCTGTATCAAATGCCATATGGATATATATGGATATATGGAGAGAACTATGAAATTAGGAGCATGAGGGGAATTGGGGCAGGACGGCTCCCTCTGAGCCATAAAAACACCTAAGTAAAAGGCAGGGGAGGCAGCAGCACCGGGAGCTGCACAGACAGGCTGGCACAGTAAGGAGCCAGGGGAAGGGCACCCTGGCTCACACGGTGCAGCTTTGCTGAGACCTGAGCCCATGGGAAGCCTCCAGAACGGAGGGACCTCTCTGTGGAGCTGCATGGGACAGACCGCTGTGCAGGTCTGGGAAACCTTGCCACATCTTCCCAGAAGCCCAAACCCTCACTACAGGCAGAGGCAGGAGACCTGGCTGTGGGGAGACCCTGGAAACACCCCTGAACTTGGAGGCAGCTTGAAGATGAGCTATCAAAGTGACAAGTGAAAGGCTGGAGAGGGAAAATGGACAAAGATCTCTGCTGTGGATGACAACAGCCCACAGTGGTACTGATGTCTGAGAGAATAACTGCTGATCCCAGCTGGAATGAAAGAGCCAGCACTGGCTGAGCACTGCTTGAGCATGGTTGATGTAGCAGTACCATCACTTCAAGAGCTGAGCTTTTTAGTAAAATTTCTGATCTCTCTATCGACAGATTTTGCAGCAAAATCATAAACGAATAGGCAAACAAAGGCCCTTTCTGAGGAGTAAGCAATAAATAATGAGAGGAGGTGTGCTGTGACCACTGATGCTGTTTGTTCCCCACACTGTGCTTGGCAGCACCCAGTTGGCTCCAGTCCTTGCCTTGCCCCAGCAGGGGCTGGGGAGCTGCGACACCAGCTCTCTGCTGCTCCCACCAAAACCTTTCACTTCTTGTAGCCTTCCTAAAGGAAAAAACAGGGCAAGAACCCCCAAATTTGGAGCCCAACCCTACTCATCTGCCCTGATTCATTTGACCTGAGAAAAGTAAGCATGGAGGGACCTCTGCAGCAGGAGACCAGGACAAGACCAGCTGCAGGCACACCCCTGCTCCTAACCCACATGTAGTGTAGTGATGGGGGGAAAGCTCCTTGGCTGCATGACAGCCTGCTTGGCTCCTGCTGCACCGCTGACCATGGTGACAGCACAGCGTGGGTACCAGCCCTGCTGCCTTGAAGCATCCCTGTCACAGAGGCTGCAGCCAGGGCAATGCAGCGATGCAATGCCAGGCTGCAGAGATGCAGAGATGCAGTGCTGTGGGTGCAGGATGCCGTGCCTGGGAGACAGAGATGCAGTGCCTGAGATGCAGAGGTGCAGTGCCGGATCCGCAGCCCTGTCGCCGCCGCAGCCCGACAGGCAGGCGGTGACCGGAACCAGGGCGCCATCTGCCGCGTCCCTGTCACCCACCGCGGCCACATCTCCGCGGCTCGGACATCCAGGGCATCCAGAGTGCAGCAGTGTGCAGCCACGAGGATGCAAATGCTTCCCGGCNTGAGAGATGGAGGCAATGGGAGGCACTTGAAATTCTCCTGGCACTCTACACCACCAGATGCAGACCCTGCCCAAGGGCTTCCAGAGGGACCGGGAACCCTTTGCGGGACAATTTCAGAGGCTGCCCCACCAAGGCAGGGGACCAAGGCAGGAACACCACTGCAGCAGCTGGAGAAATGCCAGGTTGAGGGGGAGAGCAGGGACACTGGAAGTCCCTGTTCCAGGGCCCTACCTGCGGGTCTGCTTATCTTTGAGCTCAACTAGGCAGCCACAAAATAGGGCAGTACCCAGGGAGAATTGGTCCCCAAATTTCCACAGCTCATCCTGCACTAGCAACCATGGCCCTTGCTCATCTCTGGCTCTGCATGTTGCCGCTTTCTCAGGCAATACAATGCCACACAAGTGAAAAAAAGGAGGGACCACACTGTTGAGGGATGCTACATGACTATGGATGAGGCAGAGTAGGCTCATGAATATTAATATCCATTGTGGCTTTCAAGAATATCAACACAGCACAAAGACCTAATATTACTCCTGGCCGTGAAAATGCAGAGATATCCTCATGTCAACCAGGTGGCAGAGTGAGAGGATGGGATGCCCATCCTCTGCCCATGTCATCAGTCTCTGTGCTCCATCTCATCAGCTGGCCAGAGGAGTGGGAGGGGAGCCCTGCTTTCTTTGCAACCCTGAGGTCTCAGAACACAGGGAGCAGAGCCAGGCAGACAGGGAGCTGACTGCTCTGCGACCGTGGCTTCTGCACCATGACAGGCACTTGCAGTCACAGTGTCCCAGGAGCCAGCCAAGGGAGCTGCCTGGGGAGCTGGGCAGTGTGTGGGGCTGGCACACCCCGTGCCAGTTGAGGAAAATTGTTCTGTGTGTCTGCTTTGGAAAGCATCATTGATGAAGGTTACAGAGCCAGAGGATGGATTCCCCAGGGACCTGGGTGTGCCTGAGCACCCTTCCAGCCATGCCATCAGTAGGATCTGGAGGAGGAGAGGTCAGGCATGGCCTCAGGAAAGCACAGGGGACAGCAGGCGGATGTGATCACACACATCATGCCTGTCCTTGGGCACGATGGGACCTGCAGAGCTGCCCTGTGGCTTCCCAAGGATCCCAGGTTAGAGAGCTACCAGGCTGGAACTTGAGGAGCAGCCACACTGATGGTCATGGGAATGTAGGGATGGTCCCCCATGCCGGTCCTTCATCCCTCTTCCCCAATATCCATCAGTATCTCCCTCCAGCAGCCACAGCTCCCAGGACCACAGAACATGTATCAGCCAATCACTGCTGCCAGCAGGGACACCACTGGGGTTTTAGGGATGTAAGCCTTTTATCTTGGCAGAGCTCTGGGATGGAGGATTCTGTGGGCCACCTGCATCCCCCTGGTGAGGCTGGCAGGTCCCTGGGCACAGCAGTCCCTGGGCATGGCTCCTGTGCTCGGCCAGTGCAGCACAAGGTCACACCCAGGCCTGTGAACCCGGGCAGGCACAGGGGGACCTTCTAGTCACACAATTACTATATTATGTAGCACTAATAAAAAAAAAAAAAAAAAAAAAGAGTGGGTCGAGAAAGGGCTTGAAGTTTTCTTAATGCCACATAGTAAAGTATTTATAGAAAGCCAGGCGTGAATGGGCCGCTTACAGGCCACACTCCTCCTCGGCGTCAGGATCTCCAGGAATTATTCTGTGCAGTCACATTGTTGTATTCACCCAGAGATTGAGTTTAATTACAGACACGCGGGTGAACAGGCTGTCAGTGTTCCAGCCTCACTGGGGAAAGGGCAACTGAGCTCCCTTTAATGAATGTACTTTAAAAAGACCCAAGGTTGAAATAGAGGGAGGGAGGGGGTCTCACAGAGGCAGCTCTGGGGGCAGCAGGGATGGAGGAGAAGGGACCATGGGGAGATGTGAGGTACCAGGAGAGCCACTGGACCTCTCTGCACTGGGGAGTGGGGCCAGAATTCTGGGGAGAAGTTGGGAACGGTTGGACATTGGGGTGTATGGGGCACATGAAGCTGGAGGCACATGGCCCAGATGTGGCCAGAGCAGCTCACAGGATGCAGGGCCCCAAGCATCCACGGCACACAGGATGGCAGATCCCCTTGGAGACCCAGTGGAACTTCTCAAAGAAAATCGGGGAAATGGGGAAGACTCCCAACTTATTACAGAGCAGTGTATAAACAGAACAAATAAATATAGAGCTACTTTATTACAAGGCTGGCCAACTCTGGTGGCTGACTGATTACAGGGCAGGCTGCTCCAATGCTACGCAAACCCAGACCTCAATAAAGGCCAGATTGGAGCTGCCTTTCACTCATTGACAACTCTGGCGTGCTCCTGTCATGCTGCTCAGCCCCAGCACACCACTGGCTGCCCCCACACCCCAGCACAAGGCAAAGGGCTAAATAAGAGCTTAAACTAGTAGTGAGTAAGTGATGAGCAGGGGCAGGCATCAGCAGCCTTGCAGACAGGCACTAAAAATACAGTTTATTTTCCTAAGGAAGCAGCAACTTCCAAAACTGTAGATTTGAACAAAAAAATAAAAGCGAAGAATAAAATGCCATAAGAATTATAGATCCATGGCGGGGGTGAGGGAAAGACCCAAGAACAAGGAAAGAAAAACACAGTGATGAGTCAGATACACACATGACGTATGTAAATATACCGAGACGGAAATGCATAAGCCTCCTGCACACAGAGGCACACGCAGGCACATGCAGAGGCACACGTGTAGGGATAGCTCCCAGCAGGGACAGAGCCAGCCCATGCTCTGCTCTGCTCTGCTCTGCTCTGCTCTGNCCAGGGCCAAAGGCATTAACCTCTGCACACACACACAGACATCTTTCCAGGGCTTAGGCTGAAAGGGCACTTTGTTTCTTGCTCCATGGTGCTCTCTGGGCTCCCAAGCCACCACCAGTGAGGTGGTGTCTGCTGTCCCTGGGGACTCCTGTGACCACCTCGGTGCCGAATCCCTGGCGCCTGGCGCAAGCCACGGACCCCGCAGTGGGGTGGAGGGTCAGGGCACAGACCCAGCCAGGCCAGGAGCTTCCTGGCCAGCCACCAAGGCAGCCCCGTGCCCAGGCAGCTGGCCAGAGCACCAGACCCCAGTGTGCCCGCAGGAGATGAGGGAGGGATGGAGACCGGCACGTCCGTGGGGCTGCAGGTCAGGAACCGTTAAAGGAGTTGATTTAGTATTGTCCTACCTGCCCTGAAACGGGTACTTGAGCAAGGGATGGAGGTTGCTTTAGGTCATCGTTGTGCTGAACAGAGCTGTTATAGCACAGGGCAGGAGAAAGGGGCTGCTTTGGGATGAGCCAGCTCCCCTGGGCACAGCTGCGTGAGATTGCTCTGGTTCTGCACGTGCCCCATACACAGCCCTGCCAAGGAGATGCTCCCGCAAACGTGTTCCCCAAGTGATACATGAACACCACTGTGACCACCAGTGCCATCAAAGTCCCCAGGGCACCTTGGCATCACTGCATCCTCCCCAAGGCAAGAACCTGGGAGAAGGGGCAAAGCTGGAAGGGAAAGCAGGCAGTCCTGGTGATGGACAGCCTTCCTGGGCAGTTTGCAAGGGTCCTTTCCCTGAAGGCATCACTTTATGCCCCAAGGGACCCTTGCCACCCCCAGCCCAGCACACTGCCCATCCTGTTCCACAGCAAAAGCTGGCCATGGAGCTCTCAGGGAATTTGCATGGGACAAATGAAAATAGAGTAGAATGCCAAATCTCCTTCCACGTTGCACATGGGATGGCAGTCCCTGGGCCATGCCAGGGCATTTGCCTTCTCTGCATGTCCTCTGCCCTCACCATCCACCATCACCTGCAGGGACAGATCTTCTCCCAGGCATATGGCACATGGTGAGCCTGGGGCCAGCCAGGGCCATCATGGCAGCCCCCACCACTGTCCCCCCCAGCCCGGGGAGCGGAAAACGGATCTCTGCAAAGGGCAGCTCATGCGGAAGCTGTTCGCATCCCGTAGTGCAGGCTCGACGGGTGAGGAGCAGGGCAGCTCCCAGGTCGCCAGGTTATCGGATGATAACAAGCTAGCACAGCCCGAGCACGCGACTTCCAGCAATGCAAGGCTGTTTCCTTTGTTTTGGGAAAACAAGAGGGGAACGAGACCTTTTCTGGCACGTTCTTGCCCGGCCTGAAGCTGTCCCCCAGTTGCACCGGCTCGGCTCCGAGCTGTACCCTCTGCCCGCTCCTGGCAGGAGGTGGCCGGGGCCACCCCTCGCCCTTTTTGCCTTTCCAGCTCTGTGGGGAGCAGGGCTGGAGCCGGTGACTTGCCAAGCAGGGTCTGATGGCTTCTCCTTGCATCTTCCCCCAGTCTGGTGGGGATCCTGGCTATGACATGGGCTCACAGCCCCACCAGAGATCCCCTGGTCCTGCCTGCACAAGTCAATCTCCAAAGCAGCCTGAGAGAGTGAGGCTAAGTATCAGGGAGGTCAAGACACCCAAGCTTTAGGCTGCAGGGACCCTACCACACTGGGGTTAGCTCAACACCTCCCCCATCCCCAGTTGCAGGGCTGAGCCCGGTAGCGGGGCAGGAGAGCAGCACAGGGTTTGAGCAGTCATTCCCACCTTCCCCTATGTCCCATGGTACCCCCTTCTCTCCAGAGAGCTGTGGGTTTGACAGGGTGTGGGAGACTCCCCCCC
>VYXD01016282.1:370286-382863 GCA_013397195.1 Hylia prasina
CTTTTTTTTTTTGTAAATATTTGCCATGACTAAGCCAGGACACATCCCGTTTAAAAGGTTCCCATCCCACAAAACATCAGCCCTTTAATGACATGAATCTCATTAGCTCTCCCCATGAAAAGAGGTATAGAAAAGGAGCATCACTCAGCCCCTCTGAGTTCCTGTATCTGCACGGACATATATTTAGCTGTGTGTACTGTACAGTCACAGGAGGGGACAGTCTGGGCACACGCACACCACCTCATTCAGCCAGAGGGACCCAGAGTGGGAGCCCCTGGGACCAGTGGGTTTTGGGATATCCGTCTGTCTGAGATAGGGTTGGGAAGGGCTCTAGGCCCAGAGGAGCCAGAGCTGGACTGCAAGAGCGGGCAGCCGGGCACAGAGGCGCCTCAGAGTCCCTCCAAGCTGGAATTTGGGATCCTCTGAAGTACCTTCTCCAGTGCTGGGGAGCAAGTTGTGTAAAGCCCACCCTTGCAAAGAGCAGTCTGGCCAGAGGGGCTCAGCCACTGCCCTCTCCAGTGCCTCTCCCAACCCACTGGTTGGGTTTGGCACTGGATAGCAGATGTTGGCTACATACTTGGAGATTGATTCAGAAGAACCAGCACAAGGTCCCAGGAAAGGTACTGGGTCCAAATGCCCAGAGAGTTTCCTTACAGAGGTGAGAGTCTGTCTGACCAAGTGGTCTCTGCATCAGGGACAGTATCCCTGGGAAGCAAGCGGAGTTCCCAAGGGCTCAGGCTATTTCAGCCTTCCCCTCATCTGAGAAGGAGGCTCTGTCTCTGTCTCTCTCCATCCATAACAGCATCTTCTGCTGGGGAACCAGTCCATCCACAGTCCTATGCTGGGTGTGGTCATTTCTCTTCAGTATGGTCTTCACTTCTCCAGTATAGCTATCCCTTCCTATGGTCTTTCCTTCCTCAGCATGGCCATCCCTTCTTTGGCATTGTCATCTGCACAGTCATGTGTCCCTCAGGATGGCCAATCTTTTCCCTTGGCTCAACAGGTGTCTGATACCAGAGGGAGAAGTCCCAGGAGATACCACAGGCTTGCCCAGATCCCACAGGCTGAGATCTCATTCACAAACCCTGAAGGACAGAGCAGAAGAAGTCTACAGCAGAAGAGAAAAGAATTTACTCTTTCTTTCCCAGATTGTCTCTGCATTTTCCCTCTTATTTCCAGTACAAGCAGGATACAGTGCTATTTCTCAGCCTCACTGCACCCTACCATTTTGGCATCAGGTGAGCATGCTAGCATGACCTCCTCATTGTCCTCTAAAGCTGCTCCCAGCAAACCAGCTGTGAAAAATCTGCAAAGGTACTGCTAAGTCCACTGCATGGGGCATGGCTGTGCTCATTGCATTTACATGGGTGCTCCTCCACATTTTGGGGAGAAAGAGAAATAACTCTGAGAAGGGCTGCAGATAGGCAGTGCTGTGCAGAGACCAGTGCTGCTGCAGGCATTGCACTGACTGAGCAACACAGGCTTCCAACCCATAAATAAACCTGGGGGGATTTCACTTTACTTTAAATTGCTTTAAAGGTTTGGTTTCAGCAGCTGAATAGACCCAGCCTTAAATGGCATCACCAGCTCAGGCAGCAGATGCCTGTAGTGGAAAGGTAGTACACCCACCCTGGCTGTTTCCACGCTCCTGGGTGTAGGACCCTCTCCCTCCTGGCAGTGCGGCCACATTTCCAAGTGTTTCCGCAATCCAGAGAGTGAGACATGACTAGGAGAGACACACACTTCCCCAAGTGCATGGCTCCCAGAGCTAGGGCTTTCTGCAGCTGTGCCAGAGCCCATGCGCGGGCAGGGCTCCATGTGCTGAGGCTGTACCGAGCCAGGTTCCCCGCTGGCCCCCAGCAGCCAACATTAATTCATTAACAGTCCCATTAACACCCAGCTGTGGTTTCCCCCCAAACTCAGGCAGGGACCCGCTCCCCTGTGAAAGCTGCTGACAGACGAAGTTTCCACCTTCAGCCCTTCTGGAGTTCTGTATAAAAATAAGCAGGGCTTTTTTTTCAAAAGGAAAACTATATTTCCCCTATCCGCACGCCCGCGCACACGTGCAGGACTCACAGCAGGAATTTGCTCCAATTTCCCCACCCACAAACATATCGCCTTTGGCCAGAGACCAAATGTGGGCATTTTCAGCTCAAGATACCAGGTTTTTCAGTGTCCAGAAGACAAGAAGTCACCGTGACCCTGAGCTGGACTAAAAAAAGGGTGCCTGTTTCCCGGCCAAAAGGTGCTGGGAGACCCAGTGGTGCTCCCAGCAGGGCCTCATTGAGGATCCACAGCAAGGCAGCTGCCAGCACCTCCTGAAGAATTGTCCTCCTGGCATGACCAAGCATCCTGTTTGGGATTCGGTACCAAATTTCTATTTTCCCCTTTTCATTGTCATTCCCAGACGGCCATGAGCACCAGATGCTGCAGCATCCCAAGGAGATGCCCAGCTCAACATCCACTTGGGACCTGTTACCCAGCATTTATTTCCTCCTTTCCCACATGATCTCTCCTCAAGAGCTGTGAGAACTAGTTGATGTTCAGGAGACAACCCCTGATGCTCTGGAAGCCCTGGGCCACCCCATGCCACAGGGGGGTTGATATCCTTGCCTTGCATCTCCAGCTCCACATCAGGCTCTGCAGCCTGCGTTAGCAGCACAGGAGCTGGTTCTCTGGGGCTCCCACCGAGAAGCTGGAGGCCAGGAAGCAGAGATCTCGATCAAATGTAGGCACCACGGGATCAGAGCACTGCTTGGGGCTTGAAGGGAATGCTACTCTGGACATGCCACCAATAGGGTGGCTTCAGGCCCCTGGAGAGGACAAAGTGAGTGCCAGCTATCCTCTAAGACACCTGGTCACTAGCAGAGCACCCTGCATCCCTTTGATCCAGAGGTGTTTGCCTCGCTGAGAACCCTCTAACTACTCCTTCCTTTAAACAGCAAAGCTCACAAATGCTCTGTACGGCTCCATGTCTATACGTTGCCTATGTATTTGTGTACACACATGCACACAACACACAGAGATTTATTCGTGTTTTCAGAGCGGTTCAGGATACATTCCAGGACGAAATTCCAGCCAGTGCTGGAGCCAAGAACATCAGTGGCCCCGGCATTTGCCGGCCCCTCTGCCTGCGCACACACTAAATACGGAAAGGGAGAGGTATAAATAGAGAGAGAAATACATGAATGGCCCTGTTTCCTTACACAGATACATAGAGTGCAAAGGTCTGAGCACAGTGGGAGCAGGCAGACTCAGGAATCCAATGGCAGTATCCCCTGGAGTGCGGAGCAACCCATTCCCAGGTGCTGCTGTCTGCCCATATGTCTCAGCTGTTCAATATCACCTCTGCACGGCCTGGCAAAACTGGAAGAGGCTACAGAAGCTTTGGCCCATGGGACAGGGACGGATCAACTTTCAGAAACACCAATAAAAGATGCCAGTGAATGCCACTGGAGAAGGGATGCAGCTGTGGGTATGGAGGAAGTTAGTGAAGGGCTCAGGACAAACAGGGACATGGTAAAAAAACCTGACAGCCCATTTCAAGCACAGAAGGGGTGCTGGGAGCTGCGGAGGGCAGCATCAGGGTTGCAGGCAGCACTGCTCCACTGCCCTTGGAGACAATGGGGATGGCAACACCCTAGTCCAAACCCCTTCAGCTGGGGACAGAGATGCTGCCACATCCCTTGCTGACACAAAGCAGTGCCTTTAGTGCTTCATCGAAGCACTACCCTGTTTTCCTCCCCAAAAGGTTCCTTGCTTCCAGGAGCTGCTGCCACATCCTAAGCTGGGACAGGTGGCTGCAAGGTACAGCGTTGAGGGGCAGACCATGCTCCACACCTTCTCTCCTGCCAGCCATCCCTTCATGCCCCCTTTGCCCTCCTCTAACCCAAGCACAGCCACAGAGCCCAGCCTGGTGGGGCTGGGACCCCAGACACCTCTGTGCTCCCTGCTGCCCCTCACGCCCTCCCCAGGGCTGGGCACTGCCGGCAGCTGCAGGGCTGATAATGGCCAAGATGTGGGAGCAGGGCTGGGGGTGGTGGCAGGGGCATTGCTGCTCTGCTTTCAGGAGGGGGAAGGGGCTCTCCCCCTTCAATGCTCCCATTTGAGCTGAGGCCTGGCACTGGCTCAAACCACCGCCTGCTGACACGAGATCAATCATCCCCCGAGCTGAGCTGTTCCTCAGCAGCAATGAACAGCCAGTGCCCATGCACAGGCTGGGGCCTCTCCTGCAGGAACAGAGTCTGGCCCCTTCTGCCAGAAGGTCTATGACACCCCTCTTCCTGCCTGCAGTGCATGGCATGGCACAACCTGGCACATCACAGCAGAGCACGGCACAGCTTTGCATGGTATGGCACAGCATGGCATGGCATGCAGAGGATGAGGAACACACCAACTGCAAAGGAGGGTTCCCTGCATATGCCAGACCACATATGCCAGACAAGGAAAGGTGGCTGTGATGGTGCTTGTCCATCCCTCCATCCCCAAACAAACCACTGGGTGATGCTGGGCTGAAGTGGGCTGGGACCAAGCAGACAGCTGCCTGTACCTGGTCCAGGTGCCACCCCCTCTCTACAGTGGCACAGTCACAGGGGGTCAGACTGTGAAACCCCCATATCCCCAGAAGGAGCGTCCCCTCAGGACAGCATCCACATCCCTGGCAGAAGCAAGGGCTGGAGCAATCACAGCCAGCCTAGCCCTGGTCCAGCAGCCAGGCAATCACTGCTTGCCCGTGGTCTGGGCACTTTCAGGCAGACTGCTGCTCTGGGGTGCCCGTGCCAAGTCTGGTTTTAGCAGCATGTAGCTCCACTGGCTCATTGCTTGTGCAAGCGGCCTGTGGCTGCCAGTGGCAGCCCCGAAAGTGCATCCTGGCTGGGTGCCCCTCACCTGATGGGGCCTCAGCAAATAAATAAATAACACCACAGCACGGACCACCACGCGCCTCTATGGCAAACACCGCAAGGGGCTGGTGCCCAGCGGTGGTCAGCACCCACATCATGATGACCACCAGTGCATTTCCCCAAGTGCCCCACTGTGGGCACTAAGTGCTAGACCCTGACCCGTGTCCTCTTCAGCCAGCAGATGTGGCACTCTGCCCCTTGTTCCCATCAATGCTAGCATGCACACTCCAAGTCTTGTTCTCACGCTCCTGCTCTGGTACATGTGTTCACACTGAGCACAAGCAGCCCTCGCCCCACTTGCAGCAGTGCGCATCTCCTTGAGCACATGTGCAGGGCAGTGTGTGTCCCACTCTGCTCAGCACAGCTGTGGCCCACTGCATTTCCAGTGTGGGACTCAGACCCCAGGGCAGTGATGGGATGATGTGACTAAAACGTGCTCAGGATTGAAGCAAGCACTGCCAAGGTGGCCCCAATCCAGAACAAGACACCACCACCCATGGGGCCCACAACACAAATGCTTGGCAGCACACAAGAGCTTGCTCTGCTCATCCAAGCTGCCCCACAAGCCAGCCCCATGATGCCACCTCTGCCTGAGCCAACCTGCTCAGGGCTGTGCTAATTTTGCACTGCCAGCCCTGTTAGCAATGGCATTGTGGTCACCAGCTCCTTCCCTAGCCCCACACCAAGCGGCCCCAGCCCAGCTGAGCACCCACAGCATGTTTTCCCTGAGCTGTGCACCCTGTGTGCAAGCAGTCCCTGTTGCACACACGCCGCTAGCCCTGCTCTGGCCCAGTCACAGCTGCAAAGCCGCGGTTACCTTGCGCTAATTAAAAATATCCCTCATTTGAAGCAGCTAAAGGGCTGCTTCCTCTCCACTGCACTAAGCTGGCGTGGGTTTGAGGGATGCCGTCCCCACCCTGCAAAATATGCAGGCCACCACCGCCTTCGTCCTCGGCCAGACCGTGGCCACTCCACTACCCAGGGCTTATTTTTAGTTCCAGTTAAAAAGGAGAGGCAGGGTGCTGGAGGCAGGCAGTGAGCAGCCAGGTGCCCGGCTGGATCCTATGGTGGCAATGGCCTGTGGCTCCAGAGCACGCCCTGGCCATCCTCCACCTGCCCTGCTGGCCTGTGTCCCCACACAGGAGGGGGACGGGTGCCTGGCCCTGGTCCCAGCCCCGGTGGGAAACAATAAGAGGGATGCTGACCCCCGGGCGCCCTGACGTCAGCCAGCACCGCTGCCGGCACCACCGCCAGCCCTGGCCCCGGGGCTCCCACTCGCCCTCGGCTGGGGCCGCACTGGAAGCTGCCTGTTTGTTTATCTTCCTCTAGAGCGTTGCTTGTTTTGATGGTACATCCTCCTCCTCCTCGCCGGGCCCCGGGGTCGAGCCGTGAACCCGCCGCGTCCTGTTTGCCGACGTCCCGCGCTCCGCTTGCGGAGGTGCGGAGCAGCCACCCCCGCGCCAGCCACAGCAGATAAAAATACACAGGGCAGAGCATCCTGGGGCGTGGGGGCTATATTTGCACTGATGGTATCCGTGAGCTTGTCCTCGATGTACCTGTCCCTGCCCTACTCAGAGCAGGGGGCACGGCGCTGCAGGAACCTGCTCACCCTTCTCCCTCTACATCGGACCACAGACTCTGGCATAAGCTGTGTCATGAAACGCTGACCATAGCCAAGCTGGGGCAGGCGCTCAAAACCCATGCGTGGGCGCCCCATCCTACCCTGTGGGGTAATTTCTGTAACCCAGAGGGACACCAGGGGACAAAATATCCCCAACCTGCTGGGTCATACACTGCTGGGAACAGTGCTGGGGAAGCCCCGAAGCATGGAGTCCTCTCCAGCCGCCTGCTCCTTCCCCTCATGGTGTGAACCCCCGGGCTTGCCAATAAAAGCCACCAGCTTTGCCTCAGCTTGTGCACAGCCACTGCTCTCCTTCCAGCTCTGCTCAAGCCCAGGCAGCTGCTCAAGCCCAGGCAGCTGCTCAGCAGTGAACCCTTGCCAAAAACTGTGTGTGTGAAAGCATCATTTCCTAAACGTATAAATACTACCAGGGCTTTGCTGGAAAACTCCCCATGGTTAGTTAAAATGCCCTGGACAGCCAAGTGCACACAAGCCCAGATAAAGGGCATGTCTAAGCTGAGAGGCTCTGCAGCTTTGCCCTGGGGGACTGACAGGTCCTTTCCTCTCCATGCGGGATACAGCAAATATCTGGAAAGTGAGCAAAGCTGTGAAGCACTTGCCCACATCCAGCCCTGTACCACATCATCACAATCCCTTTCCAGCCAAGAGGTGCTTACCACATCCAAACATCTACAACCTGTAGCCTCATTTCACAGATGAAAATACTAGAAGGACCAATAGCTCTCTCTTCTTGACCTCCTGTCCACTGACGTTCAACCATGCAGATCCCCAGATCAAACCCATCACCTTGGTTTTCTTCCAGGCAGGCTCCTAACCCACTTTTGGAGACACTAAGAGATGGAGGATCAACCACTGCCCCTGGGAGCATGCCCCAATCACTGGCAGAAGCAAACCCAAGTGCCCCTGTTCTAACTTGAAATTCCCTGGCTCTATCTCCCAGTGCCTGGCTTGTGCTCTACTGCTCTCTGCAAGATTAAAGAGAGCCCTTCAGTAACCAGCATTTTCTCCTTGTAAAGACCCACACAGGCTGTAATCAAGGCGCCTCTCAATTTTCTCCCTGATAAGCTAGACAGAGCTCTTCCCTTCCAAGTCCCCCAGTGCTGGGCTCTCTCCCCAGCCATCAATTCATTCCTGTGACTCTGTGCTGACTGTCCAGCAACTTTTTGAAAACCTAGACATGGGAGTTACTCACAGCATTCTCAGCTCCCTGCAGCATGTCCTGAGGGACCCCCAGTTTCTTGTGCTGCTCCTTTTAGGAGCTGACAAACAGAGTATTAAATTGCCTGGAGGCTGTGGAATAACTGCCCAGAGACAATGAGGTCATCCAGACCACCTTTCTGTTGCAAGATGAGAAAAGAGATTGGGGTGAAGAGCTGAAAAGCCATTTTTGGTGTTTCTCACTAGGAGAAACACAAGATCTAGGAGGCACCAGGAGGAACAACGGGGTACCACATCCAAACCAAAGGCAGCAGCTGGTCACATCTCACAGCTCATTGCTGCAGGATGGCATCATCAGCAGGTTTATAAAGAATGGGATGAAAGCAGAGAGGACACACACCCTGCCAGCAGACCAAACATACAACTGCATCCTTCCACAGCCTCTCCCCTGCAGCCAGCGTTCAGAGCTGGCTACCAAAGGATGCAGAGGGGCAGCATCTCCCAGAGCCTTCCATTCCCTATCTGGCTCCAAGACACTGCACCTGGACTGTTTTTGGGACACACGGCACCAACCACCATCCCATCTTTTCAGTCTCTGTCAGATGTGCTCCACACCAGCTGCTTTTGCCAGGCTCTGCAGGTTGCCTCACTCCCCTCCTGCCCACTATGCACCTTCCTCCATGCCCTACACCCTACCAGCTCTTGGAGGACTCTGAATTTTAAGCCTGATGTTCATCTTTAGCAGATGTTGCTCAGATGACTCTTCTACAAAGACACTTCATCATCCCCCTATCCTGGCACATCTGCCTGCACCCCTCCAGCGACAGCACCGAAACGTTTACCGACTGCTTCAGCCATGTCTAGTCCAGTATAAATCATTTTACCACCTCTCTCTACTAATAAGCTTATCCTGTTGCTGAGAGCTTGGGGTTTTCTCCTACTACACTAAATAAAAGCCTTTCCTTCTGTTCATTGCCATGATTTTTCCCTGATGTCTTTTGCTTCTGTTACCCATTTTCTACACTTCATAATTTCTAATTTATATTGATTGCTATCTACTCCCGCTCTCCCATTTGTTATAAACTGCTCTTTTATTTCTAATTGCTGCCTTCACTTTGCTGCTGAACCAGAACGGGCTCTGGGCCAGCGCTGCCCTCTTTCTTGATTGTGGACTTGTGGCTTTTTGTGGCTTCTGAAATTCTTCTGAAAGAGCTCACCATTTTCATTCACATTTTTCTATCTAAATGTTTCCTCTGAGCTGATTTCACTCATAATTTTCCCCCTGCTTTGGGAAATTAGCTCTTTCAAGGCATGAAGGATATAAATTACTGCTTAGGAATGTCCTTTCTGTGCCCAGGGTGAATGTAATCTGGTCATGATCAGTGGTCCCTAGGCAACCTTCAAGTTGCAGTCCAGCAGCGAATTCATCTCTATCCTTCATAATCCAGGGGAAACGAAAGTTGCCTGCACTGGATGAAATGCTTCGCATATAAAAGAGGGATCATCTCTAATTTTTAGAAACTCTGTAGATCTATTGTTGGCTGCACAAGAACATCAGCTCATCTCATAAAGCAACATCCT
Organism: Hylia prasina; assembly: GCA_013397195.1. Lineage (NCBI taxonomy): Eukaryota > Metazoa > Chordata > Aves > Passeriformes > Sylviidae > Hylia > Hylia prasina. Next base: position 379,569 of record VYXD01016282.1, read on the forward strand.
CCCAAAGCCTGTGTGATACAACTGGCACCCTGGCTGACTCCTTGATCCCCAGCAGGTATCACTGCCCCCACCCCTGTGCCTTCACAGCAAGCACAGGAACACTCAGAAGTGTCCTAAGTCCTTTTGCATCAATGGGCATCAAGCATTTCTGATCTTGGCACATCAGTTTGAATAATTTTAGTGCTTCTGTGATGATTTCCAGTAATAAATCCAAAGCACGTGTCTGATTTTAGAGCTGAGTGTGCCAAGAGGACAGTGATAGGCAGAGCATGGACAACATGCTGAAAAGCTCTTGTCCCCACAATGTGTCACTGCAAAGTCACCTCTAAAAGCAACTGGTGAACTAAAAGGAGATGGCTTCTCCTCATTCAGCTGATCCTTGCCTGCCATCAGCAGCAATGTTTAGGTCCAGAGCAAGTGTGGGAGGTGGGTGAATATGCCCCAGTGATGGCACACTCCTGTGGAGCAGTCTGGCTCACACCTCTGGCAGCTCCCAGCAACCAGGCAGCTCCCATCTGGCCATGTCCAGCATATTCCCAGCTCTGCTAGCCCTAGAGATGAGGTGCAATGACACAAAGAGAGCCATGGGAGAGCTAGAGGGCATGACCCCTTTTTAGGCCAGTCTAGCTATCCCCATCAGTGCTCCCATCCAGCCGGGCAGACCTCACACTGCAGCTGCTGATTGCAGCTCCCAACCGCCCCTTTGGCAAAGGAGAGAGGACTTGCACCACTCCTTACCTCAGCCATGAAGTTCTGCTGAAACGTCTCCTCCTGGAAGGGCTTTGTCCGCAGGCGGTCTGCAAGGTAGAGAGGGATCAGCCTGGGCAGGTTTGGCCAGACTTCCCACCCCAGCTTCCCCTTTCCCTGACCATGGGGTGAGGATGCTGCAGGAGAAAAGCTCCAGCATGCTCTTCCCAAAATCAGCAGGAAACACCAGCAGGCCTCTTGGGCTAGAGACACACCACCTGGTTAGCAGAAGGTGCAAGGACAACAGGGAAGTTGGAAAAACATGGTTGAGCCTGCTGATGCACACAGCAGCCAGGGAGAGCCAACAGTCCATCCAAGCTTGTCCCAGCACTTCCACACTGGGGAGTAGGGAATGGTGGCAGGACATGCTCAACACCATTCCCAGATCTTACAGCTGGAACAAGCTGTCTGAGTCTGTGGGACAGGGCACTGCTTGCCCAGCTGCTCACCTGAAGGTGTGAGCCAGCCTGTGTCCTCCTCTTGCAGGACAGGGACTAACCCCAGTTTTATTCTGCTCTGCACCTTGCCCAAAACACTAGTTTTTCCACATTGTTGCTAAGATGTGTTCTGGAGAAGCAGCTAGCTGGATTTGCTCAGCCACTAGGGTGCAATGCTTCCTCCCAGGTTGCTGCCCTGCACCAAGCAAGGGACAAGAGAGGCCAGCTGCTCACCAGCATCAGTCTCTGGACCCACAACAGGTTGTCCAGGCTGCTCCCAGCCCTGCAGAGATTGCATGCAGCAGGATAGAGGGAAGTGCAGCTGTCCAATGCAGCTCTAGTGCACCTACAGGGCAGATCCAGGCTCCTGTGGTGGGGCACCAGTCATGGGACAGGGTCTGGACCACAGTATCTTACTGGACGTGACACACAAGCCCAGGCTGATCCCCACTAATCCCTGCATGCTCAGGGCACAAGGTTCCTGCAGGAGTGCAGGTATCACCTGTGACAGCAAGACAAAGCATGGCAGTAGCAAGGGATGACCCAAAAAACAGCTCCCAGCCAACCTCCATAGGTGGGGAACAAAGCACCCCCCAAAGTGGCTCCCCCAGCAGGTCCTGACCCATGTCCTACCCAAGGGGGCTACTGTGTGCCCATCACCCTGATGGCAAAGTGGGCTGGGTGCTGGAGCACGGCTGCACTTCCTACTTTTGGGAGAGCCAGGAACCCCTGGTTGCTCTCCAAGCACTCAGTGAGCTACTGCACTTGGGAAGGGAGCCTGACACCACTGCAGGGCCAGCCCTTGCTGGCATCCCCGCTGGCTCCTGGGGACCAGCCAGGTGCTCTCAGAGTAGTGGAGAGCCCCTTGGCGACTCCTCAACTTCTACAGCCATCAGTCAAGGGCTGTTCCTCCCCCAGCTCTCCCCAGAGGCTGCTCCCAGCCTACTGGCTACTGTTGTGCTGCTGGCTCAGCTAAACATGAAACACAAGCCTGGCTGGGTAACAGCCAGAGGGAGCAAAGCACACCAACACAGTGCTAAGGAGGAAACTCGCTCCCTGCCCCAGGCATCCCTCCTCACCTCTGCTGAGAGTGGCCCCGCTCTCCCTGTAATCTTCAATCTCAGCATCCTTCTGGAGCAGCAGGGAAATCAGCTCCTGCACCTGGCACTGCAGAGCCAGGTTCATCTGGATCAGGGGCCGCACAAGGTGACGGAACACCTACAATGGAGGAGGGACACTCTAGAAAAGGTCCAGGTCGAGGGAGGCACACAGAGCTGTCAAAGCAGAGTGGTCAAAGCAGGGCAGCCAGCAAGGTCTAGCAAGAGCTGCAGCCCAGGTCACACAGGGCTCCACAAAATACCCCACATCTCACCCACATCCAGTGGGAAATGGTAAAAAGACATGAGCTGGGAGAAGGCAGGCCAGATGCTGTGGGACATATCCCTCCATCCCTGCCCCATCCTTTCACAGCTGGGAGCTGTAACAGGGGAGAGCTTAGGTGGGAGAGCCCGATGGAAACAGAGTGCAGGGATAGGCAATGCTCCACCCACCACCTGGGGTGCAACAGGAAACAGAGAACTCCCCATGTGCCGCCCAGACCCTGCCCATGGCTCTGCACACCCCATGCATGGCATATTCCTATGCAGGAAACAGGCATGGCTGGGTGAAAAACCAGAAAGATCCAAGGTGTAAAACTGTGGCCTAATGAACAGGAGAGATGCTCCCAGGGAGGTAAGATCAAAAGCAAAAGAGATCCCAACATGCAGGACTTTTGCATGCTCCCCACTGCAGCCCACCAGTATACCCTCTAAGCTTACACCCACACAAGCCCCACACAGAACCCTGGACATGTTCTCTGTCTCGGAGCCCAGAAAACACCTGAAGCAGCCTCTCTCCTGTCACCTTCTTTAGTCTCCAGAAGGGTGAGATCCCCCTTCTTCCATGCCCCATGTTTCTGGGGCCAGGCTAAGCCCATGGGTGAGAGGACAGCAAACCCAGCATTTTTCCTGAAGCATTCTCACTGCTATGGCAAGCCCACGGTGGGCTCTGTGCTTCACTCAGCCCCAGATATGATCCCAGAGGTGATGGCCATCACCCACTGGAGCACCTGG
>VYXD01016282.1:384107-400315 GCA_013397195.1 Hylia prasina
GGCAGGGCAACACCCCACACCGGACACAGAATTATAGAAAGGTTTTGTTTGGAAGGGACTTTCAATATGACTCACTAGACCAGGTTGCTCAAAGCCCCATCCAACCTGGTGTTGAACACTTTCAAGAATGGAACACCCACAACTTCTCTGGGAAACCTGTTCCAGTGCCTCATCACCCTCATAATGAATAATTTTTTCTAGCAGCTAATCTAAAGGTCTCCTCTTTTAGTTAAAAAACATTTCTCCTTGTCCTATCACTATCTGCCCATGTAAAAAGCTGTTCTCCCTCTTTATAATAAGCCCTCCTCAAATAGTGGAAGGCTGCAATGAGGTCTCTTCAGGAGCCTTCTCTTCTCCATGCCGAAAAATCCCACCTCTCCTACTTTTGTAGGAGACAAGCTCCAGCCCTCCTATCATCTTTGTGGCTCTCCTCTGGACCCTCCTCCTCTAACACATCAATGTTTATCTTGTGCCAGGCCCCCCATATTTGGATGCAGAACGCCGGATGGGCTCTCACGAGGACATTTCACTCATGTCCCATCAGCAGCATGTGCTGGGCCACCCCTGAGTCACTGCATAGCACAAACCAAAGCCTCAATGTGAAGAAATGGGGACAGCAAGCCTTGAGAGAGGCAGGAGGCAAAATCAGGCAACCTACAGTCACCAGCGTGGCTTGAGACTCAAAAGCCTCTAAGCCTAAGGAGATAATCCTTAATTTTGGCCACTCCCCTCCCTGAACCCTCTGCAGCTTTGCTCACCATCTCCAAGGGAGCAGGGCAGCAGTGGAAGTCCCAATAGAAGGGCAGTCCTGACAGCTCGCTTTTCACGTGCAGCTTGAGGCCACTGGGAGAGTGGTGGCAGGAGAAGGTGGTGGTGGCACCCAGCTGCCCTGCCAGCAAGGGGCACATCAGGTTGCACAAGTGGTTCAGGAAGGAGGACACGTGAACCGTCAGCCGCTTGTTCAGCTCCTGGGAAAAGGCAAAGTTAGGGGGCAGAGCACAGCACTGAGGAAAAAACAGCAGAAAGCCCAGCACCAAAGGAGTCAAACTACTGCATGTTCCACAGCAAAAAGCCATCCCTGGGCCTTGGCTTTCAGCTCTCTGACATGACATTCCTCACTGATTCTCCCAAGCCAGCCATGCTGGGAAGACTCCCCTATTCTGCCAGTCCAGGATGGGCAAGGTGAAACAGTCTGCACTAGCACATCTGTTTTGCATGCCACCACAAGCACCATAGCCTGGCTGAGAGGCAACAGCAGGACAACCTGCCAGAGCTGGGGGATGGCTGCAGATATCTGTCCATCCCTCCTGCCACCAGCCACTCAGCATTATGTGAAACAGAGACATGCCATTCCAACAGCACACAAGGGCCTAGCCACATGGACTGAGGAGATGAGGCACAGCTCCATGTATTTTTGGGGGCCAAGCTGACATGAGAGACTGTACCAGCTATGAATGTGAACAGAATGTCTCTGTCATTAATAGAAGGCAGCCTTGTTTCAAGCTCCTCTTTTGTACACTGACCCTGGGGAAACCAGCTGCCCATCCAGCCCACAAGTGAAGAGACCGTGCCAGCCTCTGTATGCAGACCCACCTGGCTGCCCCAGGTATACTAAATAGTGTGGTCCACTCTCCCAGGAGAAGGGTGTTTGGCCAAGTGACAGGGCTTGGGCAGAGCCACAACAGGCTGAGCATTTGCACCCGAGCCCAGTCAGACCCAACAGCCATTGTGTCACCAAGCAATTTATGCTGGTATATCAGCTGCTAGGAGGAGAAAAGGAGGCCTCTGAACATTTCAGACACTCACCTTGGACCTTTGTCCCACAGCCTCGGCGTCTGCACTCTCGTACCAGACACTGCTGAGGTCAGAGATCAGCAGAATATAGCCAGTATCCCTGAAGCACACTTTGGCAAGAAAAGTGGACTCGCCAAAGCGAACAGAAGCCCAGGGCTGGGTCAGGAGGCTGCTTTCCAGCTCCTCGGAGTCCTCCATCTGCAAGACAGCAAACAGGTCTCTGCCTCAACCCCCACCCAGAAAGACCTGGTCCCTGGGGTGGCCTCACAGGGACAGTCCCGGCAGGCCCATTTATGATGCAGTCCCACCTGACAGCATGGAAGTGAGGATACTCAGCCAGCTCTGGTCACACATGCAAGCAGCAGAGCTGGAGCGTGTGTTTTGGGAGCTTTCTGCAGGACAGGTCCTGCCGCAGTTCACAATAAGCACCCCAGATGCACCAGCAGGCGCACAGCAGTGGAACTGCTGCCTCCCCGGGTTACGCGGCGCTTGCTTGGCGTTAACACGGCAAGACCTCTACGCCCAAATTAACATTTAGGCTGCNCCGGCAGAGTGCCGGCAGCCTGCTGCTGCTTCCCGTTCCACCCCGGGACGGGCTCCACGCCTCCCAAAACACTCGGGGACCCAGCGACCGCGGGGTGCCCGCAGGCCTGGGGCTCTGCGGAGCCGCAGCATTACCCGAGGGCAGGAGGAGCAGGCGGCCGGAGGAGTCGGAGGCACGGGCTTGCGAGCGGCGAGCGGCGCCGGGCCGGAGGCGAGGGCAGACTACGGCTCCCGGCATGCTGCTCTCTTCCGCGGCACGCTGCTCCCTTCCGCGGCATGCGGGCCGGGGCACGCCGGGATCTGCGGTTCCTTGCGTTCCGGGAACTGCCATCCCTTCCGCAGAGCCCCCGGGAACACGCTGGTGTTCCTTTGCCTGCTCATGAGCACAGCGAACCGAGGTGGCGTGTCCCTCTAGGGCGTCCGCGGTTGCCGCAGGGGGTGCCACGGCCAAGATGCAGATGGGGACCGAAATGCCTTAGGGCTTTATTCTGCGCTTGCGCCTGTACGGAATGTCCTGGCACAAGTTCCCGGTGGGTATAGGGCCCAGTACGGCCGGAGCGGCGGCGGCAGCGCGGGGCGCCTCCTGTTCTTTGGCCCCAGGGTGCCGGGGCAGGCACGGCCAGGGCACGCACCCGCTGCTCTCCCAGGGTGTGCGGGGACTCGGCTGCTGCACCGCAGTGAGCCCTACATAGCTGAGGCTGCAGGTGCCTCTGCCCCCATACCTGGCGCTGGGCTCGCAAGGCGGCAGAGAGCAGCATTGTGCCGGCTTGGCACACCACACACCCCCAGCTCCCTCCACACTGAGGCCCACCCTTACCCCAGGCACTGATTCCCAAACCTCATCACCCCTTCTCTGACTGTGATTCCCTACCAGCACACCATGCATTGGGGCCATCCAGGCCTGGCCCACAAACTGCTCCCAGTGCACTGCCCCTGAGTCTCCCATTTACACTCTTTGCACACAGCCCTCCACTCACCCCTCTCCCCAGCATGCAGGCTGCAGCCATCTCCCAGGGCAGTGCCAGGGGACTGTGGTCATTGCACAGGATTTGCATCCTGACAGGGTGTCAGGGGGCAGGGGAATAGGCAAGGACTTTGCAATGCAGGACAGACTAGGCTGCGTGATCTAGTTTGGAGTCCAGGACCCAGTTGGACTTTGGGCACAGCTGAAATTTAGGGTCGAGAGGGTGCTGGTTGGATGAGCTGTGCATTACACTGCTGTGTACAGCTGTGGGGGTCACAGAGAGCTGGGGATAGAGAGCTCACACCTAGGGACCTGCACACCCAGTGCCACCTCATCCCTCCCAGCCTGTATCCACCTTTGAGTGTTTTACCTTGGGACCAGGTGGAGGGAGATGTTCTTCTTCAGGGTAATCCACTATTGGCTAGCATAGTCACAAGAGCAATGCCTAGGAGGTATTTATATGGTGAGCACTACTGGGACTATCTGACTGTAGGTGAAAGGGTGATCATGTTTGGGAAAGTGACCTGAGTTGCATCCCCAGCCTGGAGCATCCTGGTGTGCCAGAGCATTGGTATATACCGGGTGCCATGGGCATCGAGGGGCCATAGGCACAGCTGGGACACAGGAGGGAGAAGGTGGATAGCCAGATCATTCCTGAGCACAGTGCCAGCAGGTCAGCATAGCCAGAGTGACAGTCCTTCGGGGATGGCCAAAGCACTGAACGCTCCCCATGTCATCTCCACAGGGTGATGGTGCATTTTAGAGGTACCCACCCACATCCTCAGCTGCAGTGGCACCAGGTGGCCCTGCCCTCCCATCACAGTCCTTAGGGCAACAGGGGATTCCCTAGGTAAATCCCATCTGGAAAGAAAACCCCTGAAAAAGGCAAAGTTGGTTGAAGGCTTTTATATCTCACTCTCAAGCAGGGAAATTATGTTTGTGTTAGGAGGGTGGAAGCTCAGGTTCCCCCAGTCCTCGAGGACTTCAGAAATGAGGAACGAAGTGGCTCACAAACTGCCATGAGGGCACAGCCCTGTTTCCACATGAGTCCCCAGATGACAGGGTCAAGCCACAGTGTGCCATGCAGGCATGTCTGTCTGGCTTGGCCTTATTGCTGGCTGCAGCTCCCCAGAGCTGAGTTTGGGGAGCAGGTGTGTCCCTTCCCCTGGAGCAGCAGTCCCCTCCTCGGTGGCACAGCTGCCCTCCTCTTCTTCCTCACTCCTTGGGCAGAGGAAGCAGCATGGAAAGGCTTTGCAGGAAGATGGCAGCAGCCTCCTTAGCCCAGTGGGGAGCCTATATTTTTGGCTGGCTTCCCCTCTCTCTCCATGAAGGTGACAGTCACCAGCTCTGGCTTTCCATGGCTGCTCAGAAAGCAGCCCTCGTTCCTCCAGTGTTCCTGCAAGCAGGGAGGTAGGCAGTGAAATGGGAGCCTCTTCCTCCTAGCCCACACCAGCCCCAGCACCCACAGTAGGACTGCCTGGAGGCAGAGCTGGTGGTTTTCCCCATGCACATATCCAGTCCTCAGAGCAGCATATATGCAGAGCACCTAGAGCAGCCTCTCACCTGAGACCGTGTTCTCCAGAAAAAATGACAAGAAGCCAGTTAAGAAGACAGGGGCCATGAGCAGGGAGAGGAAGAGGAGGTCCAGTGGCACCCAGCCTGCAGCGACAGTGCCAGAATCAGTCAGGAGGTCTCAGCCCTGCCAGGGGAAAGGGGCACAAGCAGCCATGGCAGAATCAGGGATTGAAGAGGTAGCTGCCTGCTGCCATGAACCAGCCCAGCCTTCCAGAACACTGGAGATGTTTGGTCACCATGCCATGGGACTCAAGGCTTTGTTTTGCCTGGGAAATGTCTCTCATACCTGTGGCCAGAGGAGTCGGAGCTGTGCTGAACCACCGCGGTACCAACAGTGCCATGAACATGGCAAAGCCAACAATGAAGATGTTCCTCCCTGAGTCAATGTCTGTGTACTGGAAGTAGGAGATCCCCGTGCCCACAGCCACGGCGTAGGTTACACAAAGCACCCCTCCTGCGAGGGGCAGGAGTCAGGCAGCGCCAGGCAGGCTGCAGGTGCCGCAGCAAGGGGCAGGGCAGGGTACCCACCGTGAACTGCCAGTGGGATGTGGGTGAGGAGCCCTGCCAGCCTCGGGGACATGCCCAGCACCATGCACATCAGGGCACTTACTTGGACTGAGAGGCGAGAGCCAGCCTGGCAGAAAGAAGAGTGGGAAAGTGAGGATGGGTAGCATCACCCCCTGCTCCGTCTCCCTCCCCATTCTGATATGCACACCTGCCTTTCCCAGCGCTGGCTCAGTTACAGCCTGGCAATTTCAAATCCCTGCACATCTGCTCGACTGCCTCCCCGTCCCTCGCCAACCCATTTCCCCCTACTTTGGCATACCTGAGTGAGGCCAGTGGCACAGGTGTTTGCAGTGCTGGAGGCCGTGCCCCCTGGCACGCCCAGCAGTCCTGCCAGGAGGCTGCCCAACCCTTCCATGCAAAGCCCCCGGTTACAGGTGTGAGGGGGTAGCCGGGGGACTCGCAGCAGCCTCCCACACAGCACGTAGCAGCCCACAGAGTTCATGCTGCAGCCGATGGCCATGGCGATGCCCACTGCCAGTGCCCGGGGGGTAAGCAGTGGCCACCTCCACTCTCCTGCAGTGGAGGGAAAAGGGACAGGTGACAGGAGTCTTGCCCAAACATGGATGGCTGCAGTCAGCCCTGCTGCCCCTCACCTGCATAGGGGATGTGGATCCAAGGGGCATTGAAGGTGCTGTTGGCCCAGGACAACTGTGCCATGGTCACATCCAGTGATTCCCAGGGAACGTGGAAGTAGCTGAGGATGGCACAGACAATGCAGACACCAGCAAATGGGAGCAGTATCTGCAAGGCAAGAGGGGACCCTCAGCAGGGGACCCTCCTCCCCTGCCTGCCCTGGCCAGCACTCCATCTTTGTCCTGTCAGATCTCCCAAGGAATCATGCCACAACTCCCCTGACCGCTTCAGGAAGCATCCCAAGCTGTTCTGCTCCAACACCCTAAGTCCCCAGCACTTCCCCAGAAGCATCTGTGTTCTGGGAGCTGCACCAGAGCATTTCATCCCTGCCTGTGCTCCTGGTCTTACCTAACCCCACACCAAAGAGCCAGGCTTGGTGAGAGAAGCCTGGTGACAGTGAAGACGGCAGACAAACCACAGTACCGAGAATGTGCGCAGGGTGGGAACTGAATGCTCTGTGGAGCCCTCCCAAGCATGGGGCCAGGCACAGAAGGGCAGGCGGCAGGACCGCAGGTGTTGGGAGAAGGTGACAGCAAGGAGCATGAGCCTAGGAGAGTGAGCACAGGTCACCACACAGCATCACAGTCAGTGATGAGGCCCCAAATGTGCACCGTGCACTGTGGGGGTGCCCCATCCCTGTCCCACTGGTGAAAGAAAGCCCCAGGAGCTGCCCTCCAGTACGGTCCCTGGGTTCACATACAGCAGTGCTACACCCCAGTTAGCGGAGCAGAAGAAAGCAGCTTCCTTGTATGCAGACAGCCCGATGATGGAGAGGCTGGGGGCCAGGACCATGGGCCCGCAATGCCGCGCTGCCCACCCACACACGCCACACACTCCCAGCACCAACTGAATCAGCCCAGAGATCAGCACTGCTCCAGAGACCTGAAAGAGGAAAGGAGGGGCCTGTGGGGCAGGATACATGGAAAGCAGTCCAACACCTTCCCTTGGCCACATTCCCACCACCCCAGCAGCTGGGAACAAGTGCTTGTTTCACGTGCTCCGTTCACCCCAAGCACAGAGAAATATATACATGGATGGACATGCATCATGATCCCCATTGCCTTTGCACCTCTCTTCATGGCAAATCCCAGGAAAAGAGACTGTGGGTAGAGGGATATGGGTGACAAGAGGAAAGCTGATGGAGCAGGATAGGGACCCACCTCTTGCAGTGAGTCAGCCCAGCTCCCTGTGTCTCTGCAATGAGGTACAAGGCATGTACCGGCCATGGCTGTGCCTGGAAGGGAATTTTGGAAGGGTCTGGTACACATGGATCCTGGGCTCCTAGAGCTGCATCCAAGAGGATGCAGTAAGGAGGCTGCTGGCTGCAGAAGGGGAAGCGTGCCAGCATCCCAGTCCCCATAAGCCCTGGCCCTGGGGAAGTGACCAGATACATTGCAAGTGCACTCAGGAGTGAGTAGGGTGCTGTGCACCATCACCAGAAGGGCCAGCAGGCAGGACCCCTTGCTACCCCTCATCCCTACTGCACCCACCAGGCACCTCATCATTGCCATTCCCCTGGCACCAGCATGGCCCAGGCCCCAAGGGACACAGACTCCAGGGCTGTGCTTACCATTTCTGTCTGTGCTGACTCTGGGGGACAGGTGGGAGCTTAGCACCATGGCAGGAACCAAGTACTCAAAGGATGGGATTTGAACCAGTGGCAACCTGAGGAAAGGGACAACAGCACATAAGGGAGGAGGGACAGGGAAGGGAAGAGGGCTGCTCCAAAAGCCCAAGCTGCCAGAGGAACAGAGGTGGGCAAGGAAGCAGATAAGAACCCCAAAGTGACAGAGGTTACCCCATATTCTGCATGTGCCCTACTACATCCCTAGTGACAGCACATGGAATGGATGCAGAGGTCAAAGGCTTTGCTGAATCCCAAACCCAGCCTGTGCAGGCAGCACAGGCATCAGATGCTCTGAAGGAGCTGTGTATGATGTCGGAGCAAGGCACTGAGCAGCTAGAGGGAAAGCACAACAGTTTTTCTAGAAGTGCATGTGTGAGAGGGAGGGGACATCTGTGACAACTGTGAAGAGATGCAAAGAGGTTTTCCTTGTGCCCCTTCCCACTTCCAGCAAAGGTCATCTTCCTACATCCTAAGAGGAGTCAGACATGCCCTGCCATAGCATCACCCTCCTCCTGGTGACAGCTGCTCCCGCTTGCTCACCGGCTCCCCAGGGTGGTCTGTAGCACTGTGGAGATGCCGCAGGCAAAGAGGCTTCGTGCCAGCAGCTTGCTGGTGGTCTGGGCATGAGGTGGCTCCTGGGGCAGGGTGGGCAGCAGGAGCAGGTGGAAGATGCAGAGCAAGGAGCTCTGCACAGCCAGGTGCTGTGCAGGGAAGAGACGGAGCGGTCAAAACTCCTTGCAGCAGCCAGAGCTGCAGCTCTCCATGCCCAGTCGCCCCAAGAGGGTGGATGACCACTGACACCATCTGGGCAGCACTCACTACTGCCCACTCCCCTCCCAGCACTCAATGACCAGAGCCCTACACACCCTTTGCCTGGCAGGATGCAGCCCCTGCCCTGTAATCTGAGAGGATCCCAGCCCTCTCCTCGTCATCCCATCTCTCTGGCTGCTCACCATGGTCCCCCCTTACCTGAAGGGCTAAGCAGCAGCTCACCATCCAGGAGCGTATCTTCTGGGAGGAGCAGGATGTGAGCATGGGGCTCCCAGCTCCAGGTGCTCTGCCATGGCCCCCATTCATGCTGCCGCCTTCCCCACACTGTTCCCAGTTTTCAGTGCAGAGGGTGGGCAGACTCCCACCCCCAAGAGCTCCTTGCAAATCCTCACACGGCTGAACTTCCACCTTCTGCAGGAGCTGCCCCAGGGTTAGCCATTAACTTGAGTTGGTGAGTAACCTGCCCTTGTGGCCAGGAATCCAAGTGTCACCCTGGTTTGTCACCACAAGGGCCAGGTGACAGGCAGCCAGCCACAAGCAGGCCATCAGACATTATTACAGTGCCAATTACCCACAGTGTGGGTCCCATCACTGCCTCTGTGGGCATGGACTGGGGAGGCCACAGCCTTGACACCTCTTCCTCCATGTGCTTAGACTATTCCCATCAGCAGCATCCTCCAGCTTCAGTATGCCCTGCTCATGCTTGTTTCTCACCAGCATAGCATCTGCTGCCCTCCTGGTCCAGCCTGGTCTCCAATGGGGACTATTATATCCCCCATTCTCCTAGGAATCCTGCCACTGGACAAGGATGGCAGGGACAAAAGCTGCCTATTTAGCTGGAAAGGATCCCAAGGACACACAGGCAAGGGATGCTCGTGTTTTTGTCATGGGGCAGAGGTGGCCGTCAGTGACCTGGTCAAGCCCTTGCTGCTCAAGGCTCACTCATTAACAGGTAAGACTTTGGAGAGCAAAGAGCAGTGGAGAACATGCATTCCCTGCATTCCCAAGGATGGAGTTCCTCCTCTCTCCTGTTGTCCCTGCCTGCACCAGACCTGATAATCACTCCTGTGACAAGAGAGACTGCAGGGCAGGCCTTGCAGGTCTCCTGGGCTCACTGGCATCACCTAGGATCTGTCTTGCACAGCGGCTCTAGGAGCAGGCACAGCTGCATGGACGTGGCTCTGCTCTGGGGCAGGCATGCTGCCAGTATGGAGCAGCTCAGCAGGACAAGACAGGCACACAGCAAGAACTACTTTTATTGGAAGAGATTTGCATCTACAAAAGAGTGAAAAACAGGTGTAAAATCCACAGTAAAAAGAAGGGGCATGATGAGCTGGCCTGGTCAGCAAGACAAGGTGCCTTCTTCCCACTCGGAGGAGCAGTCAGGCACTGTTTTCCCACAGACACAGACAGCTGGGTTTGGGATGGGGTCACAGAGCACCCCAGATTCAAAACACCCAACACAAGCAGGGTAAGGAAGTTCAGCCCTAACTACACCTCATCGCCACCAAGCCCAGCAGGGCACAGCCACATCAGGGTACCTGCATCAGGGTGTCACTATTGCAAGTTCCAAGAAGTGGCCTAACAGCCCCCAAATGTAAGTACTGCTATGACCAGCTAGCTCACTCCCACCTCCTTCAACTTCCTCTCCATTACCCCAGGCACCCCACCTTCTCACTGGGGTCACTGCCCTAGCCCCTCCACCCTGCACACACAGTCCCAGCCTCCAACATCCCATTTGCCACCTCTGTCCAACACCACTCACTACAGGAAGAAGTACAATACCCCCTCTGCACGAGCACCCCAGCCCAAAGGCAACCCATTTTTATCCTCCAGGTATTAAGTTCCCATCCCAGCAAGCCAGCTCTATCCCAACCTGTCCCAGCAGCCCCTAAGTGAAGAACATCCTTGCCCTAGGTGGAGGGACACAAGTGCTGGTTCAAAAGTAATGCAGGGGCTGTCAGCCCCATGCAGTTCCAGGGATCAGGGGTCCCAGAAGTGCAAGGAAGTGAGTTGTGCCACACTAGAAGGGAAGGGGAAAGGGGCTGCTGTCCTATACTCCTAGCTGGGAAAAATGAAGCTCTTGATTCTACTAAGATCCATAGCAGTATGTAAGAAGCACTGCTTCAGCCCCAGGGGGTCCAGCCAGTCCTCACGGTTGGGGGCTGCATCCCATGTGGGGCCCGCAGTGGCTGAGCAGGCATGGCAGTGGAGCACCGGAGGAGCCGGGAGCACGGCGAGTCCGAAGGGGCCAGGCTGGCTGGGGGCTGCAGTGGGGGTGGTACGGTTGGATCTCTCACAGGCAGTGGGCACTTTCCGGAAAGGATCTTGTGGGAGGCTCCTGTGCTGGGCTAGATCAGGTGCCTTTGGGTAGGACAGAGCCGTCATCACGCTGCCCCACAGGTAGAGTGCAGTTGCTGTGACACCTCCACGACGTGGCTCCTTGGTCGTCTCATTCTCCCCCAGGCAACAGGTGCAGCTGGCTGAGGAGACATTGGGCAGCTGGGGCTGGGGTTGGTCAGGGGCTGGGGCTGGCTGGACATCCAGCTGGCATCTCCCCTCTTCGGGAAACAGCGCAGGCCGGGGGGCTGCAGCGCTGACACTCCTCATGCACACAGACCGGTGCACTACAGTGATGGAGGCGAAGATGGCTGCGAAGCCCGTCAGGTACACCACGCCCAGGAGGCAGGCCAGCTAAGGAGAAGCCAGATGTTAGCCCGGACACGCCCAGCAGCAGCAACCCCCGCCAGCCATGATGCAGCATGGCCACTATCAACCCAGTAGCTGTGATAGGAAAAGGCATCACCAGCTCCAGGGCTGGATGCCGCGAGCAGGCAGCCACACTGCTAACAGTGGGCAGCACACAGCCTGCCCAAAGCTGGGCCTAAATATCACAAACCAAAATGTCCTGGCCAAAAGCCAACAGTTCCTGTTCAAAACCCTTAGCCAGTACCCAGCTGTCGCCATGCCACCACCATGTCCTTGCACCATGATGTGCAGGGCTGTGGTCCAGCACAGGGTACACTACCCAGTACCAGGCTGCAGTGCCTCAGGGAGTGCAGCTGCAAATCAGCATCTTCTGACAGCTTCCCTTTTCAACAGGGAATAAACCAAGGTGCTGCTCTCAGTGGAAAATAGGGTCCTGCTCCAAATCCATGGCCTGCTGGGTCCCACGTTCTTGCAATTAACTGCTCTCCTATGCCCTTACCTTCACCACTTGCTGGTAGAACTGGCCCAGCACATGCTGCCACATGGACTGCTCCATGAGGACACACAGATCTGTGTAGGTGAACCAGCCACGCCACATGCCCTGTTTTTCAGCCACACTGCAAGAAAAAAAGAAAGGGAATGCTGGATATTATATGGACCTTCCCCATCAAAGCAGCCTCAGCCCAGGCAGGCTTGGAGAAGACCCTGCTTAAGCTCTGTAGAAGGGAGCTGCAGAGCCTAGCTAAGGCTCACAGGTGTCCCAACCTCTCATTTCACTGCAGTAGGGCTATCTCCAAGCAAAGCAGAGCCAGACTGCAACACGGATTAAGGGATCATCTCCACCCTAGACACCTACCGTCCTTCCAGCCAGCTCAGCACTTCAAACAGCTCCCGAGGATCTGTGTAGAGACTCCAGTCCTGCCGGGACAGCAGTTAAAGGTCAATGCAGTCAGGACAGGTCACCTGGCACCCAGACACATCTTTCTCTATCCCTTCATGGGAGCATGTGGGGGAAAAACAGAAATCCAGACTCCCCTCAATGTCTCTTTTCCCCCGTTCTGTGAAACAGTTGGCAGCAGTGACAGTTTCACTTACAATGGCGCTCAGGAAGTTCATCTCCAGCGTGTTCATGGTCTGGACGTCCACCTTCCCTGCCGCTCCCCACTCGTCATTGAACACCTCCTCCTCCTCACCCTCATCATACAGGTACTTACTTGCAACCATCTAGAAGTAGCACAAAGGACAGGATCTCAGCCTCCACTGCACTCCTAAAGACTTCCCTCCAGCCCAGTTACCCCTCTGCCCGCCACTCACCATGGAGATCAGGAAGAGGTCTGAAGACGAGATCTGCTGGAGGTATTCAGGGTTCCGGTGCCGGAGTCTCTCAATGTAAACCAGTGCCAACATCATGGAGCAGGGTGAGATGCAAGCTTCCCTATAGGACAGGACAAGAACCAATGCTACAAATGCCCAGGCACCAGGGCACAGCTTGGCTGCTCCCTCCCCATGCAGACAGTAGGAAGGTTTAGCAAATCACTAGCTGGGTCACAGCTTTGCCAGCTCTGTGCCAGTTGTCCTGAGCTGCAGCAACAGAAAGTGTAGGGTGGAGAGCAGAAAGTCCTGGTTTCTGCTCCCAGGCACAGTCAGCTCCAAACTGAGCAGCCCTGCCTCCACCAAGGCATGCTGCCAGTGTTCAACTGCCAGTAGGAGACTCCAGGTTCAAACCTGGTTACCCAGGGAGTTGCAGGTCCAGACTCCCAGTAACAAGAGCACATATGCCCCACAGAGAGCAGGATAAACTCGAAGCTGGCTGCATCAGGAAGTCCCTGTGCCTTCTGTCTGTGCCTCCAGCTTCTCCTTGACACTAATCAGGCCCAGGCACAAAGCCCGTGGCTGGCCCAGGGGACAGAAGTGAGTCACAGGTAAGACCAGAGCTCCAAGTTCTGACACAGGACATGAAGGGACAGGTTTTGCTTCTTACCGAGATACGTGAGACACATATTTCTTCTGGAGTCTGCGGATAGGACTGGGAGCCACTTTCTGCAGCAACTCCACAGCAATATCTAGGACAGAAAAGCACCAAAAGAGTTAGTCCCAAGTGGCCCACTCCATGCCCACCCTTCCCCTTCTCCCTACAAGCCCATCAGGTCTTGGTGTTTGCTCAGCCCTTCAAGTTTAATTTAAATTATGAGACCTTATCAGAGGTCAAGGACAAGTGAGGAACAAACAAACATGCAGGGCAGGCGGATCACAGCAGAAAGAGGATGTGAGTGACCAAGGCCCTGCGGCAGTGCCAAATCAGCAGGTCTGTGTCACGGGGAACCACCAGCAGTCAGCTGCAGAGAAACACCCTGTCCTCACCCTGCAGGACCTCAGACAGCCCTTCTGGAGGCCTTCTTGCTTCTTGGACCTGATGTCACACCATATTTTCATTGTCCTTTGCTCCCCTCCAACCAGCAGCATCTTCCCCCTCCAGCTCTCATCGGCACAGATCCAGCTTCCCCTACACCACAGGCCCAGCACTCCTGACAGGAAAATACCCATGTGAGCAGGAGCCTGCAGGCACTAACATGTATCAAAGCAGCGATACAGTGTAACTGCAGCTCAGCCTGCTTTCCTTGCACTCAAGGACCTGCCTCAGCATCCAAGCAGGGAAAAGGCTAGACACTGACATACACTAGCAGATGGCTCCAGCAGCTCCCATCTCACTTCCCTACACAATAGGACTAGCTGGGAGCATCCCAAGCAGCACTAAAGTCTGATGCTAGGCAAGAAGTGCTTTAGACAGGAAACTTCAACTCCATTTTGTTTCTGAGCCCTTGGCTGACTCGGTTGAGAGCAGAGTTCATCCCAGCAGCCTTGCATTTCCAGCTACCTGGGGAAGCATTACTGCACCCCTCCTTTCTACATCTCTCCAGCAACTAAGAGAATGGCTGCACTAACACAAGTGATTTGCCTAAAGAGCAGCCACCACGCTCAGAAAACACTGCTCTGAGGAACTTCCCTACACCACTAAGGCCACACCACTACTATGATGTACAGCCAGGCAGACACAGCTCCAGCCACCCATTGGCTGCTCCTCTCCCACTGCTGCTGTTCTCTGTCCTTCCTGGCCACCACTGTGCCACCACAGAGGCAGTACCAACATCCCCCAAGTGATCCCTACAGGCTCTGTCCTGATATGAAACCAAATTGCCTCAGCCCACAAATCCAACTCACAACAGTGTCCTGCCCTAGAGGGAATGGAGAGCAGCTGATCAGTTTCCCCATCTCAGAGCACACTGAGTGTGGTTACTGTTCTTCTGCTTCCAAAGGAACAAATTCACATTTCAGCTTCTCTCCTCAGGCAGCCCCATACTGCCTTCTGCAACCAACCCCCAATATGAAAGACCTTTTCCTGCTCTTCTGCTCTCCCAACACGCCTCTATCTTGTTTAAGAACAGCGCTATAAACTTGCCAGGTAGAAATGACACAGCTGTAACAAGACAGATGTCATAGTTCTGGGCCCCATTCTTTGAAAGCAGGTGGTGAAGGAAGGCTGTAAAAGCAGATCAGCCCATGGACACATTCTCCATGTGCCACTCTTGCCCGGAGCCATGGCATTTCCTGAGTACAAGGCAATCCTTAGTGTTAATAGCCCCCAACAGTTTTCCTGCATGACTGTACCCTTTGAACTTTCATCCTGGCACAGTCCTACCTCGCACCCTGGTACAATGTCAACCTCCAGCCTCCCTCACACCACTTATGTTGGAACTCGTGACTCTCAGCAGCGCCCAGGCAGCTGGCTGCTCTGCCTGGGTCTGCCCTGGCACCACACACACAGCATCCTCCTCCTCACCAAGGCACATCACACACAGCCTCCTGGCAACTTCTGTCCATTTCCCTAGCAAGTAGCTAATGGAAATGCAAGACAACCACACAGTGGAGGCCCTCTAGCAAACCACTGCTTGCCCTTTTCCACTCCTCCCCACCATCATCTGAACTAGCTCCTCAGCCTTGACCCAGCCATGTCCTTTTGCTCCCCAAAACACTGCTGAATCGATGGGGAAAAAAAAGCAATCCAGACAAACACAGCAAGAACTTGTCACTTTGGTGCTCACAAGTTGAAGTTGAACAAAACCCCGAATGTTCTGCAGAGCACAAGCAATTACCTAAGACAGCTCTCATCAGGAACAAGTTCACAACCTGCTCTGCCAAGGAATTCACAAGCAATCTAAAGGACTTTATAAACCAGTGAGATGTCAAAAATGCAGCAACGGGCCAGACGGGGCAACAAAACAGAGAACAGAAATCATGAGGCTCTGGCATGCTGCCCTGCTGTGCTGCACTGGGAAAGGCTGGGCAGGGGTGGGATTTGGCTCTGGGAAGGAAGCAGGTGACTTACTGGTCTCGGCCCCTTGGGCTACTTCCAACCCCCTTGACTCAGCGTTCCCATCCGGGGACAATCAGCAACCCACCTGCCACGGGGCTTGAGAGATTATCCAGGCTGCAGTCTTTGTCCCAGCCATAATAGAGTCGCTTCCGCACTCTCTCGCTCAGCTGCTGGTGCCTGGGCAGGAACTGAAGGCAGACACAGGAACGTGAGGAAAGCCCGGAACACTCCTCATACCGTGCTTTCCACCCCAACCCAGCTCAGGGCTCCACCGGGCCAGGGTGTATGGCCACATGGGGCTCCCCGTGAGCGAAGGATAGGGGGGATCACCCCGAGGTCCATGCTAAGAGCAGGCTGGGCCGCGGATACTCACGGTGAACTCCTGGAACCCGCTAAGGGAGAAGGCGCCCTCCTCGTCCAGCAGCAGCTCGTCCAGCTCCATCCTGCCCGCTCGCAGGGCGGGGGCTGACAGATCCCCTTCGGCGATACGGGGCCGACTCTGAGGGCGCGATGCCGGTCCGCTCCGAGGCCGAGGCCCGGCGCAGCGTCGGGAGCGGAGCCCTCAAAGCCGCCCCCAGCCCGACCGCCACCGCCCGCCCTTCCGCCCTTCCTGTTCCGGCGCGGTCCCCGCCCCTCCCGCCGCCGGGCGCACG
>VYXD01016282.1:400475-428426 GCA_013397195.1 Hylia prasina
GGGAAGGGGGACCGGGGGCTGTCGGTGCCGCCCGTCCGGCTCATGCCCGTGCCCACAGCGTGCGACGGCTTTGGGGCCCGCGGCGATGTCCCTGGGTTCCGGCGGCGTGTGTTCCCGCAGCCCGCACCGCCGTGCGATATGCACAGCCGGGAGTAGCCGCGGTGTTTTCCTCTGACAGGCATAAACAGGCCCCTCCCTGAGGGGAGAAAGTGCCAGGAGGATTTGCCTTGTCCCGCGATAATAAAATGCAGATGGGCCTAACTGGAGCCTCGCCCAGGCACGTTTCTGCTTAATTTTTGCATCCGTGTTTTTATCAGTTCGTTTCACTCGGTAACTGCGGTCGGAGAGCTCCACGGCCTCCTGCATCGGCAGCTGCCCTGGGGCGTTTTATTTAAACCCTTCTGCTCGGTAATCTTTACCGAGAGGTGCTGATTTTTCACTCGGTTTTGGCGCGAGAGCATTCTCCTTTCCTGTTTTCCCTTCTCTGCCTCTCCGGCAGGGCAGCAGCAAGAGGAGATGGGAGTGTGAGTGGCAGAGCCCAGCTGTGGATGGGAATGAAAAACATTCTGTTTGTTTGTATAAACAGTGAGTCAATTTTAGTGATGAAAATGCTCACAGCCAGTGGCCTTCCCTGCAGAAAAGGTCAGAAGTGTCCAGGGAAAGAGTTAAATGTTGGTTGCAGATGAAACAGGAAGGGGCAGATTCTGGAGTTAGAGGAGGGAAAAGTAGGTGACCAAACAGCCTTTGAAGTCTCTCTGATGAGGCAGCTTATGTTCTGTTCCCGTTCTGTTCCCTCATCCTTACAATTATCAGAAGTGTCCATGGTAGCCAGATACATAAACTTTTGGACTGCTCTTGCAGCTGAAAAGTCTCTGAGCAGAGCTGTAAAGTGAGAAGAGGGGAAGAGGTGCAGGTGGTAGGGGAGATGGCCAGGGTAGTAGACAATGACTGCCCAGGGACTGTGCGTGTAAAAGAGAAGAACAAAGAGTGCCCAGAATATGGGACAGCAGAGAGAGATTTAAATACTGCAGAGGAGGAAAAATCATTTAGGGTCCCACGGAGGATTAGCCATCATCTTTTAACTGCAAAAAATAGATGGAATAGGAGATTGTTCCAAAGATTATGTGTTAAGCTACAGAATTGCTGTTCCATGAGAAGGAGTACAAACACTGTTGTTTAGGTCGTTAAAGGTCCTGTAAGCCCATGGAAAGTGCAGCTTTTGTTCTGTGCTGCCCAGTGAGGCACATTTTACTTCCAGTTGTCCACCCGTGACTTGGTAGGAGCCCCTTCCCTGCTCTGCCATGAGATACTCCCTGACTCTAGTTATTGTTCAATGTATTTGTTATTAGTTACTGGCAAACACTCACTGAAAAGGAGCAGGGTAAAAAAGCAAAACCACTCCTTTCTGGAAAGGAATGTTCATTAAAGAGGTGAAGGTAAATGCATTTCCCTGGTATTTCTTTCTGGAGTGACTTGAAAGCAGCTCCTCTGAACTAGAGAAAAGGATGAATGTAGACAGCCACTGCTGGCACAGGTGGCACCCTGGCACCTTTGCTGTTGAATCTCTGTGGAGTGGGGAGATAAAACTCTTTGAGTGGCATTGCACAGCTGTGTGTGAGTGGTATTGTGTGAGCTGGCAAGTGGCTTGAGCCAGTGTGTGGATGTGGGACATGAAAGGTTTTATGATAAAGTCAAGTGAGCAACTGAACCGTTTAAGTGCTAGCTAGGCTCTGGTGAAACAGGGAGAGGTTTGTGATAAGAGAATGGGCATGTAGAATGGCAAGATGCATTACCTGCATGTAATGCTGGACCTTGCCATGACAAATGGGATGCAGGTTTTCAGCAAACAGGCTGAGTCACAAACAATTTTCTGCTACAGCAGTTTGTCTTTATGTTATCTAGAGCCTTCACCCTGAGGCTTTGGAGGGACTTGTACAAGTGAGCATTAGCTTTGTTTTTCAACCTAGGGAAGAGCTCAGAAGCAGGAGAGGGCTGGAAGATGGCTGGGAGTCAGCTGTCTGGTGGTGGGCAAAGGCACCATTTGAGAACGTGCTGTGGTGTGGGTGGGTCTCTGCAGAGTACAATGCTTGCTACAGTGGCCCATAGCAGTTGGGTATTTCTGCTTTGAGCTATATCTATTTGCTCATCAGGAGCAGTAATTTGCTGCCTTTTCCCTGTCTAACAATTTCTGTTTTATTTCTAGGTTGTTTTCCTCCACCTCCCTGAGACCCCTCTTTCTCCTCAGCATGTCGCTTCTTGGCATCCTCTTGTTGGAGAAGTGGAAACCCAGGTTCCTGTTTGATTTCTCAGGTATGTGATGATTAGAGCTGTAGATAGTGACATGGTTCTAGTGTTACCAGCTGCTGGGCTAGGGCTTTGGCCCTTCCTGAGCTCTCTCAGCAGTCAGGTAAGCCCCATTCCTACTTAAACTGCAGGCCCAGGTACTGCTGCTGTCTCTTACCTGTTTGTGTCAGAGGATTAGGATGCATCCTAGTACTCTGGGCATGGGGGTGAACTGCTCCCAGTGCTGAGAAATTCTGGGAGTGGATAATTTTAAGACTGACTAAGGGGCCCGGCTAGCTTGCCAGGGAAGCTAGTGACAGGGATGATGTGTTTCTACTGTGTCCTTTGTCTCCTGAAAATGTGGCAAGATAATTTCAAGTCTGAGCACTTACAGCCAGCTGAGCTGAGGGAAGGAAAGGAGGGGATGGAAGTGTATTGGTTTTAGTTCAGTTCAGTGTGGGCTTATGCCCTAAAAGAAGCACAGCAAATGAGAGCCACATCTTGTGGCAGGTAGCAGAGTGGATGATGAGGTCTGACAGCAGCAACAGTTAGTGTATTGTACCTACTGAACAGCATCTGATCTTCAGCTAATCAGTGAGTCTGATCGCCTGTCTTATCTTTCCCATTTGTTGAAGGGTCTATGCCAACATCAGACACAAAAGCAGCAAGAGGAATAGCCTCATAAAGGTGATAGACATGGATTGGCTGCTGTCTGCTTTGAGTGCTTCCTTCTTTGGAGTTTATTAAATGATGGAATCCAGACCTGCCTACTGCATCTACTGCTGCTGTTCAAAGGCAGCTCAGGGCCCTCCATCCCTGCCTCTCTACTCTAGTGAGAGTTTCTGAATGAAAGCCCCTCTATATGCGTGTTTGTAAGGTGCCCTTTATTTGACCTAAAAAGGTACTGATTTAAAGGGTGCTTTCACAGAAATCCTGATAAGATTAGGTATGTTACAGCTGTAGTCTTGAGACTGTTTGCTTTATGTGGTTCAGGTAACCAGGCAGTTAAACTGGACTGGCCAATTTAATTTCCTGCTTATTCACATTGGTTTTTTAAGGGAATAGTTTAAAGCCAACCCAAACCACCTCACTTGAAACGTGTCCAGAAATGCAAAAGCCTGGTGTCCAGTACAGAATGGTGTCATTGAGGCAGGTGGGGGTGGAGTCATTCCAGCAAGTACTTGGCCTGTTACAGTTGTGTTGTCATAGAAGAAATAGGAAATTCATACTGAAATAATTTTTCAAAATTTATATTTTGAAAAATTTGCAGAGCCATGAAGAATAAAAAAGAAAAGCAAATGAAACAGCAACATCAGAGATTAGGCTCATCCTGTGCCATCAGCTCAGCTAGCAGTCGGTGCACCTCCCACTGCACCTCTCCTCAGTGTTCTTCACATATTTCATGCCTTCCTGCTTTTCTGCTGCAGAGAACAGGCACACCTTTCTGGTGTGCCAGTTTAGGTTACAGCCCTGATTTTGATATGATCCACTGGACCGTGTTTCCTTTGCTTCCAGGAGGAAGGAGTGGTGCTCTGCATTCCTGAGGGGCCTCCCACTGAATTGGTACTCCTGAACACTTAGGGGTTCTTGTTTGGCTTCCGTTTCCTGCTGAAGCAGAGCTGCACCTTTGTGGCTTACCTCTTTAGTGCTTCCTGTTAGCCTTTCTTGGAGTTCTGGGAGATGGGTCAGTACCATACCTTCAAGAGTCAGCATGTACATACACAAACCTCAGCTTGTGACAGCTGTGTATGTCTCAGATGACCGCTTATAAGATGACTTCTGAAGGAATGCTAAGCTCTCAACATGTATTTTGCAGTTACTCACACACTGTGGTCAGGGTCACGCTAACAGCATCAAGATGCGCAACTTCTTTAGGCCCTTTCAGAAGGGGCTGCATATTTTCAGTTCCCATGCAGGATATTTTCTCAATATCTACGTGGAGTTCTACTTAAATATTATATAAGGACTTAGGGAGCATCTCCAGTTTCACCTGAAAAGGGTATCAAGTAGGGCTGTTTTGGTAGCATCGCTGTTTGGCAGCTGTGTTCTGGTCAGTGCAGGAGAGTGCAGTGTGGAAGACTCTAGGAAAAGTTGTGTTGCATTTGAATGCTAGTACTCCTTAAAAAGGGCCACTGTTTTCTCACTAAAGTTCACACACAGATGAAGAGTGTCTCTTGGAGAAGTGTTGAAAACCTGTAAGAGCCAAGGAGTCCATCGGCAATAATTTGTCAGTACCAATATGTAACCTAAGCTCCTGCATGGCTGTTTGATCTCTCAGAAGAGTCTGGTGTATGTCAAGTGATTTGTATTAATCCACAGTCCAGTGTGAAATGCTGACAGAAAGATTTCAGCCAGTTATTGATAATCTGAGGCCAGCTCTGGGTGTCCTGCTTGCCAACTTAGTTATACTAGTCCTTGACAGTATTTCAGCACAGGCTGGAGTTAAAGCTTAACTAAGGGACCATTTGCTGTTGGAAATGTTCTTGTTTTTTTGGGATTGGGCTGTTATTACAACTGGTCTAAGACTCCAGTGCTTTGAGATGGCCAACAGACAGACTGCTCTACTACAGGAAGCAACACACTGTTGATCTTAAAGACAGCTTGTGTTTTGCCAGATAGCTGAAATCAGGTGAAGATCCTGCAGCCTGCTGAAATCTGCTCCACAAAGTGTCTCTGAAACCTTCAGGATCAACTGAGGAGAATTGTTTCACTCCCTCTGCTGGTGTATTTTGGATGGCTTGGATGACTCCAGCCAGTCGGAGAGGAGTGGGGTTCCTGTGCCATCCCACTTACTATGTTGCTGGCACATCTGTCCAGCAGAGGTGGCGAGCATCCCAGCTCCTCATTTGATGCACTGTACAACTGGTGCAGCCAGCCCTCACAGACTGGCCAGTGCCAGATGTAATGTACTTGGTGGTTTAGTGCTGGTAATAGATGAAGCTTAGAGATAGAGCTGGATTTCTGTGTGCTGCGATTAAGCAGCTTTAGATTCCTGAGCACAATAACAAAACACAGCAATGGCGGTTACAGGAGGGAAGCAGCTGCCCTGTGGGGGTGGAGCTGCATCCATAATATTCACACTGCAGCCCAAGCTCCCTCTGTGAGCTGCCCCAGCCACCACACCAAATACTCGTGGGCAGAGGAGCGAATGGGCAGCTCAGTCTGAGAGCGGCCGACTCCTCTTGTCGGGCCTGATTACTGGAAATCTGGGTCACGCTCTCAAAGAATCGCCTCCTCCCTGGGTGGTTGGCCTCCTGCTCCACTGCGCGAGCCGGCTGGTGCAGTGCCTGCAGCGGGAGGAGGAGTCTGGCAGACTTGGCCCAACATCCTGTGTCTTGGGAGAAGGGTGGCAGGGCTGCTACAAGCAGTTGGTCTCTTCTGTGGCTTGAGCTGGGTGGAGTCTGAAGTCTCACTGTGTGATTGCACTGATGGTTGTTCACATCTTTGGTGCATTTCCCTGAGGGAATCGCAGCCACTCTTGGGCTTTGTGCCTGGCTGGTGACTCCAGGGAGGATTCAAACCCCTTTCTGCACACGTTGCATTTCTTTAGCCCATTTCTATAAGCCTAGTCTCTGAGGTTAAACTCTTCTCCTTTATTTCAGTTCTGTTGACATGGTGACGTGCAGTGTGGGGGGCAGGGTTAGGGTTATAACCTCATGCACCAAGTTTGCTGCTGGTCAGACAGCATCAAAGATGGCAGTCCCTGCCAGCTCTAGGACAGTGGGCAGACTAGTACAGGGGGGTAGACCTCAATGAGCTATCACAGCATGAACAGGGCATTGTTAAACACAGGAGACTTACAAAGACTGTGTTGATAGAAGAGCTTTGGTTGAGCCCTGTACATCCTGAGACACCAGTTAGCTTGCCAGGATATCCAAATCTGTGAGCAACCAGGCTCATGAATTTCAGTTGTCTTAGAAATTTTTTTTCTCAGTGTATCTAAAAGAGAGCATAATCATGCATGACCTCTGCCATTGAACCAACACTTCTCTCTTCAGTACTGCATGAACTAAGTCCCTGCTTGATCATCACTGGGTTCAGTGCAGAGAGGAATGGGAGAGCCTTTCCTTTGTCCTTACCCAGAGTGATGGACCTTAGGAGCATAGTTATATCTGTGCCTGGCACAAAAGGCTGTCAGGGGACATAAAAGAGCCCTAAAATTAGAAAATTATGCACAAGACTGCTATTTGTTACTTAATTCCGTGGGAGAGGATGGAGACAGCAGGGACATCTCTGGTATTTGTACATAGCATCCTGCCAAGGACTGGGCTGGTCAGTGGGAAATACAGCTCAGACCTCCTGGTGCCATGTTTAGCTCTGAGATGGAAGCTGAAGCTTTGTCCAGCTCCAAAACTGTGTTGGCAGCCCCTTTGGAACAACAAGTGCTGGCACCCACTGTGGGAATGGCACTGCCCAGACATGTGGGACACCAGCAAACGTTGCATGAGCCCCATGTAAGCACCAGGATACACCTCAGATACGAGTACCCTGCTGTGTGTGTGTTGGGTTGCAAGGTGTGCCCCGAGACCAGTGCTCTGCTGCTCCAAGTCTCCCAGCACGCTTCACTTTGCAGCTCAGGCTCCAAGCCAGTGATTCCTGCTTGTGTGAGAGCACAAAGGAGGTCCCCAGGGTGCATCCCTAGCTAAGGATGATACATCTCCAGCTCTGCTCTGTTCAACTGGTAAAAATGTCAGGTTGTATTTTTTACTTGGCTGACTAATCTGCTGTGTTCTCTCTACAGCACAGCCATCAGAGGAGCCAGGAGGAGAGAGGTAAGCTAACAGATGTGTTCTTGGGGACTGGGGAGAGTGGGGAAGCCTTAATTTAGTATGGTGATCTCACCTGTCCTTCTTTTTTGTTGTCAATAAACTGCATGACTCCTGCTGTGAAACATTGCTAGTGACTTCTGCACTGGTAGCTGCTTATCAGCTCAGGAGCCACAGTTTGAGACTCTGGGGAAAGCTGGTGTTCTTTCAGTAGCAATAAAGCTCAAGTACTTCTGATGTTAGGAGCTCTTAGGTTTCTTCCCTGGACCTGTCCTGAACTATTTTAAAAGTCCTCCAGAGAGAAGGAGATCGCTGAGACTGACTTCCACAGGCTGAACGTGCTCTCTGTAGTGGTGGGGCTTGCATCCTTGGCTATAGGTCTGAGCACCACTTTCTGTCTACCTTGGTCTTGGTGCCAGAGGAGGCTACATACTAGTTCCACCTCCAGTGCTTCTGTCTGCGTGGCTTTGAGTAAACTGCTTTGCATCCTGGGCTTGTGGCATGGGGATTCTGTGGCATGGTATCTGCTGCTGCTTTGCTCAGGTGTCTCTTGACTTTCTTCCTGATTGAAGGAAAAAACTGTCTCTCCAAATCAAGCATCTTCCGTAGTTCAGTTGAAAATGCAGTCGGTATTGTCAAGCCTTTGGTAGGGAGCTCTGCTTCCTGGTGCAGCTGTTCCTCTCCCCCAGGAAAACAGACCATGTTCAAAGATTGTCTTCTTGCTCTTGTCTGTCTCTAGTGAGGGGGTGACTTCAGGGGCACAACCTCACCTGCTCAGTGTCCCTGAGCTGTGCCACTGTCTGGCAGAGAGCTGGGTCACCTTCAGGCTGTACCTGCAGGAACTGCTACAGTACAAGAGGCAAAATCCTGCCAAGGTAAGCTGGAGATACCTACTCTTCTGTGCAGGGGCTTTTATTTCCATTACCAGTGCCTTAAGAGATGGAAGAATGTAAATTCAATATTTTTACAATTGCTATCCCTGTCCAATATTTGCTGTTCATTCCTTGCAGATTCTATGCCATGGAAAGTTTAAATAATGAGTATTTGACTTCCAGTATTTGTAAACTGGAGCTGAGCTTAACCCCTCCTGTGAATGGCTTTCTGTACTTGATTTCATTTCTTAGTGTGCAAAGGAAGCTCTTAGATTGGGACTAGGGAGAAACATAGGGAAGCCTACAGTCTCTGGCCCTTTCATGAGTTCCATTCTTAAGCTGGTCCTATTTCACTAGCCAAGATTGTTGGTAGCAAAGTCCAAATGCAGCGCTGTTTCTGAGTGCATGGAAACTTGTCATTAAACATGTTCTAATGGCTGTGATGTATGTTGTTTGGAAAGGATTTGTAGACAGGAACTGCCTTTGCATCACAAAAAGCAGGACAGACCAACCACTAGGATTGTGTCAGGCTTTCTGGCGTTCAGTGTACTGAAAGGAGTGGGTTTCTAACACAGCTTATTACGCCTTTTCTGTCCCAGCCACAGGAAGTGGAAGACTGGGTCTGAAGATGCCCATAAAGAGTTAATTCATTGGGAGCAAAGCCCATAGAGGAACCTTAGCTTTTGCAGACCCTCTCCATTATGAATTAAACTCTTAATTGCAGGATATAGTCCATATCTGAACCCATGCCCTGGTTTACAGATTCTCTACTCTCACTATCCTCTGCCCCCAGGAGAATGTAAGACAAGCCATCAGGGCTGCACCATTATACTTCACTTTTTCTAGAGGAGAAAGGTCCTAGTCTGATGGGTGCATGGGCTTTGCTAATGCTTCTGCCAGCTGGTTTACAGCACAGCAGTGGCACAGCATCTGGTGACTCTGTAACAGGTTCCTGTCTCTGTCGGGACAGTACAGTTTTCTCCTGAAATGCTGAGCTCTACAGAGAGATGTACAAGTGGCAATTTGCAATATCCCATCATATCCTCAAGAAATGTAATTTACTTTATAAAGAACTGTCTGATAAAGTTTTGATTTGTTTTTTGGGGCCATTGGGTTACCTTAGTCATCCTGCGCTTGAACCTCTAATGCTTATAGCTTAACCCAACTGAGCTGTCTGAGTTGTGACTGTCAGCACCTGAATGTACTTGGTGCAGAGCTGGCTGACTGACTTGGTTAGGACCATCCCTCATGTTGCACTAAATGGGTTTCTGGCATGGGTTGCATAGATGTATCTCTGCCTCTTGTCACTTCTGTTTGTTCCTCTCTCTTCCTTCAGTTCTGCATGAGTGTCTGTTCGGGCTGCCTGATTCTGGCTGTAGTTGGACACTATGTTCCAGGCATAATGATCTCCTACATCATTTGTGAGTATAAGCAGCGCTCATCTGACTTAAGCTGAGACATGACCTAACTGTGCTGTTGATAGGCTGGAAAAAGCAGATTTGTAGTTTTCTCAAGGGCATCTGTGCTAGGTGATGAATCAATTTACAGGGAATGTGTTCCAGGAAGTATCTATAAGCGTGTGCATGCAATATGACAGCAAAGGCAGGAGAGGGAGCCATGACTAAAACATTGGTGCCCACTGTTCCCCACTGCTGAGACTGTGCTGGCCAAGGCTCCAGGGAAGCAGGAAGTCTCCCAGTTCCTAATGTGGGCAAATCCATATTGAGAGTGTTGTTAAAAAAGCTGCATGTTGGGTAAATAGATCTTTTTTGCTGCATGATGAGTTCCTAATAATTCTTTTCTGGTGCTCTGCTGTGAGTGCATCTACACATGAGCTCTATGCAGCTATCTATATAAAAGTTTTGGGAATACTTAGTTTGAATTCTCACTTAAGCTTCTTTCAGGGCTTCTGTTGCGTGTTGGGTCTGGGGTGCAGTGGCTGAAGAGAAGGGCTTATGCTTCATCTTAACAAAAATCTATATTCTATCTTAAGATCTGGCAGTAAAACCTGATGATTCAAGCAGCTTTGCAATGAATAAGAAGAGCCACGGATTTTTAGGCAGTCAGATGGGAAAGCACATGCCGATGAAATGTTTCCCTTGAAGACTTTCTCACTGGCACCACAGGAAGAGTCAGGTTTTGCTTGATCTGTCCCTCACAGTCCCTTGCATTCCATGTCCACAGTGCTCAGCATTCTGCTCTGGCCTCTGGTGGTCTACCACGAGCTGATCCAGAGGATGTACACACGTTTGGAGCCTGTCCTGATGAAACTGGACTACAGTATGAAGGCAGAGACGCTGCATCACAAGCATGAGAAGAAGAGTAAGGAACCACCTTTTCTCTAGCTTTTTTTGGTGCTGTATTCCTAGGGTGGAGCCACAGAAGAAGGACAATAGGAGACCATGTCTGCCAACACTGTGTGGTGACAGGCTGCAGAGGGGCAGGGGAAGAGAGGTGGAAACTTAAGGGTTATGTGGAGAGCAACTTGTGTGCTCCCAGGTGATCTGAGAACAGTGCGTGAGAGCAAAAGATTATGCTTGTCTCCAGGAACTCTGTGCACTTTCACAGGGGAAGTAGGGGAAAGTGATCTGTAAAGGCAGAAAATTCTTTCAGTGTCATGTAAAGCCTTTCTTCTCTTTCTCACAGAGCGACAAGGGAAGAGCGAGCCTGCAGCAGGTGATGAGCCAACAGCAGAGACGGAGAGTGAGAGCGAAGCAGAGCTGTCAGGCTTCTCCCCAGTGGTAAGAGCACAAAGAGCTTAACCAGTCTCTCCTCTCTAGTCTGTGGCAGCTTGAGAGCCAAGGGGTGGTCTGAGTACAGCAACAATGATAACACACAGCAGAGTAGTAAGTCACTTCTTTGCAGAATTCTAAGGGGAGAAGGGCATGTGTTTGATGAAGGCCATTGTCTTCAATCTGGGTATTGAGAATTTGGTGCCACAGGGCTGGTGATGCCATAGCAGAGCAGGGCCAGCCATGCCCCAGCCTCCTGCTGACCTCAGAATTACTTTGATGGTTATGTTTCATGTTCAGAGAATGTGAGTGTCTCCTGAGGAAATGAACTCCCTTGCTGTAATGTGCAGGGGCTCCTCAAAACTGGAAAAGGGAGTTGAGCAGCTCTAGTGCGTCTTACACAGTTCCCTGTTTTCAGACAGATTGTGTGTGACCTATCTATATTCACACTGCAGAAACAAACCAAGCAGCAGCTCTGGACATGTAGCTGAGCTGTGAGGTGGGAAACTGCCAAAGGAAGTGGGAAACTTCCAAAGGAATGTGGATACTTGAACCACTGCTACTTGAAGAAGGCTTCCTTGCACTCTGTGTGAATGCAAAAGGGAAGGAGTGTTCTCCTTGGTGATCCCAGGACAGGAAGAAGGATCGAAGCCTTCTGAGACTCCTACAGTCTCATGCCATCTTGTGGTGTCTCTTTTGTGTTCTTCACTGAGAGCAGGCAAACCTTTACGTGGTGATATATTGCAGGAAAGCCAGTGAGCTGAGACTGCCCTTCTCTCCAATGCAGGGAGCACTTTGCCATCATACTGTCCCTCCAGCAAGGACTTCTGCCTGGAAGGTCTGGAGGTGCCCATAGGCAGCATGGGTACTTAGACACACAGGAATTTGTCTCTCTGCCTTCATCCCATGCAGGTGGATGTGAAGAAAACTGCCCTGGCACTGTCAATCACAGATTCTGAGCTCTCTGATGAGGAGGCTTCTATCCTGGAGAGTGGGGGTTTTTCTGTTTCAAGGGCTACCACCCCACAGCTGACGGACGTTTCTGAAGGTACATGATGGGACACCTTACTGCCCCCTTTTCCTCAGTGTTTTGGCCCAGAACAGTGGGTCTTACAAACGGGAGGATGGAGAGAGAACCCAGCTATTTGCATGGGAAGAGCATTGAAAGGAGGAAGGAAAAGTAGTGCAGCATGCCCTGACTTCATGGCTTCATAAGCTTGTCCTGAGTGGACATCAGCCTCTAATTACTGCCCCACAAAGCAATGCCATCTTGTGACTCCAGCAAGGCAGCAAGGCCACCCACGAAGTCCCACAGAAATAACTGAATAGGATAGTCAAACACCTATATACAATGCTGGCTGAGACAGGTCAGACTTGCTAGCTCAGAGAAGGACTGGTTAGTGGTGAGGAACATGGAGGTAACCACTCAGTAGCCACTTGGGTGTCTGGGAAGGAGCAGGGAGGTGATGTAAGCACAATCTCCCTGACCCTGGGAGTTTTAATGGGGGGCTCTAAATGCAGAGAGCATGAGGTGGAGCAGGAAGTCCTCTCTGAGCACAGAGCACATAGAACAGGATCACAAAAGAAACATTCCATGTGAATCATGCCACTGGCAGAAGGGAATAACTGCAGACCTCTTCCTGCTGTGCTCCAAGGATGGGGACAGTACCCGCAAGTCAGCTGTGGTGTGTCAGCTGGGAGAGGGTGGGTGAGAGGTCAAGGTGAGGGAACCTATACCTTAATGCTGGTGCCTTTCAGACCTGGATCAGCAGAGCCTGCACAGTGAGCCGGAGGAGTCGTTTTCCAAGGACCTGGCAGAGTTTCCATCCGTGGAAGAATATCATTCCAGAGACCTGGGACCACAGAGTGATGAAGATGCATTTGATGTGCCTCTGAGTCCTGAGCTTGCCCACGCTGCCTGTGAGCTGCACTCAGCAGACAAAGAGGCCACAGACTCTGACCTCTCCATCCTTCGCCTCGCGTCTCCTCTCCATTTTGTAAATACGCACTTCAATGGGAGTGGGCAAGCGGCAGGAGGCAACGCAGAGCCAAAGACTGTCCCTGCCCCAGGCCTGGGCATCTGCATTAACACGCTGAGCGAGGAGATCGTCACCACTGCAATCACCACAGCAGTGCAGAACACCCTCTCTGCCCTCCTGCGGTCCTCAGAGGCCAGTGAGGGACCCCCCCTCTCCGAGTTCCTCCCCACAGAGCCTGAAGAGAAACTGAGCTTCCAAGCACACCTGTCAGAGAGTGAAGTGGTGGAGACAGAGACAGAAGCTCCACCGGAGGATGAGGAGGAAGCAGATGACTTTGAGCTACTGGATCAGGGGGAGCTGGAGCAAATGGATGTAGAGCTGGGGTTTGGAGAGCAGCAGGAGGCACAAGAGGCTGCTCCGTCTCCCTCCTCTCCCATGCTTGCTGAGCTGCCAAAGCAAGGAGATGAGGAGGAGGAGGCAGTGATGACAGCAGCATCTATGTCTTAGGTCTTACCTGTGCTCCCCCTTTTCCTCCATCATCACTGGAAAGAAGGAAAAACTCACACAGTGAATGCGCAGTGGGTTTTTAGATGTTTGTGTTGACTGGGATGGAAATGCATCAGTGTTAATGTGCTGTGTATGAATCCTTTCCATCCTTCTAGAGCCTGGCCTTCACTGGCTGAGCAGGAGGCCCTGCAGCTGGGGAGGAGCCAGCTTCTAGAAGTCTTATGCCACAACTGAAACACCAACCCCAGCAAATGCTTCCTAGTAATGGTGCAGTATTTCGGTCTGTCTTCTGTTTGTCTTTTGTTTTGCACGCTGAGTACCAAGCTAGCTGTAGCTGCTGCTAATACCCACATCCCCAGTAGGACATATGCAATCTTATTTTATTGGATTTTTAAATGGCTAAAAGTGTAAATAATTTTAACTTTCATTGGTTTTGTCTGGGGGTAGGGATTGGGTACACAGTCAAATGTGGCTCTCAGGGGCAAGCAAAGGGAAAGGGGGTCTTTGGAGCAGAGGGTAACAGTAAGGGGACAAGGGCAGGCGGGTGTTGTGCAAAGAGACCTGCAGACTGTTACTGTCTTTTGTGTCACTGCTGGAACAGGGTGTTGGGTGATACCTGCTTTTTTTTTCCCTGTCTCATTTGAGTTCTGTTACTGGGTGGCTGTGGAGTTGATTTTTTTTGCAATCAATGAAATTCACTCCTGGCCCTGTTCAGTACTCCAGTTTCTTGCTGCCATGGCATCTCCTGCCTTCTGCACCACTGACCCTTCTAGCACCTCATTTGTACTCTGCTGGGCATCATAGCATGGCACCTGGAGACTCCGAGGTGACTGGAATAGAGCCAGGAGCCTCTGTTACACGGCAGGATCCGTGGTTTGTGTCCCTTAGGGCAGGGGAGGAAGGACGGAGGGAAAAATTCAAGCTGTCTCATGGGGGCAGAGACACTTCTTGCTGGCCTGGCAAGGCTGGATGGTTCTGACCCTGGCCCTCGTGGACTCCGCCTTGCCCTGAGCCTTTCCCCAGCGCCGGGACACGTCTCTGGAGATGGTCTTCCCACGGGTCCCAGCGGCGCTCCCGAAGGCAGGACCTGCGGAGGTGTACGTGGGGCGGGCGAGGTGNACCGGGCAGCTCGGCCTGCGGGAGGCGGCGGGGCGGCGCCGGGCGCCCGCTCGGTAGCGGGGCTTGAAGGGCGGGCCGTGTCGCCCGTGCTACCCTTGGCGGAGGGTCCTTCCCTGGTCCTTCCCGCTGCCTGGGGACACCCCGCTAGGGCGGGGCTGGCTGTCCGTGCCGGTAGACCGGGTATCAGCCGGTGGCTCTACCCGGGTGGGCAGGGGCTCTTGCCCGGTGACAGCGGGGCAGGGCCCGGCCAGGCAGTCCCGCTGCCGGGCGTCGGTGCTGCAGGCTGAGGAAGCCGCACGCGGCGAGGCCGCTGGGGCCCGTCCGTACCCCTGTTATCCCGGTGGGCAAAGCCCGTGTCGGCTGTGGCAGCATCACTTCCCATCGGTTTGAGGCCGGCAGCTCACGGGGAGCTCGGTGTGATTCAGGATGCTGCTCCTGATCTCGAGGAGGGCACCTTTTGAGGAGGAGCCCTGGGTATTTCTGAAGATGTGGCTATAGAGCCCTTTTGTTTTCGTGCTGGGGGATGAGAGGTGCGGCCCTGGTGTTGCCGCGGGTCACCGTTGTGCCTTCGGGAAGAGTCGGGGAGGCCCTCGGGCTGCGGGTGGGCAATACTGATCTCCATGCTGTCTGCCTATGCCATATCCTGCACCTAGACTTCCTTCCCCTGAAGTGCGATGCCTGCGAGCAGATCTTCTGCACCGACCACATTGCTTATGCTCAGCACGACTGCACCTCTGCCTACAAGAAGGTAAGCTCAGAGGACAGATCTCATCCACCCTCCTGCATGGAGCTGCTGAGCTTTTCTAGCCACTGGTCATAATAATATGTGGTGACTTTGGTCACTTGAGCAGTCCCCCTTGGGATGTGTCCTGAGTCTGAAGATGTATCTGAAAACCAGGATCTGCACCTCAGTGCCACAAACATCCAGCCCTCCCTCTCCCACTGGGTAAAGTGGTTTGGGCATTTCCCAGCCATACCATCTTCCCAGAGTCTACGGCTGTGCCTCTGCACCTGCTGTGCAAGCTGGTTAGAGGGCTATCAGCAGGATCTCAAACTGCAGCTGAAGCTGTGGAAGCCATGGTGGGCAGGTCCTGAAAAGGAGGGAGATGACTGTACAGCACTCAAGGTTTCCCAGCTACCTGCTCCCAGCTCCCTTTTGTTGTCTCTGCAGGATGTGCAGGTCCCAGTATGTCCCCTCTGCAACACCCCAATCCCTGTGAGGCGGGAGGAGATGCCTGATATTGTGGTGGGTGAGCACATTGACCGTGACTGCAAGTCTGACCCTGCACAACGCAAGCGCAAGGTATGTACCCTGTGGCTCTGCCAGGTGAACTCTGCCAGGTCTCTGATGGAGCCTGGGAATGGGATGAAAAGAACACAGATTCAGCCCTCCACAGTGCTATCTCTGGTACAGGCTGATGGCAGAGAGGGTTGGTGAGCTGGAAGTGTGCGCATCTCCAGGGCTTTGTGGAGGCGGTCTGGGAACAAGGTGGTGATGAAATGGGGCTGGGCAGCCACCTGGGGTATAAGGATGGCAAACTGCATGCTGCTATTAGGAAAATGCAATCAGAAATTAGCTACCCCATCTTGCCAGGAGATAAAATTGCTGCAGGGAGCTGGCTCTGCAGGAATCCAGCCCAGCAGCAGCTGGAATGCCCTGGGCTATCCTCATTGCACTGGTGTGAAAGGCAGGAGTCCCTGAGGAGCAAGGCACTCCTTCTCCTGGTGTGCATTCTGTGGTTGTGGAGACTCTTGTCTATGGAGACTGAAGCACCAGTGAATTACTAATGAACTATCTAAAGAAATTATTCAGAGACACTTAAAGAAAGTACTCAGAGACAAACTTCAGAGCTTTGCAGAAGATACACTGGTGGGGAAGGCTGGTCAGGACCTGGCATGGAGAGAAGGGACAGCCCCAGCCCCTCAGCATGTGCTCCTTTTCACCACTGCTGTGTCATCTTTCAGATCTTCACCAACAAATGTTTGAAGCCTGGCTGCAAGCAGAAGGAGATGATGAAGGTCATCTGTGACCAGTGCCACAAGAACTACTGCCTCAAGCACCGGCACCCTCTGGACCATGACTGCAGTGGGGCAGGGCATCCTCTTTCCAAAGCAGGGTGAGGATCTGAGAACAGACAGGCTGGGGCTGTGTTTGCCAGATGGATGACAGGAAAGAAGGCCAGTTCCTCCTGACCTATTGTCTGGGACTGCTGCATTCTCACACTCCCTGCCCTGTGTGCTGGGGCATCCTCCTGTAGCACCAAGGACATGGGTATGCACAGTCTCTCCTGCAGCAAAATCTGTCAGTACTGCCCGCTGACTGCTTTGCTCTTGCTTCTTTCCCCAACCCCTCATTCTTTAGCCAGTGGTTTCTGCTTGTCCTGGTACAGGGTTTCAGGGAGAAAAACAGCACTTGAAACTCTTGGGAGTAATAGCTACAACATGGGAGGAAGAGGAGCCAGGGAGGTGTCTCGCTTATCCAGCTTGATATCCCACGTGTTCAATGCCTCAGGATTGTTCATGACGGTAAAGCAGTTTCTCACAGGTGTCCTATCTGTCCTAGGCATGCTGCAGTTACCAGAGCCCAGGCATCCACCTCCAAAATAGTCACCGCATCAAGCAGTGGAGCTGCCTGGCCAGCAGACAGTTCCTCTTCTCCAGCCTGTGCCAGGTAAGGTGATGGCCTGACTTGTAATTCTGGTGGGCGTGACCAGGCTCAGCTTGGCTCTCTGTGGAACACCAGAGCAGCAGCTCCCTTCTTCTTGTGCCTCAGCAGGATCAATAGTTGTACCAGAGCTCCCTGCCTTGACAATAATGCAGCTTTTCTTCTGCTTGCAGGGGAGGCAGAGCAGCTGCATTGCAGACTCGCAGTACCTCCCCTCCAGCTGTCATGCTGCAGAATGGGCTGGTGAGTGGCTTGGCCTGGGCATTTGGGGTGGTTTCTGTGCCCTCTAGGAAGAGACTGCAACAACTGCTGTCTAGCCCACGCTCTGTAGGTGACTGTGCTCCTAGCTGGGCCTTCCCTGGCAGACTGTGATCCTGAATGCTCTGGGAAATCAGGCTCTAGTGCCTGCAAATGACAGCTCTCAGCTGTGCTTGGTGCTTAGCTTCCCCAAAGGGACAAAGCGCACCAGCTGTTTGCTTTGCGTGTTGCCTTTCTGTAGTACAAGCAAAGTCTGGAGGAGACTGGAAGTTGCTTTCCACTGGCATTCTTGACATACTGCTGCATTAGCAAGCAGGATGTGTCCCCTTGGGCAGGGGGAGAGCACTGCCAGTCTGTCCAGAGCCCCAGTTTTTCACCTTGCCTGTGTCTGGCCTCCTGGAGAGAGATTTGCCCACCCTTGGCCAGGAAAGACTGTACCTGCCACGTGCTTCGGGGCTGCCTCTTGCCCCCCACTCTGGCCGAGCTGGTGACAAGGTGTTTTGTTTCAGAGCGAGGAAGAGGCACTGCAGCGAGCTCTGGAGATGTCCCTGGCTGAGTCAGCACGCAGCTCAGCACAGCCACCCAGGTACAGCCCTTAAACATGTGGTGGTGTGTGGTGTGCACTCACCCTGTGTGTGAAAGGTGCCTGGGGAAGCATCATGTGGCTCTGAGATAACATTCCTCTCAGCACGTGCTTTCATATGATGCCTCTCTGTGGCTGACGGGAAAAAAGGAAGAGTCCAGAGCCAGCAGGGAACTCCGTTTAGCAAGCAAGCCTTCAGTCCTAGGGGTGCTGGTAGGGGACAGTGACTGACACGCAGAGTAGGCAAACCATTGTCTGACCACTTGTCAGCTAATGGGTTTGGCTAGAGCATGATAGGTGGAGTAGAGGTGTTCATGGAGGACACCCAGGAGCTCATGTCCCCAGGCACAGTGCCCAGTGCTGCTAAAGCACTTTCTTACAGACTGGACCTAACATAGCTCTCCTTGGCCCAGACTTCTGGCTGCCAGCCCCAGCTGGATCCTCTGCTCCCTCCCCAACCCCATGCCTGTTGAAAAGTTATCCTCAGTTGCTCACTGCCTTAAGATATGCTGGGGGTTTGAAGTGAGATGCTGAAACGCAGAAGGGCTCTGAGCACTCAGCCCGAGTGCTCAGAGCCCTTCCCCTCACTCCCTGAGGGAGGCTGAGGCACACAATGCCCCACTGTCCCAGCAGCACACAGGAGGAGGAGGATCTGGCACTGGCCCAGGCACTGTCAGCGAGCGAAGCCGAGTACCAGCAGTCGCAGCGGCAGGTGAGTGAGGCTGGGTATGGGCTCTGCGCTGTCGTGGGGTTGATCCTGGTCTAGCTGTGTGAGGGAGGGGGCTTCCCTGGGTTCTGCTCACTCTGGGCTCTATCTAGTCTGGGTTTCCTCACCAGCCTGGGGCGGCGGCAGCATCACTGCTGAGCACACCGCTCTGGGAACTTGAGCACTGGATGTGCCCTCTTGTAGGAGAGAGAAAGAAGCCTGCTTGCTCTTGCTCACTGCATGCTTCTTTCTGTTCTAGGCACACGGTTCAAAGCCATCAAACTGCAGCATGTCATAGGCAGATGAGGCAGGGTGTGCCAGTGGACATAGTCCTGCTGCTGTGACCTGAGGAGCGGCTCTGGCCTCCCACATGGATGCCGTGGGGTTCTGGCCTGGACACTGGTACCAAGAGCCCCTTGCCAAGGACAGTTCATCTCCCTGGGAGCTGTAAGCCACCAAATATACACTGACACTTCAGCCCTAGTACCTATATAAAATTAGTGCAGCAAATTGCTGATGCTCCTGGGGAGGTGAAGACTCTGCAGGACAGGGCTGGGTACACACCGACCAAAGCAAGCAGCAGCAGCCCAGGGTCTGCACTTACCCACAGTTGCCACAGTCATGTCTCAACACTGCTGGGACTGTGGGGGGAGGGCAGAGCTGTATGGGGACATCTCTGCATGCTCACACATACAGCTGGGATGTGGCTGCCTTCTGTAGTGGGGGGCTGGATTCCATGCTCTGGGGAGGGCTGTGCCAGCCCCTCAGCAGAGAGCCAATGTGGCTGGGATGTCTTTTGTTTGGGCATGGCACGGTTGAATGTGCAGCCTCCCAGCAGTGTGAAGGCAGCCCCTTCCCTGCTCCTGACACCCTCTGTGCCTCCCTACTGTTTGCATGCACAGGAGTATGTTGGGCCTTACCCTGGTCAGCTGGGGCACAAGACCTCTCTGAGACTGAGTGGAGCTGCATTTCCTTTCTGGTTTAATATATTAAGTAACCTTGGCAGTGACTTGAATGGCAGCGTCACACACATGGGATGGTTGAAGCTGCCTTCCTGCTGCTGGCTGCTCTCTGCTGCCCTAACCTTAAAGAGGGCCCTGTTTAAATGCTGCTGGGGTAGGAATGCCTCCATTCCTCCAGTTGTGTTGGTGGGGATCCACTTCTGGATAGCAATGGCACACAACCCCACACAAAGCCCTGAGCCTAGGGCCTGGTTGGGTGGAGGGGATTTGTCCTGCAGAGGGTCTGCAGCCATGCAGAGCTGTGCTGCTTTCCCACCTGCTGCTGTAACTGCTCCTGCATGCAGGGCTGTGCATGGTTCTGCACAGGACTGGGCTGTCCTGCTCTGAGCAGGTGAGGGAGCAAGGTTCAGGCTGGGTCCAGGGAAGGCTGAGACTTGTCAAAGTGCTGCTTGGGAGAAAATAAAAGCATAGCACAAGGTACAGAGGTACCTGAGGGAGCAGTCACTTGGTGTCCAGTCCAGAGTGGCACATCTCTGTGGATGGTGGTTGAAGTGGGGGGCACATAGGGGTGAGGGGACACCAGTTGCCCTGCTCTTCCATTGCTGTTGGGGTGTGGCCCCCTGCCAAACTCAGCCCTTTGTGTGGGGATGGGACACGTGCTGACAGCCTGCTCAACCCCTTGCCCACCTAAGCCCAAGGAGCTCAGTCTTCCAGCAGAGCTGCCACTTGACCCAAGGGCACAGGCACTAACCCTGCCTGCCCCTGCCAAGAGGTGCATACCCTGCTCAGAGCACAAAGGCACGGACCTGGGAAGGATCTGGTTTAAGAAACTACACAACAGCAAAACAGATATGTACAAATGTAGTGGAGTGTCCAACCAAACCCCTGCACTTCTAGGGCGGGCAGAGCCCCTGCCTCCAGCCAGCAAAAGACTCCCAGGCAGCATGGGGGCCTGGATTCAAGTCAGTGTCACAGCAGAACTCCTCCTGGTCACGTTCATGACGCTTTCTTGCTACCCTGAGGCTTCTCAGTGTGGTGCTCCTTGCTCTCACCCTCGTCCCCAGTCTGCTGCTGCAGCCACATGCCAGCATACACCCCACCCTTCTGCAGCAGCTCCTCATGCCTGTGAGGAGAGCAGAGGGATGCAGGGTCCTGAGCTGGCCCCAGAGCCAGGGAGGGGTTCCCCTCCCCCAGCCCTCCCCTTGTGCTCACCTCCCTCGCTCCACGATGTGCCCATCCTTAAGCACCAGGATCTGGTCTGCACCTACCACAGTGGAGAGCCTGCAGAGAAAAGCAGGTGTTACCCTGGCTTGGAGGTGAGAGGGTTCCTGAGGGTTTGCACAGTGCCAGGAGATGCAATCCCAGGGGCTCTCACCTCCTGAGCAGGTCTATGTGCCCCTCTTGTGGGGTCTGGCCAGCACCTCCCAGATCAGCCCTTTCCCCTTGTCCCTACCTGTGTGCAACAACAATGGTGGTGCGGTGGGCGCAGACCTTGGCCAGAGAAGCCTGGATGTTCCTCTCTGTCTCTGTGTCAAGTGCAGATGTGGCCTGCAAGGGGAGGCAACATTGGGAAGGGATAGAGGTAGTGTGGGCAGCTGCTAGGCATGGGGCTGCTGCAGAGCTGGGTATGGCTGGGCTGGGGGCCACTGCTGTTACCTCATCCAGCAGGATGATGTGGGGACCCTTCAGGATGGTGCGTGCAATGGCAACACGCTGCTTCTCACCCCCACTCAGCTTCAGCCCCCGCTCTCCCACCTGGGTG
The DNA here is from genome assembly GCA_013397195.1 of Hylia prasina. NCBI lineage: Eukaryota > Metazoa > Chordata > Aves > Passeriformes > Sylviidae > Hylia > Hylia prasina. Next base: position 421,670 of record VYXD01016282.1, read on the forward strand.
TTGTATCCTGCAGGCACAAGAGCAGAAACATGATGTGCTGGTGCCCTCTGAAAAGGAGATAGGGACCTGCTGCCCTGGGAGGTCCTGCTGCGACCACACAGCCACGTGGTGGAGCCTTAGCTCATCCCTGTCCAGGGGCTGATCTAGCCCTGGAAAGAAGGCAGGGAAAGGCAAAGCAAGACAGTCATGCAGATGTGCCTGTGGGAGATGTCACCCAAGGCACCCTTCACATGTAAAGGGAGCTAGAAGGTCTTAGGGGACTGTGGGATGGCAGGAACTGCAGGGGTCTCACCATCAGGAAAAGAAAGGATGCGGTCGTGGATGTCAGCAGCCCGGGCTGCCTCCTGTACCTCCTGGTCAGTGGCCAGGATCCGTCCGTAGCGGATGTTGTTGGCGATGGTGTCGTTGAAGAGCACCGTGTCCTGGGGCACCACCCCAATGTGGGCACGCAGCGAAGCCTGCTTCACCTGGGAGGCAGGGGAGAGGGCTCAGGCAGACCCACACCCAAGGCAAAGATCCCTCCAAATCCCAATCCTACCCTCAGCCATGCTCCCCATTCCTTGCAAGCTATGTGCTGTAGGGTCACCCTGCACCACAGGCTCAGCTGCATCTCCACTCTGCAGTGAGAGGCCCTGATAGTGCCCTAGTCCTTCCCAGGGTCAGTACTCAGCATTTCAGCCTGGGGTCCCGGAGTCGTGCCATTCTGCCACTTCTGGCACAGCCATCAGCCTGTGAAAGGGCTGTGGGGGCTGCATGCTCACCCCTTCCCCGGGGAGGTGCTGAGCACTGAGCAGTGCTGCGAGGCCCAGATGAGCTCGTCTGTCCTCCCCTCACCTGGGAGATGTCCTGCCCATCAATGCGGATGCAGCCACCCTGTACATCGTAGAAGCGGAAGAGCAGACGGATGATGGTGCTTTTTCCAGAGCCTGAAGGTCCCACCTGCACACAATGGAAAAGAGACTTGGAGATGGCAAATTCCCAGCTGCTGGAAACCAGCAACTGGACAGGAAAGGGCTGGTCCTGCCGGGGGGCTTCCCACCTTCATATTTTCAAGCCTCTCTACCACTATCCTTCCCTCCCAGTGTGATCTCACACTCAAAGTCCCACTCTCACCAGAGCCAGGGTCTGCCCAGGCATCACAGAGAACGAGATGTCCTGCAGGATTTCCTTCCTGGAAGAGGGACATGGAGAGGGGCTCAGGGCCACTCCATGGCCCCACATCCCTTTGCCAGGTCCCATAGCAGGTCTCACCGTGTACCCAGTACCCCATACCCATCTGTGTAGCTGAAGTGCACGTTCTCAAATTCAATCTGCCCAGCCTCCAAGCGCAGGTCGCTGGCATTCACCACATCCTTCACCTGCCAAAGCAGAGGTGCAGGCTCAGAGCCAGCCTATCGCCAGGGCAGGACCACGGGCCAAGCGAGGGAGCAAGGTCCAGGAAAGGTGGCACCCACCTCCTGCTCCTCATGGAAGAGCTCAAACATGTTTTCCATGTCCACAAAGGAGTTCTGGATCATCCTGAAGAGGGCAAAGACCAGAGAAAAGGGTTTGGGGGAGTACATACCAACCCACTTACCCATGGAGAGGGGGATACCAGGCACCTCCACATCTCCCAGCATTACCTATAGTAAGTCCCGAACCAGTTGAGTGGTGTGTAGAGCTGGATTATGTAGGTGCCAAAGAGGACAAAATCCCCCACCTGGAAGGGACAGGGTATAGGGTGCACCTGTGACCACTAGCCTCAGGGCCTCACCTCAGGACGGGTCTGCACAGGCTGGCTCCAGCCTTACCTGCAGCTTGTTTTCAGTGACAAAGTAGGCACAGAGCAGGGACCCTGCCAGCAGCCCTAGGCCAATGACCAGGTTCTGGGTCTGGTTGAGGAGGCCCAGCGAGGCACTGACCTTCCATTCTGAGATCTGGAAGAGACAAAGTCCTGTGGGATGCTGCTGCCTCCAAACCAGACCCATGGTGATCTGCATCATCCCCACAGGTGCCTGTGAGATTTGGCTTCTTCCCCCTTGGTGCCCCCAAAGGTGCTGAGCACTCCGTACCTGGTACTTGACAATGGCATCGTTAAAGCGGTTCACCTCATAGCTCTCTGCATTGTAGTACTTCACCTACAGGAGCAGAGCTGGTATCAGCACCCAAGAAGTCCTCAGTGCCCCCCCTGACTCCTACAGTACCGTTTCAAAATTGAGGAGCGAGTCCACAGCCCGGGACTTGGCCTCATTGTCCCGTGTGTTCATGTCCCGACGGTACTTGGTTCTCCACTCAGTGATAAAGATGGTCAGAGCTGCAGACAGGAGGAAGCTGCATTGGAAGGCTCCTGCTACCCCACAGCCTGGCAGCCCTGTACCTTGACCTCCCCAACTCACTCAGGTACAGGCTCATACACACGAAGATGATGAGGCCAAACCAAGCGCTGAAGGCCGAGGTGAAGTAAATTATGCTGATGATAATATCCGCAATGGTGGGGACAATGCTGAAGACGATGTAGCTGGGGGGGTGGGAGGGGAGACGGGGGATCAGCCCAGCTCGGGGGAGCTGCCTGGCCAACCCCACCCACCATGGGCACACTCTGACCTAAGCAGGCTGTTGATGCTGCTGGTGCCCCGGTCCACGCTACGCAGGACCTCACCAGTGCGACGCCCCAGGTGCCAACGCAGGGACAGCCCATGCAGGTGGGCAAAGAGCTGCACCTGCACCTGCCGGTTGGTGAACTGCTGCACCCACACCCACAGGAAGGTGCGCAGGTTGCTCACAAAGCCAGTGGAGCCTGCAGGGCAACATGGAAAGGTCAACCGAGATCAGCCCCACTGGGGCATGCAGGACTTCCAAAAGTCCAGCTGGGAAAGGGGGACTTGGGATGAAGCCCACTCTCCCTAACCTGGGACCAGCCCTGGTTGCTAATTCCAAGACAGCAGCAGTGAGGGGGCATATGGGCTTCCCTGGCCACCCCAGCACTGGTATGATGTGCCCAATATCATCTCTTGTCAGTGCCCCATCCTTCCCAATGGTCCTTACCAGCACCTCCACCTTGCAGGAACTTCAGCCCCACATAGCTGCAGACAGTCCAGGCCAGGGTGTACCAGGGAGCGCCCACTGTCAGCTCATTCACTGTGGGAAGTGTGCCAAGGGTCAGGATTGAGGGACAGGGAGCATCCCAGGGTGCCTGTGGGAACCAGTCTCAGGAGCCAGTGCTGGACCCTGACACCCTGGACTCTGCTCCTGCCAAACCCCTGCAGCCCTCCAGGTCACTGAGGTCACTTCAACACCCCCCAGCACCTGGTGAGGCTGCGGCAAGCCTCACACACCAAGCTCCAGGTGCCTCACCAATGTTCTTGTAGTAGATGGGGACAAAGACATTGATGGCCCGCTCCAGCCCCATGAGTGCCATGCAGAACAGCACCAGCCCCTGCAGCAGGTGGTTGCCCCTTGGCCACATGTATGGCACCAGCAGCCGCAGCTTCCTCCGGAAATCCTTCCAAGTGGAGGTGGTCCTGCTGGCATCAGTCAGGAGCGGCTGGGAGAGAGCAGACCAAGGAGTCATTGCCCTGGCACCACAATCCAGCTGGCAATGGCCCTGGGCAACACCCCAAGAAAATCAGCCCCACTCCAGAGTGCCCACTCCATCGTCCAAACAGGGCTGCATCCTACTGACAGCATGCAGGGAGCTTGGGCAGCCCTAAACCTTGTTCCTCCCACATCTCCTGAAGATGCTGATCTCAGGGCAGCTGTATTTCTAGTTTATCTCCAGTTCCTTCCTGGCTATATCCTAACATTGCTTCTGACTCAGGACTCACCTGGCTGTTTTCCACGTCCCGCTCCTCCTCGTTGATTAGCAGCATGTAGGGTTTGCGGGGCAGCCCTGGGGCCTTCATGCCCAGGATGAAGAGCATGAACGTGCAGATGTAACGCAGCAGCCAGAAGCCAAACTGCACCTGATGGAGAGTGAGAGTTCAGCATCTCAGCTGACCCTCAGCACAACCCTGAGCATGGGATGGGTATGCTCTGAGACAGTGATGGGTTGAGACAGACGGGGATGGGGTGCAGTGTGCCAGGGGACACCCCATGCAGCTCAGTAGGAGTCCCTGGTTGAGCATAGCACCTCAGGTGGCACCCAGACCTCCTCCTTCCGCTCCACCTCATCTGGCTCCATGCCCTCTGGCTCAAGGTGCACCTACCCTAAGCGGTGCACAGGGACAAAGTGCTGTGCTTTTGTAGGGAAGAAGGGAAACACCCCTACTTCTGCACCTGGGTCTGGGCCCGGTAGAAGCAGACGTGAGCTGGGTGGGGCATGGAGAGATGTGTGATAGCTGGGCTTGGGACTGAAATATATGGCAGATATGTAGGCGCAACCCAGGACTGTATACACTCTGGGCATGGCAGGTCAGGACATGCATACTCCATCCCCACACCATGACGCTGCAGTCCCTCCCACCCCCAAAAGTGCCTCATCCCCTTTCCCTGGCCACAGCCCTCCAGCTTACCTTCTGGTTGGTGTCCCCCAGTGCCCACCACCACAGAGGGCTCCTCCAGCACACCAGGGTCAGGTTCTCAGCAGCAAAGGCTAGAGCCCAAAAGAGGAGGAGGACAGTGCCATGGCCCCGTGTTCGGTCATGGGCCAGCACCCGGGTATGCTCTAGCTGCAGGAGGGCAATGGCACAGCCCCAGCTGAGGGCCCAGAGGCAGGCATGCAGCAACATATACCCATAGAGCTGTCTCAGCCCCACTCCTTGCCATAGCAGCCCACCAAAGGGCTGCAGGGCCAGGAACAGGGACAGCAGAACCTGGCCACGGTAGAGACGAGAGCGCGGAATGTACTTGGGCTCCATGGCACGGCTGAAGCGGGCGTAGCAGGCATACTGCAGAGCGCCCAGCAACAGACAGACACTCAGCAGCACAGATGGCACCAGTGTGAAGAAGAAGCAGGGCTGGAAGCCCTGCTGGACCCAGGCCTGGGTGATGGAGTTGTTGCCCTCACAGTAGCCCCCCAGCATGGCCATCCTCACAGGTCACCACCAGCTGTGGAAAGAAGAGAGCCCGAGGCATGGTTTCAGTATGGGCTGTGGTATCAGCTGCACAAGAGGGACTCACAGTGGGATGGCATGGCCAAGCAGCAAGGGCCCTAGCAGGGCAGGGGCAAGCACGATGGACACGGACACACACGACACGCTGCATGCAGCACACACAGAGAGGTGCATGCAAGCAGGGCCAGCTTTGCATGGGGATGGCCATGAGCACCACACCTGCTGTGGCCCTGGATGGGGGCGCAACATTAGACTGGGCCCCCCAGAGCCACCCGGGCCCCTGAGGATGCCGTCGGACATGAGAACAGCGGGAGCAGCAGGCATAGGAAGGCAGAGTGAAGCTGGGACCGGTCTCAAGTGGGAGGGAGCAAGGGGGTTGATGCAGCGGCAAGAGCGCGGGTGAGGGAGCGGGCGGGGATCCGGAGGCCGCTCGGGGAACCGCGGGGCCGTGCAGGGGAGAGGCAAGGGCAAAGACAGCGACACATCGGGGAAACTACTCGCGGAGAGCGAGGGAGAGGCCGCGCCGGGTGAATGCCTGGGCGGTACCGGCGCCGCTCAGGGCCGGGACAGGCGGCCGCGGCCCCGTNCAGCGCCGTTCAGCCCCGCCCCTCTCCCCGCCCCGCGCCGGCACCTTCCCGCCCGCCTCCTTCCCGGCGCTGCAACCTCGGCGTGTGTCCCTTCCCCGGGCCCCGGTGCCCAGCCTCGGGCGGCACGGACCTCCCCGCAGCGCCGGGGTGGGGAGGGGTCGGTGCCGTGGGACACACTCCCAGGCCGCTGGCCGCGGAAGGTGTCCGCCTCCGACGTGAGTCGCCCCGCTCTCGCTTATCGCCACCACCAGCCCGGCCCTGCGGTGCCGCGATAGCCCCCGGAGCCCCTGCGGGGCCTCCCGCCACAGAGGTCAGGCAGGACGGGGCACTGCCCTCACGGCGATAAATATAGCCCCTGCCTCCCCCCGCCGCCGCGACTACGCTCCTGGGAACTCCCAGTGCCGCCGGAGCAGCCGGCAGGCTCCTCCCAGCGTTCTGCTGCCATCGCGGGCCAGGCCCAGGTGGGCTGCGCGGTACCACAGAGCGAAGGGAGAGACTCGGACACAGGCAGGGATGATACACCCCATCTTTATTAGACGGCTATACAGCTGTACAGCGAGGGCACCGGGGTATGATACCGCACTCCCCAGGGACCCCCGTGCCCACACATCTCAGGAGGAGATGAGGAAGAGTGGCTCGCCATGCACATGGGACACTGACAAAAGCAAAACATGCGGCAAAGACTCGGGCCTGCTATGCCTGGCCTCTCCCTCCTGCCAGCCCAGGGAAAGATCCCGTTTCCCCCTGCCCCAGGGCACTGCCTCCAGCCAGCCGTTCAGCTGTACAGACCAGCAGCAACTCCATTAGGAAGCCCAGATAGGGGAGGCAGCAGCCTGGGCACCAACAGAAGCCACTGGAAATTCTGTGTTCCTGGGAGATTTGCTTTCTGCTTTCTTTCACCAAACCATGACAGCCCCAAGCTGCAGCTGCTGTGCAATGGTTGCAGCCACTTCTCCATGGAAGGACTCCAGCAGCACCCAGGTCCAGAGTCCTGACTCCAGCACTGAAGAGCTGATCCCCACTCTGAGCTCTGCTTTAGAACACTGTTTGATCTCATACAGACCCCAGAGCAGTCGTAGCTCCAGCCCTGCCCAGCCCTCCCTGTGGCAACAAGGAGCCTGCTACCCCAAAGAGCCTGCC
>VYXD01016282.1:454735-486821 GCA_013397195.1 Hylia prasina
CGACGCGGAGCTGCGGCTGCTGCAATCCCCGCCGCAGCGCTCTCTTATGGGGGGGAGGGGCTCGATGCCGCCACGCCCCCTTATTTGGGTACACTTGCATACGGGGAGGGAGAACCTCCTTCGGGGGCCGCGGGAGCCTGACGGGGTCCTGCCGGCTGCGGAGGAACCCCGAGGCGTGGGGCCCGAAGCTGCTCCCCCTTCTCCATCGCGGGGGGAGGTGGGGGCATCGGTTCAGGCTGCAGGCAGGAGGCCTGGGGACCAGCCCTTAGGAGTGACAGGCAGTGCTGAGCCACCAGCACCGGAGGCAGAGCAGGTAGAACAGTCCCTAACCTGCTCTGCTACCAGCTCCTCCAGGGATTGGGGGGACCCCGAGTCCACTTGGGCCTCTAGAACAGGAGAGAGGAGGAGAAACACGATAGAGACACATATCAGACTCAGGAGCCCCCCAAACCTCCCTTTGCCATCGATGCTCTGGGACGCTCCAGCCAAGGTTTGCCCTTCTCTCCCGGTGGGGACAGACAGGCAGTGCTGCACAACCCTGTGAGGCTGCAGATCTGCATGACAAATCTGGGCTGCCAAAAAAAGGTCATTGCAGCCTGCTAGCTGTTAATAACTTGTGACTACATTCGGAGCAGCAGCTCTGTTTGAGCCCTAGCCAGTGCAGCCACCCCTGCCAAGGCCAGGGCTGATCCTGCTGCTGAGGATGCCTGGACCATCAGCCTTGAATGCTGCCTGAGCAGGGAGAGGGCTCTGTCTTTGCTGCCAGGACCTTGGGTCACACAGCTACCCCTCTCTGGCCATGGGGATGGATGGGCCTCTGCTGCTCAGTAGTGTGCCAGGAGACACTACTAGGTCCCTTGTCGAGGACAGAGGTGCAGGATAACTTTTAGAAAAAGCTATAGGACACAATTCCAACTCCTACATCCTTCTGGTGGCAGTCATGTCTGTGAAGACACAGGGAGATGTCAGCAAAGGAATTACTCTGGAGGACCAGATTCCCTCCTTTCCCCACAGTCAGACAAGACATAAGGGATGGATCAGAGCAGCACCTGGTGTGAGGGGCAGTGATTCCTGCCCTGGCATAGCAGCAGCAGGCACCAATCAGTCTGAGCCCGGCATTCTGGTTGCAGGCAAGCAAAGCAGTGCCAGCAGCCCTGCGCAGTGGGATGAGTGCCTGGCTGTGCTCCAGCAGCCAGGACTGGCCCCCACTCTCCCCTCCAGCTGACACGGGTGCATGCTGGGAGGAGGAGGGCAGGGGAGGTCAGCCCCTGTGGGTCAATATAGCTGGAGCATTAGTGGTAAGCAGGGAAAATTAATCTCTGGAACCAGCACACTGGATAATGGGTAACGGAAATCTCCAGTATGCAGCTGGAGGAGCCAGGAGCTGATGCTGGGACTATATCAGGAGGGAGGGCAGTGAGAGGACTCAAAATGGGGACAGTGCAGAAGATGATCTGGGCCAGGTAGAGTAGGGCCACATGCCCCAGTGGGAAGGCAGAGCACTAGCAGAGCAGGGCAAGCTGAGGGCAGAGGTAATTCCAGACAGAGGACCCCATGCCTAAGCTTGGCACTTCTCTATCACAGCAGCAGCACTTCTCCAGATCCCTTTGATGGATATGCTCCAGCACCTTCCCAGAGTCTGCCATGTGTCCTGGACAAGTCCCTCTGATATGGGACTCTTATGTATGTGGGGAGCTGGAGCTGGAGCAGAGCACTGGGAGGAATCACAGCAGCACCAGTAGCAGGGCTGAAGCACTCACCACACACCTGACCTGGCAAGAGACCGATACTGCTGGGGGGATACTGGCAGACACAGAGGATCTGAAATGGTTTATTGCAAAGGGTTTGCAGGTAACACGGGGAAGGAGCGCGGTCCTTTTTTGGCTGAGGCTTCTCTACTCCTCACCCTCTTCTTCATCCTCATAGGAGTCCAGGCCCACTTCCTCGTAATCCTTCTCCAGAGCGGCCATGTCTTCCCGCGCCTCGGAGAACTCCCCTTCCTCCATGCCCTCACCCACGTACCAGTGCACGAAGGCGCGCTTGGCGTACATCAGGTCAAACTTGTGGTCCAGGCGAGCCCAGGCCTCGGCGATGGCCGTGGTGTTGCTCAGCATGCAGACGGCGCGCTGCACCTTGGCCAGGTCCCCCCCTGGCACCACCGTGGGTGGCTGGTAGTTGATGCCCACCTTGAAGCCCGTGGGGCACCAGTCCACAAACTGGATGCTGCGTTTGGTCTTGATGGTGGCGATGGCGGCGTTGACATCCTTGGGCACCACGTCCCCACGGTACAGCAGGCAGCAGGCCATGTACTTGCCGTGGCGAGGGTCACACTTCACCATCTGGTTAGCCGGCTCGAAGCAGGAGTTGGTGATTTCGGCTACCGACAGCTGCTCATGATAAGCCTTCTCTGCGGAGATGACAGGGGCATAGGTGGCCAGGGGGAAGTGAATGCGAGGGTAGGGCACCAGGTTGGTCTGGAACTCGGTCAGATCCACATTCAGGGCTCCATCAAACCGCAGTGATGCCGTGATGGATGAAACAACCTGGCTGATGAGTCTGTTCAAGTTGGTGTAGGTTGGGCGCTCGATGTCCAGGTTCCGGCAGCAAATGTCATAGATTGCCTCATTGTCCACCATGAAAGCACAGTCTGAGTGCTCCAGTGTAGTGTGGGTGGTGAGAATGGAGTTGTAGGGCTCTACCACAGCAGTGGAGACTTGTGGTGCTGGGTAGATGGAGAATTCCAGCTTGGACTTCTTGCCGTAATCAACAGAGAGTCGCTCCATCAATAGGGAGGTGAATCCAGAGCCAGTGCCACCTCCAAAACTACGAAACACCAGGAATCCCTGGAGGCCTGTGCACTGGTCAGCCTGTGGAGACAGACAAGGAAGGTTCCCTCAAACAGTGACTTGGTTGGAGGGAAGTTTTAGACTTTTGTTTGGGTAACTGCAGATTCCCCCCAAGGTGCAGCAGAGCTCACGCCATGCTCCCACCCCTTGAATGATGCTTGACCCCAGTCCAGGGAGGCATATCCCCTGCTCTGCAGTCACTTACCAGCTTACGAATCCTGTCCAGCACTTGATCAATGATCTCTTTGCCGATGGTGTAGTGCCCACGGGCGTAGTTGTTGGCAGCATCCTCCTTGCCAGTGATCATCTGTTCAGGGTGGAAGAGCTGGCGGTAGACACCTCCCCGAATTTCATCTAGGAGAGAATGACATAATAGATTTGCTAACTGGATCTGGGGAAAGGTAGCAGGAGCCACTCTTGGGAGCATCCTGCAATGGGTTGTTCCCTGAAATAATGACCACTATCACTGCCCAACCAGGCTGCACTCACCAATCACCGTGGGCTCCAGGTCCACAAAGATGGCCCGTGGGACGTGCTTCCCAGCCCCAGTCTCACAGAAGAAGGTGGTGAAGGAGTCATCTCCTCCTCCAATGGTTTTGTCGCTGGGCATCTGCCCGTCGGGCTGGATGCCGTGCTCCAGGCAGTACAGCTCCCAGCAGGTGTTGCCCATCTGGACGCCGGCCTGGCCGACGTGGATGGAGATGCACTCGCGCTGGGGAGGGGGAGGCAGGGTCAGATCACAGCAGAGAACAGAAATGCAATCACTGCAGGAAGTGCACAGCCCTGGAAGGGCAGCTCTGGCCCTTGCCCTTGTGCCTGGGTGCCCTGTGTCTATTCCAATTTGCTGCTTTCTCCCAAATCTGGTGCTCTGTCTGTCATCACTGTACTGACCACCTCAGGGGCCCAAAGAGATGGAGACCCATCTGGAGGAGCCCAGGATACCAGGCCACTCATCCCCTGGACTGGCCTCACCTACAGCCTTAGATAGCATCCAGTGAGCATCTTCTCCTTTGCCCAAACATCCATACAGATTAATGGCTGAGGCCCAGCAGGATCTGGCACAGCCCCTCTTGCAATTCCAACAACAGAGCTGGAGGCTGAGATGGCAGAGCACCACCAGGACACTGGGAGCTGAGGGCACTAAGGATGGGGGCCCAGCAAGAGCAGGGTTTTACAAACATGAACAACTGCTATGCTCTGAGGCTCAGCTTCTCTAAATTAGCTCTGGAGGAGGAGGAAGTATTAGCTCATTTTTTAAGTCAATGGAAAGGCTGAGGTGGCAGAGTCTCTTAGCTCACAGCTTCAAAGGTAGTCTCAGGTCCCTCAGGAGAAGCCACATGAAGGTGGGCTCTGCAACCTCACTCCCTTCAGATGATGCACCCCAGAGCCTGCAGTTCTTTTGATAAGAATGAAAGTATTCAGCGCCTTAGACCTGTTGTTGCCAAGGACTTCAATGTGTCATCAGGCACAACTGAGTCAGAGGAGCATCCAAATCAAACCGGATTTCCAGAGTCATGGTGCCTCACTATGAGTCAGCTGGCAGGAAGCTGATGGAACCAGCCATTTTGCACTCAGGAGCAGGGCAATGACTGCTGTCCCATGAAGTTGCACAGGACGCAGCATGTTCTGGCTCTCTGCATCTAAAGTGCTTTCAGTGCTGCATTCCAGAAGCAGAAATGACAGTGAGGGATAGCAAAAATATAAGCCCTTGATACCCATGGTGAGAGGTAGAAGCCCATCTCCTCACCTTTCCCAAAGCTGAGGTGCAAGAAGAGCAAAGCAATGCCCCACCTATCCCTCCCAGCAGCTCCATAAACGTTGTGTAACACAAGGAGTCAAGGCTAAGACCTGAGGACTTAAGACATGAGGTAAGTCTTCCAGAATCCTCTGTGGAAGGACACAGAAAACTCTTGGCACAGATGCAAGCACCTCAAGGAAGAGGACATGAGAGAGGATTCCTCCCTGGCAAAGGACCTTGTGAATCAGCGTGGAGGTGGCAGAGGGTTATGCTGCTCACTGCACTTCATCCCAACAACAAGCAGCAGCTAGGACTGGCTCTCTGGGATGCAGCGCTGACAATAGGCTGGGCAGAACCCAGCAGCACCAGGACACAGCAATGCTGGTCATCAGCCAGCAAACTCTGCCTTCTTCACGGCAAAGTCTGGCACAGGAAGGGCTGGGAGTGTGGCTCCGTGGGACAGCAGGCAGGGTGCCCGGGAAACCTTGGGGCTGGGATGCTCTCCAGGCTAGCTGGAGAGCTCATGAGCCACAGGTCGCCGCAGGACGACGGTGGCAGGGCAGCCTGGCAGCCCACCCACAGTGATGTCCACCCTTGGAGCAGGGCAGTGTGTGAAGGAAGCCACACCTTACTGCCGGTGCTCAGCTGTGTGTCGGCAGCGTGGGGGGCTGGGAACTCCCCGCAGCCGGGGATGGTACCGCGGGACACGGGCAGGAACCGATACTATTAAAAGTGGGAGAGGGATGCGAGGCAACGCGTCCGTCCGAGCGCCGGTCTCCTCTGCCGGCGGGGCTCACTGGTGGCCTCCTCGCCACTGGTACAAGGGGATGCTCAAAGAAGGGAGGCTGCTGAGAGCCGGGGACGGAACAGCTCGGGAAGAGGCTGAAGCCAGGGCAGGGCAAGCACAGCGGGCACTCCCGTCCTCAGCTGCCCGCAGTCTGGGCTCCCGGCAGAGCCCTCCCGGAAAGCCACGGGGATACCAGCCCACTCCGGGAAGCACTCGCGGGACCGGAGGGAGAGAGCAGCCGGGGCCGGCACTCACCATGATGCCACCGCTGCCGCACGACCTGCCTGTCCCCGGACTGCCGCAGCTCCGCGCTCCGGGGCGGCCGCGCCGCCGCCGCCTTATACCGGGGGCGGCACCGGCGCTCCGGGGCGGGCAGCCCCGCCCGAGACAGCCCCAAGCGCTTTCATAGATTCGCGTGCATTGCTCACATTTGCATAGATTTGCGTATTAGGGGCTGTGCTGCCCGGCGGGGTGCACTGGTGGGGCATTCGGGGAGCATCCCCCGACTGGGGCACGGGGGACCCGGGGCTCCCCTCGAGGAAAGGGCGGTGGGGCGTAAGTGTTGTTCCTGCTATGCTTGCCAGTCTTGGCAGAGGGGTTCTGCTGAAGAACAGAGACGGCAGCTTCTGTGTCAGTGTTCTGGTATAAGGCACCATCCAGCCACTAACCAGGAGAGACTTTGGAGGTTGAAGCAGGAAGGTCACCAAAGAACTTGGTCCAGATTTTCTCTCCTGGTGGCCTTTGATGCTGATCCTTGAGCAAGCAGTGAGCCAGGTCTCTGGCAGCCACCCAGGGCTTCTTGAAAAACATCTGGGAGAGTTTCTGGAGGAGACATTGGTAGAGGAAACCTTTCAGAGATGAGCCCAAACTTTCCTAACCTCTTTGGCAATCACTGAAAAAAAAAAAAGCAGGAAAACTCAGTCCTGCCCTTTGTGTCAAACCCCTCAAGAACAGTTGTGCCCCAGGGCTGTGTTGAAAGCCCTGCCTGCCAAAGGGCTAGTTCTCCATCCTGGCTCTGCATTACCCTCACTGGTTCGATCTGATTTCACAAAGCTTTATGAAATGAATAGTGAGGGTGTAGGGAGAGCTTGGAGCACCTTGGAGGGGTTTTATTGGAGTCTACACTGACTTCACTGATGTCTGGCCTTACTACAATGAATAATGTGTCCTGTCCCCTCCAAAATACTCAAAGCATCCACTGTGGTGCAGAACCAGTCCTGCATCTGCCTCAGCACTCTGACTTAATGAGTTTTCACTGAAAAGTGCTGTCATCTCTCAGCTTGATCTGAAAGTTGAAAGCTGGACCTAAATTATCCACCCACAATAGCCTTTCTTTGTGCCTGAGTCACCTGGAAAGTGTCACCTTCAATGATGAGCGTGTGTAAAGTGACTGAAAGCAAGAGTACTGCTGCAAAGCCTGTGCTGGTGTCTAAGCAACACATTTTTGAGACTTGCAGAGATGGCTGAGCCACAGGATCAGGGTGGGTTTAATCAAGCTGATGGAAAAATATTGAGGGTTTTTTTTGGTTTTTTTTTCCCCACAGAGATGCCCCAGGTAGTGCATGCTGCTGAACCTGCACAGGATTCTGTGGTGACTGGATAACTCTGGAAATGCCTCCCTGTGGTATAAATGTCCTTTGAGTGACCTCAGAGATCACTAGATAACACAGACCATGCTGATGCAGACAGTCCATGAGAGTGAGAGAGTAATTGGTAGCACTGAAGCATCAAAATTTGAGCCCCAGAAGTTAATTGGAGTGAAAAGGAGTGATGGTATCAACTTCCCCGTGAAAATCTTCACCAAGGTGTTCACTGTAATGCACAGTGGATGCCAGGGAGTCGCTTCTCACTGGGTGTGTCCTAGAACCCTCCTTAATTCCAAGGTGCCAGTTAATTCTGGGGCATTTATAGCATGAACGCCTTGCAGTGGGGTTAGGAGCAGAGCTAGGCAGTGAGCAGCACTTCAGGCTGTACAGTTCACCCAAATTCTGAAGATTTGCATAATGATCTGGTGGTACCTAGGGGTGCAAAATCATGTGATACTTCAAGGAACTCCTGGATCAGTTTACGTACCATGGTGGTGGAGAGTTGAGAGTGAAATGTCCCTGATTCCTCATTGCTGTGTTCACAGTGAAAATGTGTGTTGGCTGTGAAAATACCCACTAAGATGCTGTTTTGCTGGACAATCAGAGTGGGAATGACTGTCAAGACAGCCGTGAGTCATTCAGAGCTGTGCATCCCCATGTGCCTCTGATCCAAAACGCCCAAACAGATGTCTAAGCTTTTTTGAAATGCTTAAAAACATCTGGCTAAATCCAGGGAGCACCAATCGGCTGCATCTTGTCAGTGCCTTACTGCTCAGCAGCCTGCCAGATTCCAGTAGCAGCAGCCTAAAAGCACACAGTGGAGGATGAGCTCACTCTGGCTGAGTGGTTTGTCCTGAGGTGACCCCTCTCTCACAGAGATGTTACCCACACATCTAAGAAGACCCTGCAAATGTTTTCAGATAATATCAGAAATCACAAGATTACAAGAATCAGGAAGCATTTTCATCGATGCTCAGAACATAGTCAGACCCTGCACCAGGAACCAGAGAGATGCAAATAGCAAGCAAGGAAAATTCTAGACTATACAGTCAGAATTCAACCACCTCTTTAATGAAGGATGGGAAAAGCATTGAAGATACCTGAGGGGCAGAGCCCTGCCCACTGCAGGTGAAGCCCCTACTTGCCTTTGTTGGAAACCAGCCAGCTCTTGGCAGGTACCTGCTGGTACAGGAACACCTGTGAGCGAAGCTTGCAGTTACCCAAACAAAGCCTCTCATATAGCCATCTTCCAGAAGTATGTTAAAGACTGCCACACCTAAAGCACCCAGAGATGAAATTGGGGAGGAGATGAGTTCAGAGCCCAGTCTGGTACCTCCCATCCACACCCTAGGTCCCTGCTCTCTTTGCTGAAGAAATCCCAAACTGTTGTTCCCAGTTTTCAGACCTCAGTTCCACCCCAGCTGTTCCAGGCAGAGCAAATGGTGTCACAGGGCAGTCTGGGGACATGGCCTTCTTGGGAAGGTAGAAGAAAGCACAGCTGTGCTGTGGGTTTGGCAAGGAAGCCCATTGTGCCCTCCACTTTCAAGCAAACACCAGATGGTGAGAGGTGCTTCAGGAGCAGGACTCCTGTCTGTGTCTCTAACCTCAGCCACGAGCTTCCCAAAGAGGTTGTATCTGTGCTTGCCCTGCTTACCCCTCACTCTGTCCTTGCTCTGCCCTTAATCCTCTTAGCAGTGTGGTCAGGTGGGGAGGTGGAGAAGCCAGGATGTACCTCCAACCTGTCAGTGCCCTGTGCAGTTTGTTCTCCAGCAGTGGCACAGGCTGGACAAAGTTGGCTGGTGAAACTAATAAGTTTGTTGAAAGCATTGGGTTTGATTGTATGTTGCACATGTGAGTTCAAGCAAGGCTCCTGTGATATTAACTGCCTCAGCAGTATCTCTCTGAGCCACTGTGCAGGGTCCCTAAAGCACAACTGGCTCCTGATGATGGCCCAGCATCATATATCTGAGTGCTGCTGTGGTTCTACAATGGCAGCATTTGGGACATAGTTTGCCACCCTAAAAAATTCTAGTGCAGCATGGAGATGGGCAGAAAATGCTCCCTTTGCCATTCCTTAAGATATGCATGCCTTTTCTAGGTCAGAAAGGGCCCTCTGAGTACCTCATCCTTCATCTGGAGTAGATAGAGCTGATCCAGAGATGAGAAAGAAGGGTGACTGGAAGGCTAGTTGTCACAGGCTGCAAGGAAAGAATGGGGAGTTATCACAAGACCAAGCAGAGACTCAATAAAGGTCTCACTGAACATCTTCAGGAACCCACATGTGGCATTTACTCCTAGAGACCTGCTGGGATGTAGGGCACAGTAGTGATCTGACAGAAGTTTTCTCTGCTGCAGCTGAGCAACAGCAGCATAATTGCTGGTTCAGATATAATGAAGTCAATTGTGCAACGCCTGCTGCATTGCCCAGAGCGTGTGCCTCGGTACAGAAACAATAAAGCTAATTCCAGATCTCACTACAGTCCTAAGCCCTGAATCACAGGGCAGTGGCAAGAGCAGGGAGGCACTCCCTGGGACACAGGCAGCCCCACAAGCCAAGCCCCAACCTGTGAGGCTAAAAGGGGCTGTGGGACAAGTTGGAACGGGCTCTTTCTCAGGCACAGCCGGCCCTGGGTGAGCTGCCTTCCTGGCTCAGAGCCAAGCTGCCCTGGCTGCCAGTGTCACCTGCCTTTCTTCATGTTCTGGGAAAGGCAGTTACACACCCACGGGAGCAAAATAAAACCTCACTTGTCTAATTGCAGTGACTTCATGTCAGAGCTCTGGGCATGCCTGGTGTGAACAATCTGCCTCCAGGCGGGTGACAGAGGGACTGAGCCTGCTGAGATGGCCCCGTGTTCTCAGGGATTACTGCTGTGCAGTGCTGATGGGCTTCTGTGGAGGTGCCAGTGATGCTTTACCTCTTCTCCATCAGATCTTAGAGCTGGTGATGGCACAAGCAGTGCAGGAATACCTGGAAATAGACATGCGATTAATTCTGCAAGGTTGTGTGATGGTAGGAACTCCTGGAGGTATATGGGTTACCCCATAAGGCTGAAGGGACTCTCCATACACCAGACACCAGAAGAAGTGTAGGCATGGTGATGTCCTCATGCCCAGTTCTTTAGGCCTTCCTGTCTTACAAGTTCTCAGAATTGCAACAAAGCCGTGGCCAGCGCTGTCGCAATGCCAAAGACAGACCTTTGAGCTGGCAGTGATGGGGGAAGAAGCAGCCATCACTTCCCCTGCTTCCAGGAGCTCATGCCTTGCCTGTGGGACTGCAGCCAAGCCCCTGGGCAGCAGAGGGGACATGGCAGATTCGCACAGGGCAGCTCTGCAGGTGCACCCCTCCTTTGAGGTACATAAACCATGGCCAGGTAGGCCAGTTCTGCACCCACTGGGAAAGGAAACAGTTCCTGTCACAGAAGCTTCTTGACAACGGCCCTGCTGTGCCCTGGCCTTTGGAAAGCAGTTGAGCATCCTGTGGCTGGAGAGATGTCTGCAAGGTGTTTTGTTTTACACGTGGAAGTGAATTGTATAATAATGAAAACAGCTTGTTGGCCCCAGGGCAAGCCAAGGGCAGAGCTGGGCCTGGAGAAGCTAGCCTGGAGTCTTGGGGATTGCTGTAGAGCTGTTAAAAGTGGAAAGGAGGTGCTGGCATCTGGCCAAGCACTGTTGGATGTCAGAGGGAAACAGTTAATGTGATAAAAGATGCATTTAATAACTCGGCTGGGTAATGGCTCCCAGGGCGCTCCTGCCCAGAGCTGTTTGCCTGCAGAGAGAGTGATATTGTGAAATAAGGGCTGTCCTCCCTGCTCCTCCCAGGGCCTGGGTGCTGGGAGCCAGTGGCTTCAAGTCACTGGGCTGAGACCTTGACTTCAATGGGCACCTTGAGGATGCCTGGCTCTAACAGTACCTGAGAGCTTCCTAGCAGAGTTAAGCCAGATGATGAGACGCTGTGCATGTGAAGTAACAACTATTTGGCAGAATTTCCCTATTGCAAGGTCTCAGAGCCCCAGTCTGCTGAATTTTCATGCTTAATGTGGCCCTCCTCATTAGGACAAGCCATCTCCAGGTACCCCGAGCACAACTAGGGCTGCTGTGCCCTCCCCTGAGATGGTGTGGCCTGGACAGTGTGACTCTCATTCTGCCACTTAATAGCCTGGCCTGGACACATTCTGGAGAACTTTATCACCTCCCAGGCAGGAGGATGCAGAGTCTGGCAAGAGCTGGGCACCAAGCACTCCTGCATACATTGGGGCACCCTCAGCATCTTTATTAGGTAAGACCCACTTCTGAAACAATCCTGGTTTCAATTATTGAGATGAGGTGTCTGCTCAGGAAAAAATGCAGGGATATTACCGGTTTGTTGTGAGGAGGGTGTGGTGCCCTGCGAGACAGCCAGCAGAGCCCAAGTGCTGGCTGGCAACAGTGAATCATCAGCAGAGAGCTGCTGGGCTTCTTTCTGCAGGGATTCCTGCCAGGCACCGCTGGCTGGCTTCAGTGGTTCGATCAATGGTCTTGAAATGAATCCCAGACTACAGCAGATAAAGTGTGAGGGTGGCAAGAGGATGTACAGAGTAATAAGTGACAAGAATGCCCCTTCCTAAAATTCTCAAATTAATTACTTCAAGCAATTTTGCTGTAATGTGGCCTTTTAATCAGACAGTTCTTAGCCATCTCTGAGATTTAGTTGTCCCCTCCAATAGTTACTACCCTATCAAGCTTAGCATTATTGCAAATTTTTCTCAGTAAACATTTCTTATCATGGTGGGCCTTGCAGGCCCAGGGGGTCCCCACTGCAAAGGCCTTCAGCAGTACAGTTCCCAGCTAACAAGCACACCTTTGCTATTGACACCTCTGGTGCAAAACAGGCTGGCTTGGCACGCCAACATAAATATTCAGAGGCAATAGTAGATCGACAAAAAGTAGATCTGGAAAGACCATCAGTAGCAGCTCTGAGCTTCCTTCATGTGTGGACACAGAAAACTGATTGTTTCACCCCTCTTTGCAGCAATGTCGTGATTTATGCAAATACTGTTATCATTATCTCCTGCCATCTTCCAAGTGAGGATGTCACACCAATGGGTGTTGATCTGAATCAGCCAGACATGTAATCATGCTGAAGGTGATGACAAGTTTGCAAAGCAATACCTTCCTTACTTGAGGCCAGGATATCAGTAATAAATACATTTTTCAGTATTAAAGTCTCTGCTGACAGAATTAAAATTAATTCTTCTGTTATTTCTTTCTGGTATTATCAGTAATCTAGAGTTTTCTGGGTCAACTGGTTTATTTTCTTAATGACTGCAGTGATTTCTGTTCTTCAGTCCTTTGGAATTACTCCAGTTTTCCCAGCTCTGTTAAAACCTGCCATCAGCAACTCAGCAAGACCCTCAGTTAGGCCCACTAATGCTCTGAGTGTGGGCCTGATGAACTGCAAATGTTGATTTTAGCAGGTAATGCATTATATGTGGGTTTGTTACAGATGGCATCCAAACTGCAGTCTTCTCTTTGCATCCACAGGACTCCACAGCACTCACTCTCCAAAGTTCCACTCTTGCACTAGCAGTTAGGCCCCGAGGGCTATGGAAAACCACAGAAAGCTGCTTTTTGGCATGCTCTTTTCCTTTTCCTTGTTTTCTTCTCATGCAAATGCATTTGCTTCATCTCCTTTTTCATTTCTCCCTGCTTGGCCCATTGTTTGCCTTTGAGCCATGCCTAGGCAAAGACAATGGGCCAAGGCTGGGCATGTAGCTGGAGGGCATGGTGAGGACCAGACAGCCTGTGATCCCAGTCCTACCAGGCACTGCAGAAAATCCTGGCCAAGCCAGATGAAACCAGCTCCACAGCAAGGGTTGTGGAGCTTGGGAGAGTGTGGGCATGGATGTGTTGGTGGGCATGAGCAAAATCAGGTTTTGCTCCACAATAGAATCCCTTCCTGTCCAGTGTCAGCTGCAGCTCCTGCTCCCCTCTGCAGCTGGAGGGTTCCCTAACATATGGAGGGGGTGTGTGGTACCAATCTATTAATTATCTTTCATCTCCCTTTCCTTTGGTATCTAATCCAGGCCATGCAGCTCCCAGCTTCATCCTGGATGAGTTTGGGGTGTTCTGCTCCTGTGCACCACAGGGTTATCCAGCCCAACCTGTCACCAACCACATGCCAGGGATGGAGGTAAAACCCTGCTGCCATGAGGCTCAGCTGCTCCCTGGGCCTGTGTGCCTGCTCATCACGGATAACCTTTTTAGTCATGGGCTTCTGCCACCTCTGCCAGCCTCTGACTCTGTTGATTTAAAATCTGCAAGCACCTCAGTTTTGCCTGAATTTTGGCTGGGGCAGCAGCCCCACTGTCAGCACAAGCAAGCATCCCTGCAAGGCAGAGCCTGGGATGCACAGCCTCAGTCTGTCACATTGCTCAGTCCAGCTCAAAGTCATCACCCTGCTTGAATGAAAGTCACCCTGACTTTGCTGTTTCTCACTTCTCTATTCTGCTATGCAAACTAAAAGCAGCTGCATGACTTTGCCTTCCTGGATTCTCCCCAGTCTCTAGAAGGTACAATTCTAAAACAGCCAGCCGAGATGAGAACAGAGTGGACAAGAAGGAGAGAGGCAGGTGGCTGAGAACATGGCCACCAA
Source organism: Hylia prasina (assembly GCA_013397195.1). Classification (NCBI taxonomy): domain Eukaryota; kingdom Metazoa; phylum Chordata; class Aves; order Passeriformes; family Sylviidae; genus Hylia; species Hylia prasina. The sequence goes on from VYXD01016282.1 coordinate 468,324, forward strand.
GGCAAACATGCAAAGCATCAAAAACATGAAGGTGTGAAGAAATTAGCTGTGCAGGGAAGTTAGTGGGGGGCAGACAGGGCTTTTTGGATGAGAGAGCAGGACTGTGAGTAAAAGAACCAATGCAGATTTTAAAAATGGGGGTCCTGCTCAAGCAATGTCTTTACCAGCCAGCCCCCTGTACTTGCCACACTGATGCAGCCCTTCAAGTGGTGAGCAAGCCCTGGAGCTCTCACTGATCCCTTTTCTGGGGGCAGCACCAGCTCTGTGGCCATGCCAAGAGATGGCCAGCATCGCCATCTGTCCTAGAAGCAGGCAGGCAGAGGAAGGTGGCACAGAAATGGCACCCAGGAGTCTGTCTCACTCTGCTCAAATCCTCTCACTCCATCCTAGTGGCTTTGGCTCCTGCTCCTTCCCTGCTGCATCTCCAATGCTCCTTCTCTTGGGGAGCGGGGAGAAGAGGAAGGGAGTCAGCTGTATGTGAGGAGGGGAGCAGCAGCCACACAACTTGCTGAGCACTTCAGCTCAAAAATTGCCAAGAATACAATTTTTCAGTACATAAATAACAGTTTTGTTGAGGCTGTGAAAGGGCTTGTGTTTTCTTGTGGAAATCAAGAGCTGAAACGTTGCGCAGTGCTGAAAAAAAACCTCTTAATTTGTGGTTTGCATAATAATATAGCATGGGTTTATGATGCAATTCTGTTGACTTCCTGAGACATTGGGTAACCAGGATAAAAACATTTGGTCTATTGGGGTCCTGCTTTGCTCACCCAAAACCTCTTTCCTCAAAAAGCCTCAAGAGTATTTCATGAGCATTTTTGAGACTCTGGAAAGCTGAAAACAAACTTGCAACACAGCGATCCCCAGAATTTGTTAAGAAATAAGGGTCTTCTTGAGACACACTCAAGATGCCTGTGCTTGATTTGAAGCTGATGCGAGCCAGGTTGGTGCATCAGGACTTCAGGCAGACCTAGGAGGAAAGAGCAGGTAGAGAGGGCAGGGTGCTGCAGCTGAAGGTGTGAGGCGTCAGTGGGTGATGAGCTGCTTTTATTTGGCTGCTGCCAGGTTTCAGTAAGAGAGTGACTGTGGCAGGTCTGGGACGAGGTAAAGTTGGTACACATCTTTTCTCCTACCAGTGCTGCGGTGGGCTACTGTCCAGCTCTCCACTGCCTCACCTAAGAATATTGGGGAGGTGTCAGTCTTCTTCACTCCATATCCTCATCTCAAGGGTGAGGCAAACTTATGCCATGAAGGCATCAGCAATGTGCTCCCCTGGCTCCAGATTCACAGCCAGCGTGTGGAGTTCTATCCCAGCACAGAGACCTCCCCACCGGTGTGCACAGAGTGAGCTGAGACCTGTCATCTCGGGGCCTTCCTAGTGCTCACATCAGCTGCAAAAGCCAGGGAAAGGAAAGCAAGGCGCCAAGACTCGGCCACGCGCTGGTGGCTCTTCCTCGCTCTCCCAGCAGCAGGATGGGATCCCTGTGAAGCAGCCTGTGGCTCCATCTAGTGCCCACGCTGGCTCTGCACCCATTGCTGGGCAGATGGGCCAATGCAGAGCCCCTGGCAGCCGGGAAGGTGCCCTGGCTACAGACAGCCCCCCGGGGAGCCCCTCCCTGCTCGCACGCAAACAGGTACAGGAGGACAGTGCTGCAATGGCATCCAGGGAAAAAAATACCCGGTGGCAGGAAATACTTCGAGCCGTTGCTCAAGGAAATCATCAAGTTGCTGTCTGATGGCAGGGGACAGATCTCCCATCCCCTTGGAGACAGAAAGGCCTTTGGCACACGAGATGAAGCCCTTGGCATTTCACTCACTCCAGGCGGACGACTCATGGCTGGGGAAGGCTCTTCTCGAGGATATATGTCCTGAAATTTGCCCCTGAGGAGTGCTGGGAATAGCCTGTCTCAGACTCAGGCCTCCTCATTCTGCCAGGCTTCCCAGCTAGGAATTTATGGGAAGGGAGGAAGATTCCAGCTGTGATCTGGGTGTGGTAGTGGATCCAAAAAGCTCTGACCCTGCTGAGAGATCAAGCTCTCTCCTTCTCCCATCCAGGCCGCAAGAGGGAACCATAGATCTCCGTGGCCAGGACTCATGCAGAGGCGCAGGTGAGGGAGACAGCCCAGGACGCTGAGAATGGGCGAGCACAGCCCTCTGCAGCAGCTGTCCGGGCAGAGGCCACGGGGAAAAGTCAACAACGCAGCTCCTCGTGCATGGTCCCGGTTCTCCGGGTGCTCCCGGCTGCCGGCGCCACAGCGGTGCCAGGCGGCCCGGGCTCCAGGCAGGGACCTGTGCCCGCCAGTCTGGCAAGCTGCGCCCCGTCACGTCCCCCGCCCCGACAAAGCGCTGAGTCACCTCAGCTGTCCCCCCCGGCCGGCTCCTCCTTCCCGGCGGGACCGGCCGGGCAGCTGACTCGGCGGGAAGCCAGCGGCACGCGGCGCCGTGGGCTGCAGCCGTGCCCCGGTGCGGTGCGCTGTCAGCACCGGCACCGGCGGGACAGGTCGGTGCCACCACATCGGCACCTTGCTGGCGCTGTCTGGGGACCGCGCGCGGCCCTGGGAGCGGAGGAGCAGGTGCGGGGACGGAGCCCGGGATGAGGACAGGAAGGGGCTGAGGCGGCCGCCGAGCAGGGGCCGATCGGCGGAGCGGCCGCGCTCCCGGCTCACACGCGGAGCGCAAGGGGCCGTCGGCGAGCGGCGGCCCGTGGCGTACGGGGGGAGCGGGGCCGGTGCTGTCCCTTGCCGTGCTGCCACCACCGCCCCTCCCGGTGCCCCAGATGCGCTGGCCGCAGCCCAGGGCCGCCCGCCGGTGGCGGCGGGGCGGGGTGCGGAAACTTCCAGCAGCAGCGGGTGGCCCCGAGAGCGCCGTGTTTACGGCCGGGCCGAGGGGCGGTCCCAGTGCCGCCGGACTGGTGCCGGTGCGGGCGCCAGCACCGCCCTCCCGTCAGCTGTGACTCCCGGGCCGGGGGCGAGTACCAGGGGCGGAACGGTACCCCGGGGGGTCGCGGGGGGCTGCAGCGGCCGCATTCTGCTCCTGTCCCCCACCCGGAGCGGGTCGGCCGATGGAAGTGTCCCGGCGTGCCCGGGGACGGGGAGGGTCCCCGCTGAGCCCTTAATCCGCTCCAGCCGCTAAGCACCTTAGCGGGCTGCGTCCTCCCGCTGGCCCCCGGCCCGCCGCTGAGCCCCGGGGGAGGCGGGCAGGGAGCGGCGCCGGCAGCGGGGACCCCTTCCCCCTGCCTGGGCAAGTTGGGGTGACGCCGGCGGGACGGCGGTGCGTCAGCATCAAAGGGGCCCCCGACTGGGGCTGTAGGTGCTCCCAGGTGGCCGAGGTGCGGGCAGAGTGCTGTGGAGCTGGGCATAGCGTGGCACTGAGTTGCTCTCGGGAGGCAGGGGGGTGGCCGGGGCCCTGGAGGGTAAGCAGCCTGCCCTTTCTGTCCCACACCCAGCACTACCAGGCTGTGCCTGTGGACTCCTGACTTTGCCTTCTCCCCCTGCAGTGACCCCGTGGGACAGCTCACGTCATGGTCGACTACTACGAAGCGCTGGGGGTGAGCCGCAACGCCACTGCTGAGGACATCAAGAAGGCGTAAGTGTATGGCAGCGTGCCTCTGCCTGTGGGACAGGATCCCCCAAGCCAGCCCCCCTGATGCCAGCGAAGCAGGGGCTCCCTTCGGCGCCAGTGGGGACAGGGGCCAGCTCCAGAGGTGACAATTCTGCCTTGGTTTCCTTTGTATGGATGCCAGAGCGGGGTTGGGCTTTGCTGCCCTACAAAGGCATCCTTTGGTGGGGTTTGCTCCCATTCTCCCTGCTGTCAGCCTGGGGCTTGAGGTGAGTCTCAGTGGTGTTTGGAGGCTCCCCTCTTTCTCTCTGCCGGAGGGTGCAGAGATGGCAGATGGCTGGGGCACAGGGGCTCTGCTGGCATCAAAGTTAAGGGACTAGAGGTCACAGGGTGAAGAGCAGCATGTCCCTTTTTAGGGGTGTGGGCCCTGTGGGCACGTTGGTGCTGTGCCGCAGGTACTACTGAGGAGCTGACAGAGCTTCCTGGGTTCGTTCTGCAACTCCTGCCTGCTGCCCTGCCAAGGTGTGCTGCTGTCCCTGGGGTGAGGCATCACCTGAGGGGAATGCCAGTGGATTGCTGGCTTGCCAACAGGTGGCAGAGGTCCCTGTGGGGGGCTTCCCAAGAGTGAGTGGGAGAAGCTGAGAAGCATGGGTTAACCATATCTAGCTGCAGTGGGGAGGAGAGGGCTGCTGGTGCTCTCCTGGCCCCATGGGGCCCCTAGCAACCGCTGCTCCATGCACACACTGGAGCCCATGAAGGCTCCAGAACAAACCTGTGAGCATTGTCCAGAGCCATTGGTGAGGGCAGCTGAGGTGAGCACACATTACACTGCTGTGATCGTGCTGTAGTTCTGGGGTTATTTCTGTTTCATTTGTTTAGTTTGTGTGTGTTGGCATATGTATGCATAAATATATATATACGAAATAATACGAAATATATATATATATACGTAAATATATATATACGAAAACACATACTCTTTTTGGGTGGCACAACTAGTCCAGGAAGCTCCTTGTCAGTGCCTGAGGCTGTAGGGTGGTGGGGTGCCCCTGCCCACAGGCTGGGAGGTGCATGCTCAGATGGGGGTTGCTGGCCCAAGGGCTTCTGTGTGCCCATCACTGCCCCTCTGTGCAGGTACAGGAAGGCTGCGCTGAAATGGCACCCAGATAAAAACCCAGACAACAAGGAGTATGCTGAGCAGAGGTTCAAGGAGATCGCTGAGGCATACGAAGTGCTGTCAGACAGTAAGAGACCACAGTGATGTCTTGTGTGTGTATGCCCGCCCTTGGGACTGTTCACATTGGGATGTCCTGCTTCCTGGCTCACACAGGTTGCATCTCTTGCTCTCCCCAGGAGGCAGTGGGTCCCTACAGCTTTACCACACAGCTTGTGGGGCTTGGTTACTTCCTCACACGTCTCCCAGAACAGCCCTTGGGAGAGATGCTGACCTGTTGGCATCCACAGTGGGATCTCCCCAGTGGGGCTGAAGCTTTTGCATTCTTGCCCAGTGGTCTTACTTGGGTTTGGGTGCAGTGTTGGGGTGGCAGGGGCTTGTGCCAACCACCTCCTCTGGCTCCCTGCTGTTCTGCACTTCCCTTAGTTGGGAGAAGTGTCAGTGCTCCTGTCCCCGCCTGGCAGCCAGCTTCCCTGCAGCCCTCTCTCTTCTTCCAGAGCAGAAGCGTGATGTCTATGATCGCTATGGCAAGGATGGACTCATGGGAGCAGGTGAGTAGGGCTGTGGGGGTTAGCGCAGCTCTGGGTACATCCTTGACTGAAGACCTGGTGAGGGTCAGTGCCACCAGGACTCCCCACCCTTCAGGGGAGATGTCACCCAGGGCTCTATATAACTGAGTGTCTTCCCTCCAGCAGGAGCAGGGGGCTCCAGGGCCAGTGCTGGGGCCCCCGAATTCACCTTCACCTTCCGCAGCGCTCACGATGTCTTCCGGGAGTTCTTTGGAGGACGAGACCCCTTTGCTGAATTCTTTGGTGCGTGTGGGGCAGGGGAGGCTGGCTCTTGGGCATCTGTCTGTCTGTGGGGCAGCCGCTGAGCTTGGGGATGGAGCTTGCAGTTGGTCCTGGCAGAGGGTCCCCACATAAGTGCCCTGCTTCTGTTTCACCAAGCTGATGGCGTAATGCTGATGGGGGGGGCCCTGCCTTTCAGATGACATGCTGCCCTTCTCTGAGCTGCGAGGACCTGGCCCTCGGCACCATGGGGGAGGCCACTTCTTTTCCCCCTTCCCAGGATCCTCAGGTAGGAGACAATGCCATTCCTCCCAGCAGGGGAGTTCTAGAAGACCATGTTCCCCTGTGCAGTCTGTCCCCTGCCCTCCTCTTGCCACCTACCCTGGCACCAACCTTGTTGCTCCCTTCTCTAGATTTCTTCGCCTCATCCTTCAGCTCTGGTGCAGACGCAGGAATGGGTTTCCGCTCTGTTTCCACCTCCACCACCTTTGTTAATGGCAGGCGTATCACCACCAAGAGGTGAGGGCAGTGCTAGCCCACCTTGTTCCCACAGACTTCTCTCCATCAGCAGGCCTCCAACCCTGCAACTGCCTGCTGTGGTGCACTGGCTGCATGGCCCTTGACTGTCCATCTGTTTGTCTGTCTGCAGGATTATTGAGAATGGGCGGGAGCGGGTGGAAGTGGAGGAGGATGGGGAGCTGAAGTCGATCCACATCGATGGTGAGAAGTGGCACTGCAGACTGAGTTGTTGATCTCTTGCACCTTTTCTCTATGGGGTGTCTGGGAGGAGCCTGTATCCAGGCTTTGTTTTGGACTGAGCCGTGGCTGGCCCTGGTTTGGAGCTCTGCTCTGAAGGATTGGTGGGGTGGGTTGGAGGTGCCAGGGCCCCACACCAGCTTCGGGGAACTGGAGTGGATGAGTCCCCTAACCTCTGTCCCCACAGGTGTTCCTGATGACATGGCGCTGGGGCTGGAGCTGAGCCGGCGTGAGCAGCAAGCCTTCCCCAGGCCACGGCCCCCCTCACCCCCAGCACCGGCCTCACACCAGACCTCGAGCTCCTCACCCGTCTGCCTCTACACGGATAGCGAGGACGAGGATGAGGACTTGCAGCTGGCCATGGCCTACAGCCTCTCTGAGATGGAAGCTGCGGGGCACCACCAAGCAGGTGGGCACAGCCCCAGCTCCCAGTCGGCACCGGGGGGCAGCCACAGCAGCCCGTCCTCCACCCACAGAGCCCGTGGTGCCCGGGGGAGGCTGGAGCAGGAGCCACTGGGGGCCAGCAGTTCTGCTACAGTGGGGCATGAACCTGCCCCCAAAGTGAAGCTGTGGCACTGCCCCCTGCTCTGAGCGTGGGGCAGGGAGACAAAAGCAGGGGTGGAGTCCCACTGCTTGGAACTCAGCTCCTGCCTCCCCTAGCAAGGGAGGGGTTCTCTTCTGCCCTGCCTCCTTGCTCAGGTGAGGGGATGGCTAGTGGCATCCCAGCGTTGGAGGCTCCCAGTACTTGGAAGTAGTGGCTTGAAGCAGAGCCCCCTTGATGGGGTCCCAGAAAGAGGGACAGCTCCCTGCCCTGGAAGCATGGGGGGCCCATGGGGAGGTGTGTTCTGGCTGTGCCTGCCCCTCTCTCCCTGCCAGCCCTGCAGGCAGGCAGGGTCTCCAGCAGGTGCCTCCCTCCTGCAGCCTGCCCCTGCCCAGGCTGCGGGGAGTGCCGAGTTGAGCTCCCATCCTTGCAAGGAGGGCTGCGCACGTAGCCTCTGCTTGGTGCCTTGTGTCTTGTCTTTTCCCTTTGGATGCTGTTGCTCCTGCCTGTACTCCCTCCTCCGCTGCCTCCTTGCAGACTCTGCCTGGTCACCCCCTTCCATATGCCTTGTACACCCCCCAGGGCACTGTCCCTCCTTGCTTCCCACAGCAGCAGTGACCCTCCGTGATGTTCACAAGTGTTTCTACCCTCTCCATTGCCTGTAGTTCTGCCTTGGCTGTCTTCCTCCTACACCTGGGACCTTCCTCCCTCCATCCCTGCCTCTCCCCAGCCCTTGGCCGAGGAGGATTTCACAGGTGCTGTTGTGTACCCCCCTCCGCTTGTCTCCCCAGGTGTGTTCTGAGGCTGCTGCGCCCGGGGACCGCGCACGCCCACTCGCCCACGGAGGCTCTCCCAACCAGGACTCCGCTTTCTCCCTGCACGGCCATCCCCTGCCACCCCCTTCCCCCAGCACCCTCTGGCTCCGTGGGATGCGGTGAGGGGGGCGTGACAGGGCTTATGGCCGAGCAATACCTGGGGCTGGGGGGAGAGGCCCTGGGCACCACGGGGGTGGAGAGGGTGGTGATGGGGGTTGCTGTAGATTAGGCTGCTGCTGGGGCTGCTGGCTGTGTGCAGCGAGGGGCAGCATGGCTGGGCATTGCCAGTAGGCTGTGCTCTGCCCTCCTCCTCGCTGTGGCCCCCCCTCTCTGACCCCCTTCTGCTAACAGCTGTCAATAAACCTGTTTGCAGTAGCTTCTGCCTCTGGGGTCTTTCTGGGCTGGGGCTGCAGGGTTCTCATCTTTGCCTGCAGGTAAGCTGTACTCTGGCAGTTGCAGAGTGCAGGGATAGAGATGGACAAACGTGAGATTTCTTCCCTGTGCCATCCCAATACACACAGTCAGAGGCCAGGCCCGGCTGCAGCTGCACGAACGTGACACAAGAACTTTATTCACATCAAGATACAAAATTAAAGTTCTCTAGAAATTTTTCTTCTGCTCGAGTGACTAGGCAGGGAGCACACAAAGGGAACCTGGAGTGGGGCTGGGCCAGGCCCCCCTGCGCCCCATGCTCCCAATTGTGGAGGACCCCTGCCCCCACTTCTGCCCCCCACGTGGGTACAGGAAGAGGGCTAACACAGAACTGACAGCTTGGGGAGTCCCCCTGCCAGCTCCCAGCAGCACCACCTGGTGTCTCCCTCCACAGGGCTTAGGGGCCACAAGCCCTGTTCCCTCTGAGGTGACAGTGGGTGTGATGGGGTTCCTGCACACAGAGGGCCTGTGGTCAGTGTCCTTGGAGAGATGGGAAGGGGCGCCTGGGGGCAGGGGGAACAGAGCCAGAAGCACAGACACCATTTTACAGGGAGAGCAGCCCCAGAGGCCGGTGAGGAGAGTGCGAAGCGCAGGGCAGGGGGCAGACGAGGGGGCAGGGAGAGCTCCTCGCCATCACTGCGGCAGTGCCTTCAGGATGGCATTCACTTCCTCAGCCACGGCTGTCAGTGCAAACTCAAACTGGTCCTGCAGAAGCACAGCAGGAAACATGAGGGTCCCTGCCAGCCCAGCCCCAGGGGCTATGCATGCTTATGGGGAGGGAGAGGATCCCCAGTTTGGGGCGTACCTTGGTCTGCACCATACCCGGCCGCTGATCTCGGATGTGCTCCAGCGTAGCAGCTATGTCTATCTCCTTCACCCCTGGGGCAGAGGGAGAGAGGAGTGCTAAGAGGGGAGTTCACAGGCCAAACTCAGGGACAGGGCAGAAATGGTGCTTCCCTGCACCTACCTTTGGCCATTCGGTTCAGGACCATGTCGACAAGGATGTATGTCCCAGTCCTGCCTGCACCATCACTGCAAAACACAGATGCTTGGTCCAGGGGAGCTGGTTCCAATGGGACCAGTCCTGGGCAGCAGGTCCCAGCCTTCAGTCACCCTCAAGCCCACATGCCCCTCAACCCCTGCAATACCTGCAGTGCACGATAATAGGGCAGGAGCGACCTCGGTAGCACTTGTTCACCTTCCTGCAAGGGTAAGAGGGAACAGATCAGTGCCCTGCTGTGCCAGAGTCAAGGCTGTGCTAGGTGTCCCTTGCTGTGTTCAGTGGGCCAGGGCAGCAGCACACCGTGATGTGGCCCTGGGGGTCCCACTCATGGCTCCTCCTGCCTCCACAATGGTGCTGGACATGGGATGGGGACCACGAGTGGGAAGTGGTCGGGGCAGGGAGAGGAGCTCAGTTCCTCAGCCCAGCCTGGGGAGGGGAGCAGTGGCAGGACCCCCAGGGAGCGGCTCTGGTCCGGTGGGGTGTGAAGCTGGGGGCCAGGCGCCGGTGGGGCTCCTGGCATGCTCCATGCAGCAGGCACGGCTGCCAACGATCACTTTTGTGACTATGCAACTGGAGCCAGATTACTAGCTGCAAATCACAAAAATGACGCCGGCAGCTGCGAGAGAGAGACAGAGACAGACAGAGAGAGAGAGAGAGCGTGAGCGGGGCTGAGAGGAGGGCAACATGCTCAGAGACCCCCCCCTGCGCTGCCCTAGGCTGGGTCCCTTGCCCCGAACATCCTAGGGTCAGTGAGCAGCCTGTGCCTGGCAAGAGCCCACCACCGCCACCCTGGGACCTAAAGACCTGGGTAGGCAAGTCTCCTGAGAGCAGTCCCAGTCGTGCAGCTCTTGCCCTGGGCTAGCTGGGGTCCACCACTGGTTGTAGGGCAATGGGTCACAGCCAGTTTAAGGCTGGCTCTGGGGATTTCTTCTTGCACTCATGGCTGGGGAAGGTGCCAGTCACTGCTGCCCTCCATGCCAGCTCTGGGGAAGAGCACTTTCCCACCCTCACACTGAAAGCTGGAGAGCCCTGGCAATCTCAGCCAGAGGTTTCCTGCCCACCAAACTCTGTTGAGCCTCATCCCAAGCTGGCCAAAACCTGTCTTTTCTGCTTCCTCCCATCCATGGCAGCTCCTAGTCCCTGCAGCTGGTACATGCCATGGCCCCAACCCTCATTATCGTGGCAGCAATGTCCTTGCCCATCACTGGCCTGCATTTGGGATCACCGCTGGCTCCCCAAGGGCTGGCACAGTGCCAGCTGGGTGCTCACCTGCGGAAGTCAAGGAGGGGCCGGGTGGTGGTGGGGATGCCCTCGGCCGGCCAGCTGAGGAAGTGGAACTGCGTCAGGGTGCGGGTCTCCTGCGACTGCACATTTTTCAGGTAGAAGCTGCGCACCAGGAAATCCTCACACCAGATGTGCTCTGACACCAGGTTCACCTGCCCAAGTGAGGCAGACCGTGGGTGTCAGTGCCAGGCAAGGGGGCTGCGCTCGGGGGGACAGGGGCTGGAGGATGCTCCACACCCCAGGCTACCTGCCACACTTGCCTCATAAATGTGGTAAAGAGAGGAGCCTTCATCCGGCCAGTAGCGGTCACACTGCTTGACACTGTCCTCGGCCAGAGGGCTCAGCATGACAATGACAGTGCAGCCATGTTCCCACACCATCTGAGGGCAAGGCAAGGGGAGTTTCACTGCTGGGGGACCACCCAGGTCGGAGGGCAGTCAAGCCCCTGTGACCCATTTTGTGGGCAGAACACAAAGGGACCCGAATGGGCTGGCACAGCTGCATGACATTCACCTGCCAGAAGTCAGCAATAGTGTGGGACAGTGGGCCCTGCGTGGCAATGTATGCTGGCATCCGTGGATCATGGTCAATCTGGAGCAGGAAAGGGGATATCAGATTTCACGCTCTTTGGCCAGGGGTTGGTGACTTGAAGGAGTAGAGGGATACTCCAGGGGTGATAGGAAGGTTGGGAAGGGAGAATCAGGTGCCCCAGCCAGGAGGAAAATGGGATTTAATGTTTGAGCAATGGGGCAGGCAAAAAGCTCACATCTGTAGCCCTCAGGGAGGTAATTTCAGTCCAGCTCTATCCCAGAGTGAAAACCTCACCTGGGCTGGGCACATCAAGGAGCAGGGCGACAGGGCAGAAGCCCCCAGTGATCACTCACGATTGGACTGGCATTGATGAAGTCACTGCGGGATGGGTTGCTCTCAGCCTTCAGCTTGATCCTCACGTGATCATCTGGAGGAACAGGCCAGGAGGCTTGGTGAGTGGCTAGAGGAGCTGCAGGCACACTAACACTGCGGACAGCCATGGCCCTGAGTGTCCCCATGCCCCACCCCCTGCTCTAGCAGGACACCTGGTCCCTGGGGCTGATCCCTGGGGCAGGGTGGCTAGGATGCTCACAGGGCACATAGTCGGGGTTGCGGTTCTTCTTCAGGTTGGCTTCACTCTGGGCAATGGAGCAGATGCTGGGCTCAGCCTGGTAGGCACAGAGCGCCTGCCACTCCTTGGCCAGCCGGTCCTGGTTGCGGAGGTGATCCTCCATATAGGCCTGGGGCAGAGGGACGGGAGTCAACCTAGCAGCAGAGGAGCAGATGCAGCGCTGGGGAGGGGGCTGGCACCCCTCCGGGCTGGCTCACCAGGATCATGTGTCCGGTGGAGATGTCCATGTTGGACTGGACAGGCTCCTCGCACCAGGAGGGTGTGCTGCTGTGGGAGCTGGGGCTGGGCTGTGGAACGTCGCTGAACTGGGACGAGACACTGCTGACCCTCGAAGTCTCCGCTGGTGCCGCCGGCGCCTCAGCGCGGCCAAAGAGAGACTTGGCAGCCATGTGCTGGCGGCACAGCTCCTGGGGAAGCCCAGCAAGAGCCCTGTCCCTCGGCCACAGCGCTGCCATAGGGCAGCTTCGTGCACCCCCAGCGATGCTGACACGTGGCAGTGACGCATCCTGCAGCATCCCCCATCCCGCAGGGTCCTACCTGGTACTCGAAGGTGGTGTCGGCAGCACCCTCCGGCCCCAGGGCAGCCAGGCGCTCCTTCTCCCGCTGCTTGGCGTGGCGCCGGAGGCAGAGGGCGGCAGACACTGCGATGGCAATGACCGCCACGCAGGCCAGTGCGATGAAGGTCAGCAGCACCGAGTGGAAGCCATCCCCGAAGCGGGATGGGCGTGAGTAGGCAGCAGCCTCATTTCGCTGGGGACCAAGCCAAGTAAGGGTTAGTTAGCGTGGGGCTGGCGAGGGCAGACACCTCATTCTGCTGCACATTTGGCAGCTGGGGGTTAAAACAGAGCAAGGGCTCTTCCTTCCCCTTCCTGAGGGTGCTGATTCTCCCAGCACCCTCAGCTGGCTCAGAGCTGGTGTCACTGGGGTGAGGCAGAGTGCACCCACCTACGTGTCACATGGGGCACTGCTACAATGGTGTCCCTGGAGCTGGAGGAGCTTGGCCAAGCCCAGGTAGCAGTGACTTCCTGCTTCCCTGCTTCCAGCACTCAGGGCTGCTGCGTGAGGCAGACCCAGCCTGGACTGCCCTTCTACAAGGCAGGCAGTAGCCCCTTAGAACTTTGGTTCCATGACCTCCTTCTGCCCAGCTGGAGATCAACAAGGGCCGAATTCAGCCCAAGGACTTAATGGTGTAGGATAGCACTGGGTGTACCACCCCCAGGGGACTTTCCCGATTGAGGCTGGCTCTCCCCTGCAGCCACTGCTCCACAGCAGAACACTGAGGGAGGCGGGGGGCGGGGGGAATATGCCAGCACTGCCATCACTGCTGGTACCACCCCAGCTGTAGCAGCTAAGGGGGCAAGTCCTCCCTGCTGCCCTCCTCAGTTAGGACACAGAGCAGCCCCTGCCACCTTGCAGGTAGTGTCTCTAGGGCTCCTTCCCTGTGACTGTGGGAGACACCCCAATCCATGCCAGTCCCCTGCTGGAACAGGGTGTTGCTCAGACCTTGCTGGACAAGACCTTCCTGTCAATGCCATGACTGCCTAGGTCCAGCTAGGGCAGCAGAGGGATGCTGGGACATCACCAATTCAAACATCCTGTGCCCAATGAGCTGCCAGAGCCCTGCATTACCTCACTGCCACAGCCTCCCATTGGCTGTGAGCCTGATGAAGTTACCGAGGGAACACTGCACCATCATCAACTACATCATCATCATCATTGCCTGGGGATGTCCCCAGCCTAGGTGTCCCTGTTGCCATCATCCACCCAGCACCTGCCATCAGGGTCCAGCCAGTCCTGCAGCCAGGGCACTCACCAGGCCCAGCACCTCCCAGCTCCCCGGGCCCAGGCCCTGCTGTCTCCCTGCCTCTCTACATCCCTCTTCCTCAAATCTTGCACCAGTCCCACCAAGTCCAGAGCCAGGAGGGAAAGAAGGAAAAGCAAAAGCTGGTTAGAACTGGGAAGATCAGTGCAGAAGGGAGCTTCCAAAACTGTCTCAGCTTCCTCTGAGCTCCATCTCTCTCATCTCTGACATCTCTCCTGGTTCCTGCCACCTGCTTGATCAAAGGGCATTGCCATAGACACACTCTGCATATTGCTGATAGAGATAGGTTGCTTCAGTGGCCAGGCCACCCCTTCTTCATGGCCTCCTCCAAAGTTCCCCCTTCTTTCCTTCCTGCTCACAACTACAGCCACATGACAAGAAGTGAGAAATGAGGACACTGGGCTGGGGATGTGCCACACCATTTTTCCTCCTCAGGCTGCAAACTCTGGAGCCAGACTTGGTCCCTATCCTCAAACCCTGCTCTCCGCCCCAGGAGACTGCTCCTGTGGCTCCCCAAAGGAGCATGGGGAGGGGTAACCCCTCTCCAAACAGATGGTTCCTGTTCCATCCCTGCCTCCAGCTGCTTTGCCAATCTCTGGGGACATGATGGCATTTTGCCCACTTAGCTATGGTTTGTGGGGTGCTCTGGGAACATCCCAGTGCTCGAGTGCCCAGGCCACAGCTGAGATGGGTGTGCAGGGTGGAGGGAGGCAAGGGTGAGGATGAGCATGGAGGGATACAGCCTACAGCCCCCCAGTCTTGGGAGGAAGAAAAGCCTCTGGGAGTCCCTCTCAAACCACCTTCAAACACTGCAGAGCTTTTGTTCTGAAAGAGCTGAGAGCCCTGGGCAGGATCGTGCTGCCAGGCAGTGGAGGGGGATGATGGACAGACAGGACTGGAGCAGTCTCCAACAGCAGTCCTCCAACACAGGACTGAAGTCTATCTCCAACACAGCATCCCAAACATTGCTCAGTCTGCTCTGTTCTGCAGGGACAGCTCACAAAGAGCTGCAGGCTCCTGGCTTGTACCCAGTGGCAGCATCCCCATTCCCCTATCCTTGGCCACCCCAGCCCCAAGGGACGGAATCCTTGCTCACTCCTACCTCTCCCACTCCTGTTTGCACAATCTTCAGGCCCAGCTCGTGCTCCAGCTCTCCTTTCACTTGCTCTGTGGACAGGGAGGAGATGGTCAGAGGCATTCTTCCCCTCCACACAAGAGACCCCCCCAGAAACAGAGCCAAGGGATAGCTCCAACAGCTGCCCGCTTCAGCTCCCCAGTTCAGCCAAAGGCAGAGGGATGTATGGTAGGAGCCCTCTCTTCCTGGTCCCTAGGAAGGGGAACCCCACAGCTGGGAGGGAAAGAGAGAAACAAGATCAGGGGGACACTGCCCAACTCACCAGTCTGGCTGGCCACATCTGCCAGTGAAAAATTCTGGGGGTTCTGTCGGATGCGGAAGGTAAGTGCAGGACCCACAACGCTGCCAGGGAGAGGAAGGACACAGTGTGAGACCTACCCACCCTCACCACAGCCCAGTCCCTCCTGTCCTCCTGCCTGGGGGTGCTGAGCATAGGCAGGGCTGAGGCAGCAGCACTCCATGGCACCAGTCCCCTCACCTGATGTTGATGAAGCTGGCGGTGGAGAGGCGGAGGTGCTTGGCTAGGAGCTCCAGCAGCTGCACACCAGCAGCCAGCCCCAGGGGCCTGTGGGGACAGTGTCAGGGTGAGGAGAGGGTGGCAGGTGTGAGGGGACAGCCCCGTGCTCCCCATAGTCAGGGAACAGGGACAGGCAGGCTCAGGGAGTCCCAAGCACACAGCAAGAACAGGTGTCAGGGTGGGCAGGAGGTAAGAGTGTGGCATTTGTGGTGGTGGAGGTGAGCTGACCCACCCCTTGTACATGAACATGCACAGAGACGCTTGTATACACACACTCCCAGCCTTCTATCCTGCAACAGTGGGCTTGGCTTTGGTGTAGGCTGGGAAAGGAAGGCTTTGGGGTGGAACAAGAGCTGTGGGTAGAGAATGGATCAGGGGGAGTTGACCCCATAGAAACTTGACCCTACCAAAGACCCAACAGCTTTGGTCAAACATGTGAAGCGGTGACAGCTGTTGGTGGGGAGATACAGACCCTTCATGCATGCAGACCCCCTTGCCTGACCCCCAGCTCTCACTTCTGGTCTGTGACGATGTAGCCATACTCGTCTAGTGGCCGCATGCCCTGCTGTGCCCCACTGTTCTTCATTTCTGTGTAGCTCTTCTTCTCCACCACTATGTGCTTTCTGGGGCTGAGTGCATCCCCACTGTGTCCCTGCTGTGGCTCAGCCTGGGGAGCTGGTGAGGATGCTGCCCTGCCCTTTGTTCCATCCCATGGGGAACTGCTGGCTGGGATTTTGGGGGGTGGCACTGTGGAGGAAGGGGGCACTGGCTCCTCTCCATGCTGCATGTCCCCCTCCATCACCTGAAGGGAGGAAAAGGGAGAAGCTGGAATCTCTGAGGAGAGCCTTGGGGAAATGTCTCCTCCCCCTCATCCCACCTGTGGTATGGCACCTCCTCCAGCATCACCCTGCTGCAAACCCACCCGCTTCGCTGTGAGCACTTCAGGGCCAGCAACACCTAGAAAGGAGAGAGACAGAGGTCCTGCAGCACCCACCCCAAAAGGCAACACTCCCTATCCTGAAACAGGGCTTGCTAGCACCTGCTGCTGCCAGTCCCTGCCTGTCCCATCCCTGCACGCAGCTCACCAGAGCTCTGGAGTAGCTGGAGGAGGGTGGACAGGCTGCTTATCTGCTGGGGACTCAGTTCTGGCAGCCCCAGGCCATAGCTGGCCAGGAGAGAAGCCAGTCTCTTCAGGGCAGCATCTGCAAGAGGATGTAGCATCAGGTTGGATGCTCTGCATCCGCATGGAGACGAGGGGCCAGGGATGAAGCAGATGGAGCAGGTGGGGTTGCGGGTATATTCTGCCCATGGGCATAAGCCCAAAGAGGAGGGAAAGTGTGAGCCACGAGGAACTCGTGGCTGTGGGTACAGGATAGGGCAAGGGGTTGGTGCCTGGCTGGAGAACAAGGTACCCGTCTGCGCAGAGGGTGGCTGGGCAGCCAGGGGTGCTTGCTGCTCCCTCTCTTCCATGTTTCTGTAGTCACTGGGGAGCCGCAAGCTGTGCTGAAGCCTGGTGCTGGCAGGGTCCGGGCGGCCAGCTTTCTCTCTGGGCAGGGAAAGCATGCCCAAGTCCTGGAAAAGATGCCCCCCATCCACTCCTGGCTGCCCACCATAGGAGGGCACAGGGCCGGCCCCAAAAAGGGTCTGGGCAGGGACCCGGCCCAGCAGCGAGGAGGTCTCAGAGCTCTGCCTGGCTGAGCTGCTGGGATGCTGGTGAGCACCATCCTGATAGCCGAACTGCAACCAAAACACATGTCAAACCCCACAGGTCCCCTGTCACCCCACGGTGGAGGCAGGGGCTACCCCAGCACCAGCAGAAAGGTGCTGGGAGCACAGCAGCTCCCTGTCAATCTCTACTTTTCTGCCCAGGAGAAGGCGCTCACTCCCCAGCTTACCTTGTGGTAGGAGTAGGGATTGAGCAGAGCCTCTTCGTAGCCCAGCTGCGGTGGGGAGGGCAGCAGGACGTGCTCCAGGTACCGCTGCACCAGAGGGGAAAGCAGCAGCGGTGGGGGCTGCTCCAAATGCTGAGCTGCTGGCAGGCCAGGGTCTGGGGCAAGTGGGGCTCGCCGGGGCTCGCTGCGGAGAGGCAGGAACCTCGAAGGCAAACAGAGCTGGGGTAACTCACCTGGGTAAAGGGGGAGGTCCCTCCCCTAAACCCCATTTGGGGGACAAAGCCCTTGCTGCTCCACTGAGCTCTGCTGGCGCTGTCCTACCTGTCCCTCACCACCGTCTCCAGCGAGGGTGGCAGGCGGAGGCGGGGGATGCGCTCCATCTCCTGAGAGATCACATACTGGGTGATGCCATCCTGCCACGAGAGCCCTGCATTGGGAACAGTCTGTGAGACATGGAGGCAGCCTGGGAACCACCGTGTGAGTGCATGGGATGCCGTTCTGATATTCTGTGTCCCATGGCCTGGGTTTGACCCCATTCCTCCCCAGTCCACCCTGGCCTCTGCTGCAGACAGTTCTGGAGCCACTAGGCAATTCTGCCTGACACCCCCTCCCTGCAGGGTCACAGTGACTTCCCTCACGCTCCCCTGTTCACCTTGTGCCATGAGATGCCGCAAGACATCCTGCAGACGCTGGAGCACGGGAGACGTGACCTGGAAGTAGGGTCTGTCCTGCACAGACCCCACCTGGCACTGCCCAAACAGCCCATCTGCAAGAGAAGGGAGACAGCGGGACTGGAAGAACAAACACTCCAATGTGAGGCTCTCCAGGCACAGCCCCGCCTTTCTCCTGCCATGCCCCCCTGCACTGCACCCTAGGTTCCCCTGAAAGGCACCCCTGTACCCTTCACACACACTTGGGAAGGGAGAGGGAATCCCTGTGGCCCTGCTGGCCACTTACCCTGCACACACACCTCCTGCGGGGAGCACAGCCTTCGGTCAAACAGGCAGCCTGGGATAGACAGACAGACAGGCCAGTCAGTACAACATCCAAGGGGGACTCCTATGGAATTTGCTCATCACCAGCTGCTCGGGGGATCCCTACGCTCCAGAAAAGCAGCACACGGATGCAATGTGGTGATGGTGGGAGGGGACACCTTTGTAGCCCGTGGCAGAGGCTCGGTGCCAGTCTTTTCTGCCCTCAGAGGCAAGATGGGGGCTGTATAGAAAGTATGCCCTTGGCTCTGGAGAATGGGGAAGGCCTGTAGTTTTTTGGGGTGCTGGCAGTTAGGAAGGTAAGACTGAGGCAGCAGAGACCTGCAAAACCACATCTGCTGCCCTCCTACATGTGGTACTACGAGGAAGGGATGCAACCCAGTGACACCGGCATCCACTTTCCCTGCGAGGCGGACCCCAAAGCATGGATGTAGTGGTGTTGGGGGTGTGTATCTCTCCAACCCCTTCGGCGGGCAGCACTTGGGCAGGGGGCGGCTTCCCCCTTCCTCTCCCCCCCCGTTTCAGTCCAAGACCGTCAGCAGCGAGACGGCAGCAGGCGATGACTCAGCCCCGGATGGCAAGGAAGGAACGAGAAAACAACCGGGGGGAGGGGAGGGAGGGGCCCGTCAA
>VYXD01016282.1:493610-526809 GCA_013397195.1 Hylia prasina
CGCAATCCATACCCTACACCCCGCAATCCACACCCTACACCCCGCAATCCACACCCTGCACCCCGCAATCCACACCCCTCACCCCGCAATCCATACCCTACACCCCGCAATCCACACCCTGCACCCCGCAATCCACACCCCTCACCCCGCAATCCATACCCTACACCCCGCAATCCACACCCTGCACCCCGCAATCCACACCCCTCACCCCGCAATCCATACCCTACACCCCGCAATCCACACCCTACACCCTGCTATCCACACCCTGCAATCGGCAATGTGCACCCTGCCCTCCACGACCTGCGACCCCACGATTCACACCCTGCACCTCCCACACTATACCCCCCGCCATGCACATCACACTGTCACCCTGCACCCCACACCGTGCAATCCACACCATGCACCCCTCACCCTGCACCCTGGTCCAGACCAGGCAAACACAGTCCCTGGCAAGGCTAGCATGGAGCTGAATTGAAGATGGATGGAAGAGGGATGCAGCCAGGAGGGGCTGGGGTGAGAAGCAAAGGGCAGGGACAGGCTCCACAACGATGGTTACCCATCCTTCCCTGCCTGGTGTGCTCATTTTTAGGGCTAACTGAGGCAGGGGGAGCAGGAGCTGCTCCAAAACAGGGCTTGGCCTGTCTGCAGTGGGGTACGGGTGCACAGAAAAACACACTTGCTTCCCCAAGGCTAGGTATATTTGGAGTGGGTCACAGCCAAGCTGCAGCCCCCGATCGTTGTTGCTCCCCTGCTTTGGCACTCACAGAAAACAAAACACAATTCCTTGGTGCCATATTGGAGACAAATGTCTCTGAGTGACAGCAGTGGCAGGGCAGCACCCAAGCTGCCTGTCAGCCCCAGGGGCACGCCCAAGGGACAGGACCCCTTGACCTTGCATGGATTAGGGTGCCTCCTGCGTTTGGCTGGGCTCCCTTCACAGGCTGGATGCAGCAGTGGGGTTTTGGGTTTCAGTCAGTCCTCATGCATCATTTCCCAGCAGGGTCCTTTCTTCCTAGCAATGGGTGTGCGGCCTTGGGAGATGAACGTGGCAGCCTGTGAGTGCTGCATGGGGCCCAAGTGTAGGGTGCCAGTTGGATTCCCAGCTTCTGAGTAACCCGTGTGGGCACCCTGTCAGTTGGAGACACAGTCCGTGTTCTGAGGACTGGAAACTGGTGGTACTGTTGCCCCTGACCCTGTGGCCTGTCGTGCCAAGAGCTCCTGACAGCTCTGGATTTATGCTCCCAGCCCCCAGCACCTGCCTCTCCCCACCACCAAATGGGAACAAGCACTCCACTGCCTGGCACCCTGCAAACAGACAGCTGGAGGGTCTCCATGTCAACCACAGCACAACAAAGGGCCAGGCCACCCCAGGCCAGGACCAGGCTAGGAGCACCCAGCACTCCAGCCCAGAGCTGGGATACATGTATCAAGGGGACATGTATGCCAGGCACCCATCCCCACGCTCCTGCCAGCATCACCCCCCTCTGCTGCCAGAACCCAGCTCAGGGCCAGGTGCTCTTGAATGGTTCGCATGCTGTGCCTGAAGGATATCTGAGGACATTTAGAGCCCCTGGCTCCCCAGCTGGCAGATGCCCAGAGAGGATGGGTACCCAGTGGGTGCTCGGGGCGGATGGCTCTGGGGGTGTATGTACGCAGGAGCAGGGCGTGCCTGGATCTGGGCTGTCACAGCAGGAGTGAGTGGCAGGGCCGGGTGTGGCCTTCATCCAGCCCTGCCGCTGTGAGCAAAGGGCAGTGCCTTGGCGTGCCACAGCTATTCCCGGCACAGCAGCACTTCCAGAAAAAGCTCCCGATGGCTATATCCGGGTGGGCTCTGACTCACCCCTGGCTGGGTGCCAAGGGCTGCACAGCACCTGCCATGGTTGCCCCCTACCCCATCACTGTGCTCCTGGGACGACAGTGCTTCTGTCCCCATCCTGTGGTGCCCCATGGATCATCCAGGGCAGCAGGGAGCCACAGGCAGCCCTTCCAAAACAGCATCAGCTTCTTCTCTGCATGTATGCACCCTGCTGCTGGGTTCATGTGTGTGTCCAGGGGTGCCTGGCAGAGAC
Organism: Hylia prasina; assembly: GCA_013397195.1. NCBI lineage: Eukaryota > Metazoa > Chordata > Aves > Passeriformes > Sylviidae > Hylia > Hylia prasina. Next base: position 495,680 of record VYXD01016282.1, read on the forward strand.
GGGACCAGTAGGGGCAGGGCCCTGTGGTGTAGCCCTGGTTCGTGCCTGTGATGTTTTGGTTTCTCTGAAACTCTTTCCCAGAGACTGTTCTGTCAACAAGAGACATGTTTTCCTAACTGTAACCTATGTTTACATTCCTTTCCCTAGGAGGGACTTCTTCTTGATGTCCCTCTGACTTGACCAATGTAAGTGAAGAAGTTTATCTTTTTTCCACCCATTGGGTTGTTCTTTGTAGAATAGCATAAAAGGGAAGAAATAACTAAAAATAAAGGAGTCATTGTCAGCCTTCTGAGTTGGAGTCTGTGTCGTTGTAATCTTGAACAGCATCACTGTGGTCCTTTCTATGTCCCCTGGCAGCCCAGGTGGGGTTCTGGGCAGGCTTTGCTGCAAGCAGTGTTCCCTGCAGGTCGTAGGCTCTGGGGATGGGCAGGCAGTGCTCAGCCCTCACTGGTGGAAGGGGTTAATGGAAAGATGGCCCAGGACAAAAACTGTAAACACAGCAGAGATCCAGGAAGTGCCACCCCCTTCTCCCACTGCCTGCCAGGCTGCCTGGACCCCCCCTTGCCAGTCCTGCCAGGATGAGCAAAGGGATGGCATCCATTGAGGCGGTCCCCCGCATCCCAGCCCACGTGTCTGAGCATGGGAAAGTGAAATCACTGCCCAGGAATTGCTGGAGGCTGAGTGAATGGCCACCATGCCTTACGTGAGCCATCAGCGATGCAGCGGGTAATGCTACCTCATCTCACTGGCATGGGTGATGCCATGGAGGCTGCAGCATCCTCACTCAGCCACTCAGTCATCCTCACATCCACAGGGATCACAAGGGCAGCTGGGCATCTTTAGTATCTCCACACCAGTGGGGCAGGTGAAGGTCCACATGGACCATGAGGGTGGGTGGACACCCTTTAGCCTGCCCCTAAGCAGCAGGGATGGGGGAACATCCCCAGTGTCCCCATGGAGCACAGGGCCAGCTACAAATTGGTGATGGGGCAGATGTATGCTTCAAGCATCCACATGGCATGGAACCAGGTGGTCTCCCCCATCATCTACACAACTCAGGGCAACAGCTCACCCCTCAGCATGCTCGTGAAACATGGAGTCAACTTACCTGGAGGACATACAAAGACCAAGGGAGGTGAGCAAACACCTCCCAGCATCTATAGAGGTTGCATCTGGACACCCCTGGCATCCATGCTTGCCATGGGGGCATCCAGGCACCCCCAGCATTCTGTGCCACTCACAGACAGGACAATGTCCTCAGCATCCCCATCACCTGGGGACATGGGAGTGGGGACCAGGAGCAAACAGACAGTCTGTGCACCCCCTGGTCCTGAGCTCTGGAGTGGGCAAAGGCATGGGGGCATCTGGGACGAACAGCAGGCTTGGGGGGACTACATACTTTACCCACCAGCTCCTGGGACCCCATCAGGCCAAGATGGGCCTTGGTCCAGGCAGGGAGGGAGAGGCACCTCTTATTTAGACAATAGCACGCGCCCTGGATCCGTCAGCACTGGGGAATGGGCCACACAGTCCTTCCCTCTTAGGGTAAAGGCGTCTGGGAGGCTCATGGCTGTAAAAGGAGCGGGATGAAGGAAGACAGCCAGGGGTCAGGACGGAGGGGGATGGACACCCCTGCTGCTTCATTCCCATTCCTCAACTCACCCTTGAGCTAAGGCCAGGCATAAGGGGACACTGGGTCCTGGTGGCAGGGTATAAGGGACAAGGAAGGGCCAGCACCCTGATCCACATCCTGTCAAGCTTCAAGCCCCAAGACGCCCACAGCCCAAGGAGGCTGTGCTGGGTTTAAATCCTGGGGGAACAGCAGGGAGGGAGGGCCAGGAAGGAGGGGAGGCTGCAGGATGCAGCTGGCTTTGCTCATAGGGATGTCATGACCAGAGGGAGTTGTTTGACATTCCAGCTCCAAACGCCTTCCTGGCAGCAGTGTCATCCAAGACTTGATGGAAACTGGGACCAGGCCAGTGCGAGGGTTCAGGAGCCACTTCCCAGGCTCCACTGGTCTGGGTCAGCCCGGCCTGGGGTGGAGCTCTGGGGAGGCTGCACGGGGCTCGACAGGACAGGAGGCAGCCCTGCACTTCTGGCCTCTGCAGCCTCCTCACTTTCTGTAGCCTCTGGGTCTTTAGTTGGCACAGAGTGTTTGGCATTTTGTCCCTGGGATGGGACTCAGGCAGGGTCTCTGGGTCTTGCACTTCATCCCTCCTTCCTGTCATGCTGGGTCCTCCAAGCAGACAGAAATTTCCTAAGAGGCTTGTCCACCCTCTGCAAGACGTGGGGCCCCTGCTTGCCCAGAGCCATACCGGAAGGCTGTCACCACAGCTAAGGAAAGGCCACTTCAAATAGTCTGCCCTAGAGCAGGGTCAAGAGGATGCTCCTGGTTAACTCCTCTGAGCTGCTTCCCCTCCAAGCAGCAGTGCCCAAGAGTTCATTTCCTGTGCATGGAGCACCCCAACCCTGCACCCCACTGCTCTGGAGGATGAGGATGGGAACAGGGGCTACCCAGGCCTGAGACAAGGTTTGCGTCAGTCTACCTGAAACACCAGGGCAGGGTGCCAGGCACTTCTGGACACAGCACTCCTGAGGAGCCCATCCTCCCCACACTCCCAGCTGGCACAGCAGTGGGGTGGGGTCATGGAAAGGGATGGCTGCACCCTGTTCCTGGTGTTGTGCTGTCCCAGATGCCCTGAATCCCCCTCGTGGGGCACCTGCCTGCCCCTCTGCACACCCTTGCTGGCACTTGCGGCACAGGCAGGGCACACGTGCAGGGCTCGGGGATGTGCAGGGCATACTCAGAATGGGGCCAGAAGGAGGGAGGATGCTGTCTGTTTTTCCATCTACTCTCCCCCCACAAGCCCCCCTTTCTTCCATTCTCTCCCTGTGCTGGGATGAAACAGCCTCATCTGGAAATACCTTCCCTTTTAAAGGCAGGCTCCTCCAGGCAGCTTGCACTCTCTGGGAAGACGCTACATCACTCTGCAACTGAGTGGCTGGGAGAGGCTCCAGGGATGGGGGGCTTGGAGGAGCAGGCAGGGCATTGAGCCCACCTGCATATCTGTGGGACCCAGAATTTAGCTGGCTCTCCAAGTGACATGGAGCAGGGAGGGAGCAGGGAATTCCTCCCAGAGCCATGAACAAGCCTGAGCCTTTGCCTGATGCTGCTGCTGCCATGGGTGAGCCATGGCATTGCTTGATTTCTGTGTTACAGTCAGGACAGAAGGCTGGGATGTGCAGGGCCAGGCAGGCTGAGTGCTGTCCTGCTGCTGAGTCACCCTGTGCCCAGTGGCACAGCGATCCCTTCCACCAGGGTCTTCAGGGACAAAGGCACTGGGCCTGCGCCAGCTGACGTCAGCCAAAACAGCCCAGCTTGGACAGAGCTGAGGGTCACCAGGTGTGCTCAGGAGGAGGGGGGGCTGCCCAGGCAAAGGGAACCCTCATGAGGGGTTCCCCCGCAACAGGCACCCTCCTTCAGGATGTCCTTTGCAGCTGTCATGGGTTTGTTCAAGGTCCTGAGAGTATCTGACCTGACCCACCGCTTGTCCAGGAAACTGTACTGGGGGTTTTCAGATGGACTTAGAAACTCCCCTTTCTGGGAGGTTTTGAGGAGCTGGTCAGGGATTTCTGATGCCCAGTATACTTCCTGGCCAAGGGGGAGCCTGAGGAGACAGGGCAGAGCCTGCTCTGCCTCGGGATAACTTGGGTACCTCATTCTGCTTTTAGGGTGATGGGGATCAGAGAAGGGCTAGGGCTGCTCCAGGCAGGGTCACCGTCCAGCTGTGCTCTCCACATGCCTGGAGCAAGAAGGGTTAACAGAGTGCCTCCCCCTCTATAAATACCACGTATGTATGTCCCACACCCCACGAGCATGAGCTGGGAAGGCTATTTTGGTTGAGTGCCTGCTGCTTTGGGAATGTGTCGGAGCGAGGACAGGGGCTGACGTCACCGTCACTGGGGCTCGGACCCAGCACCTGCTCGGGGTCACTCAGCAGCACTCCCTGGCCAGTGCTCAGCCCCCCATGTCAGAAAGAGTTTGGGTGGTGGGTCAGTACAAGTACACTCAGGGCAGGGACCCCTCCATCTCAACCCCGCTCCAGGGCCCTTCCTTGCTCACTTTCTGGATTGGGGGGGCTGGAGTCTGGCCCCACATGGAGACCTGAGCCTGGTGCTCTTGCCAGGGGGTGGGTCAGGGCATCATCAGGGACCATTTGGGGTGCTCAAGACCAGTTTGGGGACCATGGCTACCTGGCATGGGGTTTGGCCCAAGGGGGTCAAGTGATCCCGTGAAGGTTCCCTTCTTTCCCTTCATGGCGTTAGCCTAGGCTGTCTGTCTGTCCAGGCTCTCTGTGGGTGGCACCACAGCCTGATAGGGGGTTCACCAACAGTCTGCCCCACTTGCTCCCCTCGCACCCCCAGGGACGGGGCAGAGCATGGGGGCCGGTGTCAAGGCCTCACCAGGGAACTCTGGGGGTGCCCAGGGGTTCTTGTCTGCCGGGGGGTGTGGGCAGGTGAGGGGCAGTGGGCGGGGGCTGCCGGCCATCTCCCCCGCGGCAGCATCCCCCAGCTGCCCGGCAGCAGGAGGGGCGGGTGATGTCAGCAGGATACAAATAGCGGCGCGCGGTCCCCTCCCGACGCCTCTCCGAGCTGTGCCGGCCGCTCGCCAGCCCTCTGCCTGCTCCCTGCTCCGGCCTCGCCTCCCCACGCCGCCACCATGAGCCAGTCCTACTCCTCCAGCCAGCGGGTCTCTTCCTACCGCCGCACTTTTGGAGGCTCCCCGGTCTTCTCTCGTGCCTCCTTCGGGGGCAAGGGCAGCAGCGGCAGCTCCGTCACCTCCCGCGTCTACCAGGTGTCCCGCACCTCGGCCGTCCCCAGCCTGTCCACCTTCCGCACCACCCGTGTGACGCCCCTGCGCTCCTACCAAAGTGCCTACCAGGGTGCTGGCGAGCTGCTGGACTTCAGCCTGGCCGATGCCATGAACCAGGAGTTCCTCCAGACCCGCACCAACGAGAAGGTGGAGCTGCAGGAACTCAACGACCGTTTTGCCAACTACATCGAAAAGGTGCGCTTCCTGGAGCAGCAGAATGCCCTCATGGTGGCCGAGGTGAACCGCCTGCGGGGCAAGGAGCCCACCCGCGTGGCCGAGATGTACGAGGAGGAGCTGCGGGAGCTCCGGCGCCAGGTGGACCTGCTCACTAACCAGCGGGCTCGTGTGGAGGTTGAGCGTGACAACCTGCTCGATGACCTGCAGAAGCTCAAGCAGAAGTGAGTGGGGAGGGGGGGGCCTGGAGAGTCCCTGTGGGCATCCATCCGTGCATCTCCATCCCTAGGGGTGGGTGGGGGCGGAGCTCGCCCTGGCAGCCCCTCAGGTGCTTACTGCTATCCTCGTGCCTCATGCTCAGAGCCCATCATGACCCCAGTACTCTGTCCCCCTTGACCACTTTCTGGTTGCCCAGGCAGCACCCAGAGGGTAGAGTGGCTCCCATAGCAGGGGTGTCCCCTATGCCCTCCCCTGCAGTGAGGCTGAGGCCAGGCTGTAACACCACAGGACACCCAGATTTGGGAGATCAACGTGCACCTCACCCTGGGGTCCCCATCTCTGCTCACACCAGGGAGGGCTGCCCATGGGTGAGCTGAGCTCTGTGGGATAGATGGACAGACAGATGCAGCCAGGCAGGCAGAAGTGAGGGGACAGATAACCCAGGGAGGGTGCTCCATCAGCTCCAGATGTGAAGGAGGGAGGGGAGGAAGTGTCTGCATTTCTGCAGGCCAGGGATGCTCCAGGCCTGCCCTGAGTGTCCAGGGTGCCCTGTGAGCAGTGGGAGACCCCAGAGATGCTGTGAACCTGGCTGGTGCTGGGGAAGAGAGCGGGGATTATCCACAAGGGTGGCCAGGCTGAGGGAAGCCCCAGGGACTGATGAGCGTGGGCAGATACTCAAGGGGAACTGTATGTTCTGATGATGGTCTGCACCTTCCCTCCTAGACCCTGTGCCCTGGGGACGCCATTCCCTCGGGGTGGCACAGTCTGCTGCCTCCTTCTGTAACCCCAGCCACCACCACAGACAGCCTGCTCTGGGGTCCTCCCTGATGCTGGGGAGCTGGTGGTGGTGGCATGAAGGAACTCTCAGTGACAGGGGAGGAAGAGGGCCCAGAACAAACGGGTGTTGGGTTTCTGCTACCCCATGTGCCAGCACCACTTAGGCGCCTCCACTCCTCCCCCCTGCCTTTCCACTGACGTGCAGCCTGCGGTATTGTCCCCTTCCTTGACACAAACCTGGACCTCTAGCCCTGACCTGAGCCTCCCCCACAGCAGTCCCCATTTCACACCCCATCCCACAGCATTGCTGAAACCTGTCTGTGCTCCTGCTTTCCTTGGGCTAGCTCAGCTGGTGGCCATCTCTTGGACCCCCTCTGTCAGATCCTGCACCCTGTCCCCCCAGCTGCTGGTCACTCTCCCCTATAAGGGCTGGGGCAGTGCGCGTGGCACTGAGCTGACCTCATGTCTTTGTGATCTCTCCGGCGTTGACTATAATAGGGAATGGGAGGAAGAGCCCCTGGCCCCCCGCCAGTCCTCTGCTGCCTGCTGGGAACACAGGACAATCTTTTTTCTTCCAACTGGGCCATGCTGGGCTTAAGGACAGCTCAGGGGGACATCAGCATGGAGGGACGGAGCTTCCTCCAGACCCCCCTAGCCTCCCTTCTCTGCCTACAGGCTGCAAGAGGAGATCCAGCTGAAGGAGGAGGCCGAGAACAACCTCGCTGCCTTCAGAGCTGTGAGTACCTGTCCCCTTAGTGTGGCATGGGAACCCTACCCTCCTTCCCACCCCCTTCTCTCCCCAGCAGCCTGGCCCCAGTACCAGGGCATAGTCCCAGACACAGCTTTACACCTTCCAGCCCTCATGCTCTCCCTGCAACCCCCCACTATCCCTCATTCTGTGTCTCTCCCAGGATGTGGATGCAGCCACACTAGCACGCATTGACCTGGAAAGACGTATAGAGTCCCTGCAGGAGGAGATTGCCTTCCTCAAGAAGGTACACGAAGAGGTAGGTCAGAAGTGGCACCCTTTTCCAATGGCACTCACAGGGCAGGGAGAATGGAGTGGGTGCCCTGAGATGTCACCTTGTCCATGCAGGAAATCCGGGAGCTGCAGGCACAGTTGCAGGAGCAGCACATCCAGGTGGAGATGGACATCTCCAAGCCTGACTTGACGGCTGCGCTGCGGGACATCCGTGCTCAGTATGAGAGCATTGCTGCCAAGAACATCGCCGAGGCTGAGGAGTGGTACAAGTCCAAGGTGTGGGAAGCAGCGGGCTCTGGGCTGGCCCCGGCGCAGCGGGTTCCATCTCGGTGGCCATGCCCCTGAACATGGTCTCTCCCCAGGTGTCTGACCTGACGCAGGCAGCCAACAAGAACAACGATGCGCTAAGGCAAGCCAAACAGGAGATGCTGGAGTACCGGCACCAGATCCAGTCCTACACCTGCGAGATTGATGCCCTCAAGGGCACGGTGAGCTAAGGCCAGCATTGGGAAGATCCCCAGCTTCCCTGCAGGGACCTGCTGCTCCCAGGGTGCTCAGGGACCTCTGGGACATCTCTGGGGTGGGGGGGGGACTCTTCCCAGCTCTCTGAGTTGCTGCTGCAGGGGTCCTTGTACCCCACATTTGGGCTGCACCTCCCCCAGCAGTGGCCTGGGCTCCTGCAAAATGTTTTGGCAGACTCCTGGAATCAAAGTGCAGATTGTAAAATGTGACCCAGCCTGGGAGGCTCCAGGCAGGCGGGCACAGGGCTTGGGGTGTCTGGTTGCAGGCTGGCAAGGTGGTTGCAAACAAACAGGGCACAACAGTCCCATTCTGGCACAGTCATGGTCGGGGGAGTCAGCCAGCAGCTGCCAGTGCCACCCCCAGGCAGCTATCCAGTGCTTCTGCAGCTCTCTGTCCCCTCTTGCTGGGGAAGGATGGCTTTGCTGGGGGACCTGGGCACCAGGGTGCTGGGGTTGCCCAGTATGTACCCACCTTGCCCTCATGAGATGCTGTTGCCTAGTGCTGGGCAGTTGGAGGGTTACAGTCATTCACCATGGTCCCACATCAGCTGATCCCAGCCCAGGGCTGACCATGGCTCTCCCCAGGGTGCCCTGGCATCCCCAGTTCCCAGCCCAGGTGACCCCTGGCTCCTCTGGGTTTCCCCCCTCACTGAGCACCCCTATCTCTCCAGAATGACTCGCTGATGCGCCAGATGCGGGAGATGGAGGAGCGCTTTGCAGGGGAGGCCGGTGGGTACCAGGACACCATTGCCCGCCTGGAGGAGGAGATCCGGCACCTGAAGGATGAGATGGCCCGGCACCTGCGTGAGTACCAGGACCTGCTCAATGTCAAGATGGCCCTGGATGTGGAGATCGCCACATACCGCAAGCTGCTGGAGGGCGAGGAGAGCCGGTGAGTGGAAGGGGGGCAGGACAAGCCGGGGGCACCAGCAGGGTCAGCAGTTTTTTGGGGGTCCAACTTTGTGAGGACACACCTGAGGGCTATGGCTGGCTCTGCTAAGCTTTCCCCTCTGTGTTCCCACAGGATCAGCATCCCCATGCACCAGACCTTCGCCTCTGCACTCAATTTCCGAGGTGAGCCTCACTCCATGAGGAGGGGGACCTGGGATGAGTCCCCTGTGTTCCCCACTTTAGTGCAACTGTCCCTCCTGGGGGGCTGTAGCCAGGCTGGCAGGCTGGGGACACACAGGTGCCACACACCTTGTTTGGGTGTTGCTGTGAGCTGAGGGGGGGTTAAACCAAGGCTGCTGAAGCTCTTCAGTGACCCCAGCCCCACGGCTGTGGCCCCATACCACATACCACATATCCCTGTGGCCCCATCCCCTGTGTCTTCCCCCTGCAGAGACCAGCCCAGAGCAGCGGGGCTCTGAGGTGCACACCAAAAAGACCGTGATGATCAAAACCATCGAAACCCGTGATGGGGAGGTGAGCGCGGGTGGCACTGGAGGGTGGCCGGGAGGCAGGGGACCGAGGACGGCGCCTGTTCCCACACTTGGGGCTCTGCACGGCGTGGCGTCTCACAGTGCCTCTCTCTCCCACAGGTGGTGAGTGAGGCGACTCAGCAGCAGCATGAAGTGCTGTAGAGGAGGCTGCTCCAGCAGCCCACTGGCACCTTCTGTCCCTGCCTCCGTCCCTCCGCCATGCCCCCCTCCTGCCCCCCACCTCGCCTCTCGGCGCTCCCCCGGCACTGCCTGAGGAGTCTCCCCCATGCAGCTGCCTCTGGGGCCCCCCACACCCCCTGGGCTCTCTCCTCCAGCTTCAAAAGGCTCGCTCTGCTTTTGCAGCTTCGCAGTGACAACGCCAGCGTCAGGATCAGGCCAGGGCCGGGGGGCGGCAGGAGGGAGGGACGGGACAGGTGGGAGGGGCTGGGGGGAGCAGGTGGTGGCCTGGGCCAGCTCCACGGAGAGCCGGACGGTCCCAGCAGCAGGTTCTGGATCCCCCCACAGGCCCCTTCCCACGCTGGGCACAGGCTTGGGGTTCGTCCCACAAGAGTGGGGACCCATCTCCCTCCACCAGCACCGCTGCCCCCCTGGAGCTGGCACTTCTCCAGGTGCATGGCGGCGATGCTAGGGATGGGGAGAAGCTAGGCACGGTCTGGGCTGAGCCCCCTGTTCTCTGCCCAGCTCAGAGGGAGGGGGCCCCCAGCCTGCGTGTTCCCCCCAGCACAGGGGGCTCGGGCCCTTCGCTCCCCCCGGCCCAAGAGGCAGTCCCGTGGGGCGGAGGAGGGCAGTGCCCGCCCCTCCCCGTGGCGGGGACCCCCAGCAGCAGGAGGCTGCACGGGGCCAGGCTCATGAGCCGAGAGGGTACCCGTAGGTGGACACAGGAGAGAGGAGGAGAGAGTGAACGGGAGAGAGGGGGGAGAGAATGAGAGGAGCCCGAGAGAGGCCCGGGGGGCCAGGGCAGGCATCCCCCACCCTCGCCCCAATGCACCCCCACCCCACCACGTGTATGAGACTCTTCAGGCGGCTGAAATAAACAGCGGAGCATCACCCTGTCGTCTCAGTGTATCTCTGGGGCAGAGAGGGGATGGGGTGGTGCGGAGGCAGCAACGGGGGGAGGCATCACAAGGGCCAGGGGGATGGATGAGCCAGCAACCGTTTGGGCTGTCTCCTCCCTGGGCCCCCCCCAAAGGTGTGTGTCTCACACTGAAAGTTCTCGAGCATTTTGCTGCCTGAGGTGGTGGATTTCCCAGTTGCACTGGGTGGGAAAGTCCTGCTGGGACAGGGAACAGTGACAGCTAAGCCCTGAGCAGGTTCAAAGGGGCTCAGGGTGATGGTCTGGTATCTCCCATTCACCAGGATCACATACCATGTCGTGGTGGCTCTCAGCTCCACAGCCACCTCCTTTTTACCCCCACTTGGGACCTACACAAATCCACATCTGCCTAGGACTTTTCCAAGCCCCTCCAAGTGTCACCAACCTGCAAGCAAAGCCATCCTCATCCCTAAATGACCTCCTCCCCTGCACCCTTTGAGCATCAGACCCACCATCCTATACTTGCATCTCAGGCTCAACCTCCAGCCCCTCAAACTGCCAACACCATATGCTCTCTGCCTCCCAACACACATGTCCCTCTCCCTGTGCTCAGGTTGTGGGCATCTTGGCTTCAGCTCCTTCATCCCAGCAATGGGGGATGCTGCAGCGGAACCCAGAGCTGAGCATCCAGGATTGCTCATGATTGTTCCGCCCTGGGAGATGTTGGAGGATCCACAAAACTGTGCAAGGCAGCACATGCCAGGGAGGGCAGTGGGCTTGGCAGGGAGTGATGTTTTAGGGACAAGGCATCTGCTACTGCCAGCAGTGGGGAGCGGGCTGGGGGCGTCCCTGATGGAGAGGCCGGCGTGGCAAACCCCAGCTGGGAGATGTTGGATCTCAAGGGATATCTCCAGTAGGTGGCCCTGTGACATCGAGGACAGTCCCCAGGTTGCCTTGGGTTGTGATGACAGCTCCCACCCTGCCGGCCCAGGCTGGCCGTGCCAGAGTTCAACCCCTGGGGGCAGGGTGGGGACAAAGCATTTTTTTGCCTGCAGGACATGGAGGAGGCCCCCAGGCCTCTTCTGTGGCTGGCTCAGCCACTCTGCAGCCAACCTGTGGGTCTAGCAAGGCATCCCACTTCATTGTGCCCCAGCCAACCAAGTTGGGAAATCCTGGGATTTTCTCCTTGCTAGCGGTGCTCCACTAATGCTGGCACCTTTAGGCTGGTGGCAGTGGGCTGTGCCAAAGCCGTCGGGGCTGGCCTGCAGCTGGGCAGCACCGTGTCGTGTCGCTGGCATCCTGCTCACGCAGATTTACAGCCCCTGGCGAGGGTGGCTGGGGCCAGGCGCCGAGGGGTTGCCACGGCTCCAGGAGATGGGGGAAGCCCTGCTTCGCCCAGGGACGGCCAGGCAGCATCTGGCACAGACCGTCCCCGACTGCTCGCTGCCTGGAGCCCGGCGTGTAGTAGCTCCCACAGGGTGCCCCAAAGCCGAACCGCTCCAGCGGGGCTGGCCAGGAGCCACACCGCCCAGGACAGAGGCAGGGCCCCAGTGAGAGAAATGGAGTCTTGATGTGTTTGCAGCCTGCCGGGCAGGGAGGATTTGTGGTGATCAGGGATGCTGGGATCCCCACCTCTGCTGTCTGCTGGGAACGGAGCTAAGGGGCCCTGAAGGGCTGGCTCCTGCCCGGGGTCTTGCGTTGCAGGAAGCATGACGGTGTCCTTTCCCTCCACATGCCGTCAGGGTCTCTCTCTGCCCTGATCCAATGACACTGCCAGAGAAGGGGAAGCGGGGGGAGGAAGGCTGGGTCCCCCCCGAGGCTCTCAGCTAATATGGAAAGGTGCTGGCCCTTTTCTATCTTTGCAAGTGGAGCTGGGCTGCAGGGACGGGGCAGCAGGCACAGAGAGGGGGAGCCCGGCCAAGGAATGTGACATATCAGAGGCAGCTGCCACTTCAGGAGAGGGGGCAGAGGGAGCGCAGCTCGCCGGGGGCTGCGCGGGACGGGACGGGTGAGGGGGGGGACGCCACGGCCCCAGCACGGGGACGGCTCAGCGAGCGGGCAGCACCCGCGGGACTCGCACCCAGGCCGGCGAGGAGCAGGTGCCGAGGCGCTGGGTGGGCTTGGGGTTGCAGCAGAGCACGGGCTGTGAGTGCCGCACTACACCGGGCTCTGGGTCAGTGGCGGCTGGGCGAGCAGGAACCCGAGTCCCAGCCTAAATATAGTGCCTCGCTTGCCCACAGTGCTGCGACCTTTGGGGCTGCAGCCTGTGGGGGGAGGCACCGCACCGGACGGCATTTGGACTGGGGGGTCGCCGCTGCCCCAGCGCCCCAGTCGGGCAGCCAGCTCCCCCAGACGGCAGGCAGGGGGAGAAGAAGGGCACAACGTGCTGGTTTGGGGTGACGGGGGTCGCGGGTGGTTGTGGGGGAGCCGCAGACTATGCACCGGGCTCAGGGACGCAGCGGCACGAGTAGGGCTGGTGGGGAGCCTCGGGCAGCCCCGCCGAGCCCTGGCATCCCCCCGAAGCGCGCCAAGGTCACAGCAGAACCGGGGCCGCCCCAGGAGGGCTCAGCTCGCCTGGCAGCGCCGTGTTTTGTGAGGAAACTGAAGAATGCAGCGATCGGCACCGGCTGTGACATCCGGCTGCGAGTGGCCGTGGTGGGCAACCCCCGGCCCAGCCTCCGCTGGTACCGAAACGAGGAACAGCTGGCCCAGGGTGAGGAGGAGTATGGCACCCTCTGGATCCGGGACAGCAAGAAGGAGGATGCCGGTGTGTACACATGCGTCGCTGAGAATGAGCAGGGAGAGGCCATGACCAGTGCAGTGTTGGCCATCATTGACATGGAAGGTAAGGGTGACGTGGCCACCAGCACGGCCGTGCTGGCACAGACCTTGGCACGGGTTTGCCGAGGGTGGCAGCGGTGCTTTGCAGGTTCTTGCTGCAGTGCGTGCCCTGGGGCCAGACAGGGCTGCTGAGCTTTGCTGTACCTCCCCTGCTGCAGGCTGTGGTGCCCGGTGCCGGCAGCACTGGGATAGTTTTCCAGCCTGGAGCGAGCATGTGGCTGCAGTACCCACTGCCAGGCCAGACTGGGTGCCAGGACTGGGCACAGAGGTGTTGGGAGCATGTGATGCCAAGCCTGCTCGGGGCAGGAGGAGAGAGAGAGAAGAGAGAAAGAAAAAGAGAGAGAGAGAGAGAGATGGGGACTGGGCATACGACACCGGTGATACCACCCACCACAGCCACCAACACGGTCCTCAGTACCCCCCACCGGCTGCCCACGGGCAGACTCCTGCAGGATCACTGTAATAGCTTTCCCAGGTATTGGAAATGCACTGGGTGAACTCTAGCACCAACGGGGCTAGGAGGAGGAGCCTAACATGTGGGAGGTGGGACTGACAAGTAGGTGGACCCTGTGACCTGCGGTGGGTGGGACCTGGTGGTTAATTAGCCAGGGCAAATTAACAAGCCTTTGCTCATCCCCGTGGCAGCTCGTCTGCTCATCACCATCACCCCTGGGTGTAGCAGCCAGAGAGGGAGTGTATGGGGACTGCTGCCCTTACATGGGTGGGCTTTGTCCTGCAGGTTTGGGGCTCAGCCCCCTCTGCCCCATCGTCATGGAATCATGCAGTCACAGAATCATAGAATTATTTATGTTGGAAAAGGCCTCTAAGATCATCAATCCAACCCTTAACCCAGCATCGCCAAGTCTACCGTTAAACCATGTCCCTAAGTGTCGTATTTACTTGTTTTTTGAATACCTCCAAGGATGGTGTCTCCACCACTTCCCTGGCCAATCTGTTCCACTACTTGACAACTCTTTTTTCTTTTGGTGAACAAATTCTTCCCCATGGAGGATGGATGCTGCCTCCCTAGGACACTGAAGGCCTGAGTGTTGGGGAGCGTGGAGGCGGGTGGCACTGCTCTGAGATGTGAGATGTGCTGTCTGCATGGGGACAGTGAGGATGGGGAGTGAGGGAAGCAACATTGAGCCCTGAGGCTCCAGGGAAGGACCTGCACCTGAGACTCTGCAGCACAGGGGGCACACCAGAGAGGCTGCACCTTCAGCAGGGGACTGGATGACTGGCAGGTCAGAAGGAGCCTTCACAATGCTGAAGGGGAGCACTGAGCCAGGAGTCTGGAGAAGTGGTGTTTGGAGGATGGAGGAAAGTTTATATGCAGGTCAGGAGCCTGGTGGGGTGGCAGGAGGAGCAGGGAACTGTGCAGCAGGGGTTCTGCCTTGCAGTGAGTCTGTGTAGAGTCACTGCATCACGCCTTTGGGGACTGTGGCAGGGTGCAGTTGGATGTGGGGTGAAGTGTGTGCAGAATGGGAGACATGCACTGCTCCGGGGGACAGGCAGCCTGTTCTGGGGGGACAGCAGGGGAGTCACGCTGTTTTCATGCTCTGTTGTGCAGCTGCACCTCTCCATGGGCACACCAGTCTGGGCCCCACTGCTGCTGCCCAGCAGCACAGCACAGTCTGATTTCCCTAGGTGCCCGTTCCCGTTGTGCTGACGCACTCTTCCCTGCTCCCAATTCCCAGCCCTCACCACCGCCTTTCTGGGGCAGCTGAGGGAGGGACGGAGCAGCCAGGATTGCCTAACGTGCAGTGTGAATGTCACCCTGCCCTGGGCACTCCTCCCAGCAGCCTCTTGGCCATGGATGTGCCACCATTGAGCAAACAGCCACCCAAAAAGGCATCCCTGGGCCAGAGACACCTCTGGAGCCGTGCAGGCTCTGAGGCACTGGGTTGAGCGGGGACCAGGGCAGCCCCCGGTGTGGCTTTGTCACTGTGCAGCAGAGAACTGTCTTTGTGGTGTGCTGTGGCAGTGCCAAGAGAGTGCCACATCCTGCCGGATGCTGAACAGGTCTCCAGGGATCATGGGAGTTCCACTCGTAGCTCTGCCATCCTTGTACTGGGAAGGGACACCCCATCCTTGTTCCCTGGGGCAGTCTGTGAGTTAGGTAATCAGACACTTATAGGGCAAGAGGGATGTGTGCAGGGTCCCTGGCCAGGATAAAGTCTTTCTCTGGACTTCGGATCCCAGGCCCCTGTGTCTGGAGGTGTTGGAATGCCCTTGCTTCATTGGCAAGATCAGCTCTTTCTCTGGACTTGGCATCCCTATCCTCTGTGTCTGGAGGTGTTGTGGTGTCCTTGCTCCATCTGACTCTGGCAGGTAGTGGTCTCTGGAGGGCACAGAGCCCTTTTTCACTCTAGTGCACTGCCAGGCTGAAAATCTCTGTGGGGCCAGCACTGGCTGTCCCCAAGGTGGCTCAAGTCCCTGCTGGTGGCCTGGGGGGGCTCCACACTGCCCATCTCTGTACTCAGCCTAGGAAGCTCCTCCTGCACCAGCTCAGCAGTCCCCCTTGCTCACACAAGCCCGATTTAGCTCCTCTAATCTCCTGCCCTGAATCTGTCGCTCCACCCCACTAATGATTTTCTCCTGCTCTTCTCCCAGGTTCCCTGAGTGCGTCAGTGCTCACTGTGGGGAGTGGGGAGAGCATGTGTGGGGCTGGCCAGGCAGCCAAGTGTGGGGGCTGCCAGGGACACACCATCCCCACTGTCCCATGCTGTCCCCCCGTACCCCACTGCGCTGCCCCTCTCCTGCTGCAGGTTCTCCCTAATGCCTCAGCTCCATAGGTGCAGGTGGAGTGCATTGACCCTTCTCATACCAGCACCAGGCTGGTCCAGGGGCTTCCCAGGTCCACCCAGGTAACCTCCAGATCCTTCCAGCCAGCCCTGGCCCCTACCATAGCTCCATTGCTCCTAGACTTCCTAAGCCTTTATCACGTCTCAGCTTCATCTCCTGAATTTTTCCCCTGTAAACTGGATTATCACCAGAAATCACCTCTTAAGAACCTGAGCTAATCTCCTTTTAGAGCCCAGCCCTCATTCACTGTGCCAGCACTGCCTGATCCTCCCCACCCAGGCTGCCTCTCCTTTCAAGGTTGGATGTGTCCATCTTGGGATCCCAGTGCAGGATCTTTCTCCATTCCCCTCCACCTGCACTCAGCAATCAAACCATCTTGGAGCCTTTCCTCTGCCCAGGAAACAGCCTGCACCAACCTGGATTTGGGGGCAGGAAAGGGGGCAGAAACTTACTGTATGTGGTGGCCGTACACGAACCCTTCCTGAGTGAGGAGTTACTCAGGTGGGGCAATGTTGGCATAATTTTTCAGTTGATGGTGCATGGCAATGGCAGTGGAGCCCACGGGGGATGGCTGTGCTCACTGTGTTCCTGGTGGCTCAGCATCCCTTTATCTCAGTGCCTAATTTTAGTCCCATAGTTTGCAGCACCGTGCCGATGTTTAATGCCCCAGAGTGGCTCCCACCTCTGCCCCCATCCACCTGGGCAGGGGGCTGGTGTGGTGGCCACGTGTGCCAGATTCCCATCCCAGGGTCTGTCGGAGTGAGACGTCTGCTCCCAGTGAGCGGGGTGGTGAGTGCAGCTGTCCAGTCAGTCACCTCCACCCCTGCCCTCTTGCCCGCTGCTGGAGGGTTATTTTTGCTGAGGAATGTGCCATCCCCTCAGATTCTGGCAGGCTGCAGGGCTTGTGTTACAGTCAAGAGGCCGAAACCCAGGCCTGCAGTTGGGTAAATATAGCACCAGTATTCGGGACTGCATGAGGGGACGACAGCCTCTTCCTTCTTCCAGGGTTGCCCATCACTCCCATTGCCCTTCTTGCCTCCTGACACCAGGCTGCAGGCTTGTGCCCTGGCATGGTAGCACTGGGAAGGGGCCGGTTGCTTCCACCCTGCTGCCTGCACTCTTGCCTGCTTTCCCCCACAGTATGCAGCCCCTCACTCCCAGCTAGGGGGCATGTTGGAGTTTGGCAGGGCAGGGATGTAATGCCTTGTGCCATCCTGCTCCATGTCCAGACACCCCGAGCCAAAGTCACATTGCTGTTTAGCATCCCCGTGTTCTCCGCCTGCACTTAGCGCTGTGTGCTCAGGCATCCTTCTTGTGGCAGCAAGAGAGGTGAAGCTGGAGAGGACACTGGGGTGTCCCAGCCCTTGGGAGGGGGGAGACAGCACAGCATTGCTCCTCCACGGGGTGAGGAAGATGCCGTGGTGCTGCCCTGCCTGGTCACAAGGGACATTCTGCTGCTGTATTTATTTTTCCTGGGGACAGAGCTACGGAAAGTCCCCACCTACCCAGGCTCCCAGCACATCCCCACCTCCCGCCGACCATCCCCAGCAGCTCCAGGAGGTGCAAACACATGAAAGATTCATGTCCAGACCTCCTCCTGCTCGAGACGCCGCATGCACACACTGCCATCAATTATTCAAGCACTGAGGCAAGGGGGCTGCTGGCTGGGACCAGGGGCAGGGGGCTGGTGCCAGGGCAGAACTGTGGCACCGGGTCAGGATCTGTGCAGAGCAGCCAGGAGGCCCAGCAAGGTGTGGAGGGCTGTGCTTCTTGGAACAGTGGAATTAATGCTGCATTTTGAGCAAGTGTTTGCTGTCTGCTTTGCTTGGCTTGGGGCTGATTTGTGCCCAGCAAGCAAAGCTGGAGCTGCGTGGCAGTGGGGCCACCTGCTCCAGGTCTGCTTCTTGTCCATGCCCCACCTGCACTGGCCACCGTTCTCTCTCCTAGTAGGTCCCTGACCTGCAGAGGAGCAGGGCATTGTCAGGGCTGCCCCTGGGCTGGGGCAGGGCAGAGGGGCAGCCCTAGTTGCAGGCGGCCATCACCTCCCGTGGGACACCTTCTGCAGTGACTTCAGCTTTGCCCTGGTGGGGGAATTTGCAGATGCTGCTGCCACTGAAAAGGACTTTTGGTGCCTGCAACAGGCACAGCCTCTTGGAGGTGACCCAGCTATTCCCAGGGGTTCTGCATCTCTGGGACAGCTCAGAGTCACTCCTGAAGCTTTTGCTGAGTGATGGCTACAGAGTCACAGTTGCTGGGAAGAGCTGTGTTCCCAACCGGCCAGGAGCTGTGACCAATGGGCAGCAGATGTAGGATAGTTGGAGGACATACAAGTGACTGTTTTGGCTGGAAAAAGGTAGTCCTTCCTGGGGCCAGCCCTGGGGCTGTCTTTGTAGGTGCTTTGGTGACCCTCACCCTGGCACCACTGTGTGACAAGTCCAAGCCTTGGTGCTTCTTCCCAGCATCCCTGATGAGACTTTCAATCCCACTTGAGTGTGAAAAGGAGGCAGAGGCTGTGTGTCTGCAGCAGGACCACAGGCATGCACAGACAGGGTGAGAGTACCTGGCAGGGAAGCCCTGGGTGCAGGTACCCTGACATACACGAGACCCGCAGTTCACCTCTTTACCCAGGTCTGGCTCAAGGGTACCCAGTTCTGTCCCCAACCAGGGCTGGGGGGGGCCAGCAGAGACCTCTGTCTCTGACAGGAGATTCCCTTAATGCCAGCTGTAGCATTTGTAGGACTTGTCTGACGTGCAGGGTCTCCACGGAAACCCCGAAGCATCACTCGAATTGTGGGACTGACAGAAATGTTGTATAAACAGCTCCTTTTGTACTGGGTAATTTGCAAGTTATTATGGAGCCATGAAAAGCCTCACGCTTGGAGTTATGAGCTGGGAGGGGAAGCAAAGAAAAGCTACCAGAGCTGCCAAGCATCATGGGGAGCATGATGCCTGTGAGCTGCTCTTTGTGGAGCACCTGGCTCCCCAGGGGATAGGTGAGCAGCATGGGGACAAGCACTGGGTGGGGAGGCCTCCAGCGGTGTCCCCATGAATGCTCTGCAGTGGGAAGGGGCAGCTCAAACAGATGGTGAGGCCAGGACCTTGGCAGCCTCTCCAAGGGCCTGGAAAGGGGGACGATGAGTGCTGCAGAGCTTGGTGAGTTATCAAGAGCTATGGGGCACCAAGAGCTGTGTGGGGCATGGCATGCAAGACAGGACGCACTGAGGCTGTGGGGCTGGGACTGCCCCTCTGGCTTATTTCTGGCATCACCCAGAAAACTGGCACAGGCCAGCAGGGCTCGGGATGGTCAGCTGGGGAAGGTGTGCCAGGGTTGTGCCAGCACCCCAGGAGCACTTATTGGTATTAATGTCCCTGACCAGCCTCACTGGGGACTCCCACCCACAGCTTCTGTCCATGTCCCAGGAGCCCCATCACAGCTCAGTCCTGGGCACAGAGTTCTGCTCTGAGCTCTGCCGCGGGTCCTCATCCCAGCACGAAGGTCTTGTGTGTGTCATGCCACATGGACAGGGACAGCAACATACCTTGCCAGGTCAGTCTTGTCCCCCATCAGCCACAGGGCTGGGCAGTCCAGCCCTGCAAACTCATGTGGGTTCTGAGGCACCCAGGGGGCAAGGTACAAGGTTTGCCTTGGCACCAGCACTGGGACTGGAGGCTGTGTGGTTTGCCAGGGGAATTCATGTGAAGCACTGTGCCCATAGTAGCTCCTGTCCATGTCCATGTGCTGTGACCCACACCCATGCCTTGGGAAGGGGATCTTTCTGCATTACTGATGACTGGAGGATGTGGGGGACTGAGCAGAGGCTGGCAGAGTGATAGTGAGCCTGTGTCTTGGCTGAGCAGTGCCATGGCACACTGCAAATGTGCTGCTGGGTACAGGGTTGTGGCAGCTGTGGCACTGGGGATGCCCTCTTTGGGGACACTTTGGGGACAGCACACAGCACTGCTGTGTTGTGTTGTTGCTATCCCATTTGGTCTGCGTGTGGGGCTGTGGTGGGGGGCTGTGTCCTAAGAGAGAAGCGCAATTCCTGTCCTGGGCAGTGGGGCAGGATGGACAGGTGAGAGGGAACACTGGTACAGCTGCACTGCCTGGCAGGGGGCTCGGACCCCTGGCTGCCGTGTAGACATAGCCGGAGGTGGAGAGACCATGTACCCGCCTCAGACACGCCCCTCCCTCCCCTCTACGACAGTGGCCCTCGCCCCCCACCACCTGTGCCCTGCCTGTCCCCCCACCGCTGTCACTGTGTGCCAGGGCTGGCGGGGAGGCGGAGGCGGAGGCAGGCGGGGGAAGGATGGAGGGAGGAGCACTCCAGTGATGCTTCATGCTCACAGCTCCAGTCCTCCCGAGAGCCCAACCTGGCGAGCCCCTTCCTCTCCCTCCACCGTTCCCGGCTGTCGGTGGTGAAGGATGCTCGGAGCATCGCTTGCTGCCGCGACGTGCTGACAGCGGGGACCCCGCCGGGAGCGGGCTGCCGTCCTGCCGGGCCTGAGTCCGTGTCACCGGGCCAGCAGGGCTCTGCAGAAGCATGAAGAAGATCTGGGTGAAGAAGCGTTTCCAGGTAAGGGCTCCAGGCTGCCGAGCCGGCGGGTGCCGGGAGAAGGGAGCAGTGCCGAGAGCGGCTGGGGATGGGAATGGATGCTGATGGAGACGGGAATGGGGATGCGAATAAGGATGAAGATGGGAGTGTCCCTCCAGCCCTTCCGTGGCCCCCTGGGAGCTCCCCAAGGCTTTGCAAAGCAGCAGCTTTAGCCTCGCCTGCAGAGCTGCCAGCTGCTTGCCTGGCCTCACCAGCCCGGGCAGGAGGGGCAGAGGGCAGGGGCTCAGCACCTCCTCTGCCAACACCCGGGCTGGGACCCCCGCCAGGGCTTTCCCCACGCTCCTCTCTTCCCTCTCTGCCCTCTGGAGTCGGGGCAGCAAATGGAGGCTGCTCCATGGCTCCCCCCAGCCCCACTGCCGGTGGTCACGGAGCTGGAGACGAGGCTTTGCATGCGTCATCCCCTCCGCGTCAGGAGCATGCCTGGCACAGGCAAGGCTCCTTCGCGGGCCCGCCGCACGCTCCGCTGCCGAGCAAGGAACAAGGACGTCACTTGGCCTCAGCGGGCGGTGGAGGATGGGGAACAGACTTCCAGGAAGCCCCCCGCCCCCAATTCCCCGGGGACACGAGCCCGATGCGGGTGCATAGCCTCCCCGCTGTCACTGTGCCTGGTGGCCCAGAAGGGACTGGGAAGGGGCTGTCACGCGCAGCACCTTCCCAGGGGTGGAAGATGCACGATGGGACACAGGTCCCCAGGGAGAGAAGGTGCTGAGGGTCCCTCTGGGGCAGGGTGGCATGCACAGCCTGACTGCCCCATCTGCATTCGGGGACAGCAAGTCCAGGGGCTTGCCCGTGTGGCAGGGCAGGGTCCTGCACCGCTGGCTGAGCACAGGAGGGGTATTGGAACAGCCACGGCAGCTGTGTCTCTGCACCAAGCAAGTCACTCACTCCCTCCCCACCTCGTTCCATCCCTGCTCCCTGTCTGCCTGTCTCACACAATAGGCAGCAGTGCCATGTGGTGCTGGGCTCCACGTGGTAGGTGGTGGCAAGCTCCATGGTCCCATGAGATCCCTCACTCCCCGTTGGCCCCATGGCCACGGTGAGGGATGCCCCATGCCTGGGCCGG
This sequence comes from Hylia prasina, assembly GCA_013397195.1. Classification (NCBI taxonomy): domain Eukaryota; kingdom Metazoa; phylum Chordata; class Aves; order Passeriformes; family Sylviidae; genus Hylia; species Hylia prasina. The sequence goes on from VYXD01016282.1 coordinate 517,023, forward strand.
CGCAGGACCCCAGCCTGGGCAGGTGGATCCATGCCTGGCACAGGGGAAGGAAACAACTCCAGGTCTCACCCAGCTGCCTTGTAGTGCAGGGTTGAAGGTGGGTGTGGATCCCAGCCAGCTCTTCTCTCTACTCCAGGCTGGGTAGGCAGAGTGTGCTCCTGGGGCTCCTCCACCCCTTTTTCCAAGATGCAAATGAAATCCCACACAGGAGGATTATCCCCACTCTCTGTGTGTCCCCTTCATGAAGACTGTGACCCCACACCAAGGTGAGCTGCTCCTGCTCCCTTTCCACCTCCTGGCCTGGGGCTGACCCTGCGTCACCCAGCACTTGCTCCCTAGTGGGCTGCAGGTGGGTGCTGTGCTTGAGGTGGGTCCAGTCTGCGGGGTGCCCTGATCCTACAAGGTGCCCTGATCCCTCAGGGTGCCCCAATCCTTTAGGGACCTGTTGAGAGGTGAAGGAGAGGGTCTCAGCCCCTCTGTAGCTCTGGGCAGTGGAGCCCAGCCCAGGCCCACTGGGTGCAGTCACCATATCTGATGGGGAGCCGATGGCGCCTGTCCCTGGGGAAGCCACAAGAGTACCCGATAATGGCACTCAATTGCATTTTCATTTTTTAATGGGGGAATTATCCGCCGATGGTGCAGTTAATCACTCATCTTTCCCTGGCCTGGAAGACGGGCTGCCAGCCAGAACCAGCACAGTCAGCCGAGGAGGGGAGGTGAAGCCTGGCTCAGCCTGAATACAAATGTGTCTCGTGCAGCCGCTGCCCTCTGGCCAGCACTGCATGCAGGCAGGGGGTTGGTGGGAACCCCTGAGCACTGCCCATGTGCAGGGTCTGCCACTGCAGTGGCAGCAGCTTTGGGGCTCGTGAAATGAGCCTGCTGCCCTTCAAGGGCAACTAACTGCTCTCCATGCTTGGCTGTCCATCTCTGGTGGCTGGCTGTCCCTGGGGTCTGGCTGTCTGTGGCCTGCTTGGGAGCTGGAGGGGTGGCAGGGCAGGAGGAGCTGGGCGAGCGAAGGGCTTCAGGACCGTTGGGTGTCCAGCCCTGGACTCCACACTGGGGAGACAGGGCATGGGCCATCAGTGTCCTGGGGAGACCCTGTCACCCAGACTGGCTGGGAAGGATGCTCAGCCCTGGCAGTCCAATCCTGTCTGTCTGCACTCCACATTCCCACTCCTGCCTGCCTTGGAGATCACCCTGTCCCTCTGTTTTCCTGGGATATGGCGTCAGTGCACACCGGGTCTGGCAGACAGGCTGCCCTCAGCTGGTCCCTTCCCTGGCATGCAAGTGCCCAGCCCTGGGCTGCAGCACAGAGGGCAGCCAAGTTGGCAGGGAGCTCCTGGTGCTTCCACCCCATGCTCGGGGGCGGAACACCTGCCTGCCCAGACGGCATGAGTGAGCGCGGCCCCTGTGCCTCCAGCCCCGCACCAACAGGCCAGTCCCGCGCTGCCAGGCAGCCTCTCTCAACTGGCATGGCCTCTACAGGGGATGGAGGATGCTGTCCCTGTGCTGGCACAGTGGCCATGGTGGAGTCTGGGCCAGTGCCTGGAAGACATTTTGCTGGCCAAAATCCCCATGCTGGCTGGGTGGCTTTGAAGGGGCTGCAGAGCACTTGGGCAGCAGCCTAGGCAAAGACTTCTCTGCAGGCTGTACCAGCTGCAGGCAGCACTTCTGGGGCATCGGGGATGCCCAGGACTGTCACTCCTGGGCTTGGGCTGCACCACAGGGCTGGGGTGCATAGTGCCATCACCAAGGGGACTGTGTGTGCGTGCATGCGCACAGGTGCATCTGAGTGTGCGTGGCTGGGCATGCGCTACACGTGCCCACCTACACCCATCCATCTCTGCGTGTGCGCGGGGGCGTGTGCCCGTGGGGACCCGTGGGTGTGCAGCCAGGGTGCATGTGAGCGGTGGCAGGTGTGCCCTGCCAGTGGGAGGGCGTGCGTGGTACGACGTATGTTGTGCCAGAGTGCGTGTGAGCAGGTGTGGGTGAGAGCAGTGCCGCGTGTGCTGGGATGGGGGGTGGGTGTGTATGAGGCGTGGTGTGGCGTGGCGTGGTGTGCCAATGGCGTGCCTGCATGGCAGGTACGTATCCCCATGTCGTGGGTAACGCTCTGTTCTCTTTTCCTTTGCAGAAGACCGGCCACTCGCGGCGCTTTGGGCGCTTCACGCATGGTGCGTTGAGTTACCAGGACCCGACTGCCCCCGCCGCCCCAAGTGTGCTGGGATGGGGTCCACCACCATGCTGCTAGGGGCAGTGAGCAGAGGCTGGGCAGGGCTGGGTTGCCTCTTGCCAGCCACAAAATAGGGTCCCAGTCAGCCAGGAGCTCACATTGTCCCCCCATGCATCTGGTCTGCTCCTGGCCCTGCAGCTCTCCTTGCTCAAGGCCTGCCAGACGGTTGTGGCCAGGGTTGGGAATCTGATGCACTAGCAGTGCAGGCAGCAGCTGGTCATGTGCTGGGCTGCAGAGGGGTGGCTTGGAGTGGGGGGAAGCAGTGTGGCCCCCCCACACACCTTAAGAGTGCAATGGAGGGGAGCAGTAATGGGGCTGAGGACATGTTCCTCACTGCAGGGGTCGTTGCTACAGCTTATGAGGGCTTGGGCAGTGGCAAGGAGGAAAGTCAGTCCTTCCCTGGCAGCATGGCACTAGCTTTTCTGGAATGGGACATTAGGGTAATACTGAAATGGCCTTGCCACATCCTGCGCGGTGGGGGGCAGCTCTTAGTGATGCCCTGCCCTGAGAATTTTGGCTTTATCAACTGCAGCTGTGCTGTGGAGCGCAGCTGTATTGTACAGCACTTGCACTGGTGGGGCAGAGGATGGACTTGTACATGCCAGGGGGAGGCTGTGTGCACATGGACGTGTGTCTGTGTGCTCCAGCACCCCCAGGAGTGCCCGGCTGGGGCACAGACTGGGGATGTCCAGCCCCAAGCTGGATGCACTGCAGAGCGCAGAGGGATGTGTGGATACTGCAGCGGTGAGGCCAGCAGCTCCAGGGATAGGGTGTGGCTGTCCTGCTGGGCAGGATGTGGCTGTGGCACAGGGAAGGAATGGTGCTGTGCAGTGCACAGGTGGGATGGTGTGTGCAAAAACAGGGTCTGTGTGCACCACTGGAGTGGTGAGCAGTGAATGAGGTGCAGAGTGGAGACATGGTGGGGAAGTGCTGGGGACAAGGGACCCCCCTGCTGCCCCCCGCGTCTCCGCAGGCCGGGCCGATAACCGGGTGTTGATGTCTCTCTCTCTCTTGCTGCCCCTATGGAAGCGAAGTTTTCCGCTCCTGCAGGAAACAAAGCTACGGTAGGAATATCCCTTCACAATGCCATCGCTGTCCCCATAGTGGACCCTGTGCTCCAGCCTGCCCTACTCTGTCACTTCCACTGTCCCTTTACGCTGCTTTTTTCTCCCTGTGCTGCCTCTGCCAGCTGCATCTCCACTGCTAGCACTGCCTCCTTTCCTCCTTCATCTGACACTGTTCATGCCTGCCCTTGCCCTGCTGGACTTTCCCACTCTTAGTCCCGCCTTTCCCTACTGGCAGCTTGTCCCTGCAGGTCACAGTCATGCCTCCTGCCCTGGAGCTGCCTGGGCACTTCTCTCCTGCTCCTGGAGCCAATGGGTCTGCAACAGGCAGTACCAGTATGGTCTGCTGTCTATCTGTACTCTCACTCCTTACTCTCCCCTCCCACCCCAGACTCGGAGACAGGTGAGGATGAATCCAGCGACCCCCAGGTGACACAACGCAGTGATCTCCAGGATGAGACGGCCTTCAGCACCCCCACGGGTGAGCAGGGACACCTGGCTGGCACTGAGCCCTGACAGTGGCAGGTGGCCATGACTCCCCACAAGGCCTCTGCTGGCCAGGCTTTGGGGGTGTCCATGAAGAGGGAACTGAGATCCACCCACACAAAGGGGAGAGGGCTTGAGGCAGCAGGGTGCTGCTCAGGACATGCTGGTACACCCCATGGTGATTTCAGCCCTCTCTGAGCAGGGTGCTGAGCTTGTCCCTGCAGACACCCAGTCTTGGCTCATCCCTCTTCTCTCAGGTGGGTCTGACACCCTTGTGGACGCCTCCATGAACACGACACCGACCTCGGTGCTGGCCCTGTCACAGGCAGAGGAGCGCTCCAGCTGGTCAGGCAGCCAGCAGACCGTGGTGGAGAAGGAGACGGATGCCAGCCTCTCTGCACGGGGACCTTACCTCCGTCCCGCTGCCTGGCCGCAGCCACAGGGAACCCCAAGGCAAGCAAACACGCCGGCCCCCCGTGGCGCCGAGGTCCGGCACCTGGGCGTGGAGCCGCTGGTGCGGGCATCACGGGCTAATCTGGTGGGCACAAGCTGGGGGTCAGAGGATAGCCTTTCGGTGGCCAGCGACCCGTACGGCAGCGCCTTCAGCCTGTACCGAGGACGGGCGCTCTCACTCCATGTGTAAGTAGCCAGGGGGAGCACACGGAGGGGACATCGTGCTGGGGCCATCTCCTTCTAACCCCTGCAGCCATCTCCTTCCCTCCACCTGGGCTTTCTTTGCCTTCACCTTCCCAGATGAGGAGTGGGGACTCTGAGCAGTAGGCAGGCTGGTGTTGGTGAGAAGGTGGGAGCAACGCAGCCGGGGGGTGATGTAGAGTGGGGTCCCTTTCTGCTGTGGCCAGGTTGAGGCTGGGGGTATCCCCCGTGCAACTGCTTGAGCTGCAGTACCCCACCTCCAGGTTATGCCATGGGTATTTTCCCGTTTCACCCCACCGTGGTGCTCTGTGCAGCCCACAGTGAGGGGAAATGGAAGTGCACAGTAGCATGGGACACACACTGGCCAAGTGTCTGCCCACAGTACAGGAGTGGCAGCAGGCTCCAGGGACATGCTGCCTCCCCAGGTCCTGCTGATGTGCTCAGAGCCCCTGTCCCTCCCTGCCACCTTTGGTTCCCATACCTGCAGGCCTGCTCCTTTGATCTCCATCTTGCTCTTTTTTTTGTTTAAGGCTGCTTATTCCACCAGAACCTCATCTCCACCTTATGATTTCTGCTCTGAGTTTGCTGAGCCCCTCTGGGGGCAGTGATATAGGAAGATGTGCCCACTGCAGCATCTGCACAGGCAGCAGCCTTGGGGAACCCCTCTGACCAGGCTGCACTGCCTCAGCATACCAGGACACCCCAGCAAACTGGGGCAACCCCCAGCCTCTGGTCCTGTCTGCATGGTGGCCCTGGGGAGGGGACTCACTGGGTCCAGCATCACCCAGCTCCACATAAGTACCCCTGGGCAAGGGGTCCCAGCAGCCCAGGACTCTCACCTAACCCAGCCAGCTTCCAGTGGTCTTGGGGTGACCAGATGCCCCTGCTGGGACCCCTTGAGTCTCCCCTGTCACAAGGCTGCCCTGACTGACCCTCTTGCTATGCCCCATTGGGCACTGTGGTGCAGGCTAGAAGCTGGGATGCAGCCAAGCGGGTATAAGGGTGGTCTCTAAGCCATTCTCCTCTGTCTCTGCCCTTGCAGCAGCATCCCCCAGGGAGGCTACCGGAGAGATGACCTGCACAAAGGCCCTGTCTCTCCAAAGCCTGGTGCAGAGCCCCCAAGATCCCCCGCTGCCCTGCCGCTGACTGCCAAGCCACCCATCGTCCGCTCACCATCTCCTCGTGCTGGCACATGCCTGCAGCCGCCTGCTGCCCGAGGCCCTGGCGTCCCCTCCTTCACACCCGTGACCCCTCGCAAGAAGTCCTCAGTGCCAGTAGAGTACCAGGACATTGTTCCTGAGGAGTACGAGGAGAAGATCAAGAAGCCCAAGTCCTCTGGGTACTCACAGGGCAGCACGCAAGAGTCCCGTCCACAGACGCCCATGAGTGACACTTCTGGCCGCATCTCCATCCGGGCATCCCCCAAGCTGGTGCGTGCTGGCTCCAGGATCTTTGAGAGGCTGCAATACTTTGAGGAGCGGCAGAGGAGCCTGGAGCAGGACAGTCCCTTTCCCGCACGCTCCAACCTGCCGCTGCGCAAGACGCGCTCCTTCGACCAGCCTGGCACCGGCTTGCACCGTGCCAGCACTCCCGGTGGCTCGCGGGAGGACCTGCGGGAAGGTGGCCGCTGGGAGCTGGGCAGCACGGCAGCGTGCCGGCGCTTGGCCTTCCGGCAGAAAGCCGCATCCTTTGACGAGAGGGGCAAGTTCGCCAACCGCGTCTATGCCATCGAGCACAAATTTGCAGAGGAGCTGACCCGCATCAAGCGGACGGTCTCCAAGCAGCAGCTGCGGCGCTCCCAGGAGCTGTGCAAAGCCGGGTTACCCCCGGCGCCCTCACCCCCAGTGACCACTGAGCCCCCTGCACCCCGTGCCCCCCGCAGCTCCTCCTCTCAGGGCACCGGCGGACGCAAGGCACTGCCACCCAAGACCTGCCCGCCAGCAGAGAGCACACACGTCATCCAGCACCTGGCACTTTCCAGCGTGGTGTTAGTGGGACCTGATGGGGAGCCACTGCCAGGGGGGCAGCGTGGGAAGAGAGCCCCAGTGGGGGGGGGTGGGGCGGCTGGACAGCCCAGCTCAGTGGAGGATGCAGGTGCCAGGAAGGGTCTGCAGCAAGAAGGCACTGGGGAAGTGAAGAAGAAGGAGCAGTGGCCGTTGACACAAGCCAGCCCACAGGGAAGGGTGGCCCTCTCGCAGGCGGGTCCCGCTGAAGGCAGCCCGTACCCAGATGGAGGCCCTGCCCGTGGCCCTGGGGCAGTGAGCGAAGCTCTGGCTGCCCGACTGGCTGTGCCCCACGGACTGTACCGGCGGCCAGAGACACCCACAGAAGTGCGGTTCCTGCCTTGGGCAAAGCCAGGGATGGAGCAGGAAGCTCGTCTGGAACGAAGCTGGGCAGGACAGCATGGTGTGGGCAGGGAGGTGGAGAGAAGGCAGATGAAAGTGTCAGAGAAGAAAGAGAGTGGCCGAATGGCTCAAGAAGGCAGGAGCACACGGAGCAAGGGGAAGGGACGCCGAGCCAGGCCCACCTCTCCAGAGCTAGGTAGGGACATGGCTTTCTGCCCTCCTTCAGGCACAGAGCTGGCCTGATCAGCCCCTGGGTGGGTTGGGGGGCCTCCAGCCTGCCCCTGCAAGATGTGGGGAGCCCAGGGGTGGAGTGGAGTGGAGGCACACAGCTGTGGAGGCTGGGGTAGTTGGCACCAAGCAGTGCCATAAGACAGACCAGCCTGGCTGTCAGTTTGCTGGGCCTTGAGGTTACAACGCTTGCTATCTTCTCCATACCTCTTTCCTGGCACAGGAAAGATCCAGCGTTCTGACTTGTGGCAAAGAGCCCTGGTCTGGAGCACAGGGCACCCACTGCAACTTGTCCTGTCTGGGCTTGGTGGTCCAGGCAAGGCACACAGCCCACGCTTCCCCAGGGGAAAGCAGCTTGGCTGGGGGAGAGGCGTCCTGCCCATCCCAGCATGTAGCAGTTGGATCAGACTATACCTGGGCTAGGAGCTTCTTCTAGGCTCTGCTCTAGGCAGAGAAGTGCCAGGCTCACATATCTGAGGTTCCTGGCACAGCCCCAGGACTGTTGTCTATGTGCTGGGGCCATGAGAGGGGAGGGAGCTGGGAGGTGCTTGCTGATGTACTGGGGTGCAGCAGCCAGCATCCCATGAGGGATTGGGGGAAGTTCAGGGCAGGGGGTGCAGCAGGCTCTACAACCCTGCTTCTTCCACACCCCACTGTCACCTCATCTCTTATGCCCTATGGGGATGTAGAACAAGCTGTGTGCTTCCTGCCCCACCGTCCCCTGTCTTGTCCCTGCTGCCTGCTCTGTGCCACGGTGGATCCTGATGTGGCCTCTTTGTCTACTGCATGGCCGAATACCTGCTAATGGCCCAGTGAGGGTGTGATTGACCAGTGGGTTGGGAGACCCATGCTCTGCCTGCATGCAGCCCAGCATGGCATAGGACCCTCACATCACCCTGCTGAAAGCCACGGGGCCCATCTCTCCCTGTGCAGAGTCCTCAGATGACTCCTATGTCTCAGCGGGTGAAGACCCCCTGGAAGCCCCCATCTTTGAGATCCCCATCCAGGACATGGCAGTGGTCGTGGGGGCAGAGGTGCTGCTCAAGTGCATTGTCACAGCCAACCCCCAGCCAGAAGGTGAGCCACACTGGGGCTGGGTGTCAGGGGCACGAGCATGGCAGAGGGACTCTCCTCATGTCCGTGTCCCACCAGCACGGTGTGAGTGGGACACCCAGCGCTGAGCTGGTATCTCAGGGGAGGTGATGTGCCCACCCTGGGGGCACCCCTTCAGCCCTTCCTCCCCTCAGACAGGAGTGAAGTGCTTGGGCACTGCCTGCCAGGACAGGGTGCATGCTGTCCCCCAGTGCTGGGCTGTTGGGAAAGTGGGAGAAGGGCTACTGAGCCCTGAGCGGGTAGGGTCGGGTGATGCAACCTGATCTAGTGGGTGTCGTCCCTGCCGCTGGCGGGGGTGGTTTGTTGGAACTAGATGATCATCAGGGTGTCTTCCAGCCCAAAGTATTCCATAATTCTCTGATGCTCTGGGCTGGTGTTGGGACAGCTCAGGTGGTTTTCCGCGGTCAGAAGCGTAGGGCTGATGGTCTCCGGGCACGCTGTATTCCAGGACGTGCGTGGGGGCAGCTGGGCATTCAGGGCCAGTGCCAGTTGCCAAAATCAGGCAGAAGCCAAGCCACTTTAATTCCCTCTTCCAGCCTCCACTGGAGGGCAGGAGGATGTCAGGAAGCAGATAGGGACCAGCCACGGTCTCTCCGTCAGAGGTCAGAGGGCCGTGGGAGATACCGGCTGCTCCCCAGAGCAAATGGGTTCTGAGGGCAGGCAAAGGAGCGCCTGCCCTCCCCGGGACCCTGCGCAGGCCCCGGGAAAGCTCGGACTCTCCTGCCCACGCGTGACCCCCGCCTCTGCCGGCAGTGTCCTGGAGGAAGGACGGGGTCCCGCTGCGGAGTAGCGCGACGCGCCCCATCAAGGCGGAGGGCGAGCGCCACACGCTGCTGGTGCGTAGCGCGCGGGTGGCCGACGCCGGGCTGTACACTGTCACCGCGGCCAACGAGGTGGGGGCCACCTGCTGCAGTGCCATCCTCAGCGTGCGGCCCGGTGAGTGCCGCGGCCGGCGGATGGAGGGAGGCTGGGAGGGAAGGAGGGAGGCAAGGAGGAAGGCAGACAGGGAGGGAGTGAGGGCTGGCGCCGCGGCAGGCTGGCTGCCAGCTCTGCCGCTGCTGTCACTGGGAAGAAACCGGCTTCCTTACCCTACAAGGCTCTGTCTGAACCAAAGCAGCTGACGTGCTCCCGGCAGCCATGGAAGGATCCTACCGTGGGGGGAGCGGGGTCAGGCTGTGAGCATCCCCTGGCGCCCAGCAAGCAGCCCAGTGTCCGGCCCCTGCACCTGCCCTGTCCCCCCTAGACACAGGGGTACACCAGCCTGCCCTGCAACCTGCAGACCATGTGGGTACCCCTGTCCTCAGCCTGCAACCGTGTGGGTGCTCCTACCTCCAGCATGTTATCCGTGGGGGTATCCCAACCTTCTCCCCAACCTCCAAATTGTGGGTTAATATCCCTGCACTCCACTCTGCTGGCCGCGGGGAGACCCCCGCCCCATAGACTATTAGCTGTGGGGATACCCTGCCTGCCCACCAAGCTGCTAGCCGGGGAGAACCCCACCTGACCCCCGCGCCGCTTGCCATGGGGATACCCAGCCCGCTGCAGCCCCAAAGCCCTCCCCATTCCAAGAGAGTGTCTCTGGGCGGCAGGCACGGGCTCAGAGCTGCCCCGAGGGCTGGAAGCATCCAAAACTTCTCCGCTCCGTGGTTAGGCGGGACTGTACA